>JAOXOE010000632.1:23138163-23151526 GCA_028565055.1 Phoeniculus purpureus | reverse complement strand
GGCTGCCCGGCCTGCGCGGGTCCGCCCCAGCGCGGCCGCCAGGGGCCGCCACCCTCCGCACCGGCCCGACGCGGTGAGGGAGGCCCGGACCGACCCCGCCCGCCCCGCTCCTCGGGGGTCACCGGTTAGGGGGTGGGCTACGGGCCTGTGCAGCAACACTGAGTGTTCCGATTCAGCCCCTGCCCCTGCGAGCACCTCCCGAGCGGGGACGATGGTGAAGCATCGCTCGCTGCAGCTTCTCGGTGTCCAGAGGCCGTCAGGACCCACAGAGAGGTTCCTGGGTCTGCACAAAGATTTCTGCTTCGCCCGCAGCCGCCAGCATGGCCGTGGCCAGAGGAGGAGCAGCCCTGGGGTGGGTGCTGAAAGGCCCGGCTCTCTGAACGAAACCTAGTGAAATTCGCAAGGGGCAGGTGCTGAGTGCTGCATCTGGAGAACAACCCCATGGATTTATACAGGTCGGGGAATAGCCTGCTCGAGGGCTACTCTGGGGAAAGAGACCTGTGATTCCTGGTGGACCATGAGCCAGCAATGTGCCCTCACGGCTAAAAAGGCCAGTGGCATCCTGCGGTGCATTAATAAGGGCGTGGCCACGAGATCGAGGGAGGTTCTTCTCCCCCTCTGCCCTTGTGAGACCTCACCTGGAGTGCTGTGTCCGGTGTTGGGTTCCCCAGTTCAAAAGTGACAACTACCGGAGAGTAGTCACTAAAATGATTAAGGGACTGGAGCATCTAACATGGGGAAAGGCTAAGAGAGCTAAGTCTGTTTAGCTTGGAGAAGACTGAGGGGAGACCTTATCAGTGCCAGATACCTAAGGCCAGGAAGATGGGGCCAGTCTCCATCATGTCCAATGACAGGACAAGGGGCAATGGGCACAAACTGGAAAACAGGAAGTACAATTTAAACCTAATGAAATATTTTTTTACTGTGAGGGTGACAGAGTGCTGGAACAGGCTGCCAGGAAAGGTTGTGGAGTCTCCTCTAGAGATATTTAAAACCTGCTTGGATGTGTTCCTGTATGATCTCTAAGTTGTCCTACTGTGGTGGTTGGATTGGACTAAAAGATCTTCAGAAGACCCTTCCCAACCTCTATTGTTCTGTGATTTTTTTTCTTTTGGGACAATTCAAATCTGTCACCATCCACAGAGACTATGAGTTCCTTAGGGAAATATGGAAATACCCAGCTCTTCACAAGCAGAGTAAGAGTGATAAGCTCAAAACCCAGTTGCTGCTGGGCAAGAGGGTGATGAGTCTGGTGGTATCATTCTGGCTGACTGTGGTCCTTCTGGGGCTTGTCGTGGGCTACTGCATGAGAGGGCTTGTGGCAGTACACCTTACCCTGTTTCACTGATGGGATTTTTTTTCCCCCAGAGCTTTGAAAGACACAAAGAGGGCTTTGTTCCACCTCCAAGCCAAACAATGCAGAGAAAAAGATCCTCCCTGCCATTTTCACATGCCGCAGGAAGAGCAGAGGTAAGGTGTTTGAAGTTATAGAAGTAGCTAATGGGCTGCATGGTGTTTTGGGAACAGCTGCCATTAATAGGATAGTGTTTTGGCACTGGGCAAACAGTAGGGGACCAGGATTCATGTGGCATTGGGGGAGCAGTGTCAAATTATGGGAAGGTGACTGACCAGTATAGGAAAGGGAAGAGAACCTGTAGTACCAAATGGATTAAAACTTTCTCATTAAGTATGGAAGATGAATGAACACCAACTACTATTATCTCACCATTTCTGCCATTTAAACTGATTTAAAACTCTCTGTTTAACTGCTGTGCTTTAAATTGTGTCACCTGGAAACTGACTGTGACTGTTGATGAAATAATGATTGTGCCAGACTGGTTCCTGTTACTACCTTAATGCTTTGCAGGCATGGAGAGCTGCAGCCTAAGTACCATATGGAAGGAAATACTTGTCATATACAGACACCTTTGCTGAAGAGGCTAAGGAACAGAGCTAGGTATTTCCTCCTCAGAATCCAGATATATGAAATAAATCTAAAGGTAATGTTTAAAAATGGTTTATTGTGGGTTTGTCCAGTGACATTTATAGATTTTTAGGTTATGTATATTTTTTGCATGGGGAGTCATATGATGAAACAATGTATAGTCTCTCTGTTCAAGTAATTACTGACAGGGTGGATGCTGCATTTGAAAGACACCTGCCTCCTATGGTTTAACATTAAAAGTTCTGTTACACTTTTAAAGTGAGCTCAAACCGTTCTTCAGCTAGATTTAAGTGGTGTCTACTAAAATTTTGCTATATATTCAGATGATTACTGATTTTATGTATATTTTAATAATGTAAATACTATAAAATAATAAGATATTTGATTTATAATAGTATTTTATTTATACTGATGTTTTACTATTATAACTATCGTTCAAGAGGTACTATCCAGCCTGCTTATATGGCTTGTATTACAGGCATCTATTGCTTTCATCACAAAAAGAAAAACAAGTAACAACTTGTAGGCTTGAACACAAACATGTCAGCAAGTGGGCTGAGTAGTGGTACAGATTTTCTGCCATCAGTTTGAGGGTGTTAAATGTGTTAATGGGGAACTTCCCATTCTTTCACCACAGATACTGTCTTGGAGCCTGCACCATTTCTGACGAAATTGTAGATTTAAGGCACACAGGCTTGATTAAGGTGTCTAGGAGAACATGGCAATTTAAAACACTTTTTTTAATCCATTTGCTTCTGCAAAAAATGACTTCTGGGCATGCCTGGGCCTTCCCGTCTCTGAGCAGCAGAATGAATAACAAAACAGCAAGGTATCATGAAGATATAAAAGGAGACGGTTTTATAACAGTGAGAGTATTCCTGAGCGTACTTCACCGTTTATGAAATCGTAAGTCACCTCTTCACAGATGGTGAGGTAAAGCTTTTCTATTGCTTGAGGGCCTCATTATTCTAAAAGTGCCTGATGTATATAAAACCATTTTTTGAAAAAAAACTAGAATGTTTCACTGTGGCACGTTTTGATTGTAAAATTGACGACTTTTTAGGACCCCGCAAAATGAAATGCCATGCAGTAAAGGAAAGAAAATACCACAATTATACGATTATCCCTAAGCCTATTAAACAGACTGAGTCTCTGCAAATAATCCTGCATTTACTTATCAATATATTGAGCTTGAATTTGCAGCCATACTGCAGACTCCTGTCTGTGATGCTTAGGCATTCTGCAAACTGTAGATATGCTCTTTTAAAGTAGTCTTGAGTTTCTCATTAACATGGAGTATTTCTCACTACTGAGAATATTAGGGAAATACTGGCAGTAGTAATGGAAATCACTGGAAACTGATGGAAAAATTATTTCACTGGTGTCAGTGCAAAAAAACTGAACTCAGCTCAGTTACATTCTGTTTGGATACTTGTTCTTATTGAAGATGACTCAGTTATACAGAGATACACAGATGCTTAGGTGTTGGAAGGGACCTCCAGGGGTCATCAAGTCCAATCCCTCTGCTCAAGCAGGATCATAAAACCTAAGACATGTTACACAGGTACAGAAATGCATCAAGATGAAATGTCCAAAGAAGTAGATTCCACAACCTTCCTGGGCACCTGATTGCAATGCTCTGTAAACCTTACAGTAAAGAAATATTTTCTTATATTGAGATGGAACTTCTTGTGCTCCAACTTACACCCATTGTCTCTTGTCCTATCACAGGGCGCAAGTAAAAAGAGATTGTCTCTCCTTGACACCCAGTCTTCATGTATTTATAGACAGTGATTAAGTCCCCTCGTAATCTTCTCCTCTCCAAACTGAAAAGTCCCAGATCTCTCAATAACTCCTCATAAGGCAAGTACTCCAGTCCCCTAATCATCCTCATGGCTGAACTCTCTCAATCAAGTCTGTCCCACTTGAACCAGGGAGCTCAGAACTGGACACAGTGTTCCAGATGTGACCTCAATAGGGCAGAGTAAAGTGGGAGAAGAACCTCCCTTGATCTTCTGGAATAGTTTCTTGATATATCCGAGGATTCCATTGACCTTCTTGGCCACAGGAGCACATTGCTATTCCGTGGATAACTTACTGTCCATAAGAACTCCAAATCCCTCTCCACGGAAGTGCTCTCTAGTAAATGAACAAGCTCTGTCCACTTAAGGACAAGTTGCCAATGTCATGTCATGTGCAACATCTTCATGCTTGATGTTGTTTAAATAACAGAATCCTAGAATCACCAAATGCTTTGGGTTGGAAGAGACCTTTCAAAGTCATCTAGTCCAACCACTGCATTGAGCAGGGACATGTTCAACCAGATTGGGTAGCTCAGAGCTCTGTCCAACCTGACCTGCGATGTATGTTTAGTGAACACAAGTATTACTACTTACTGTAATACTTTTGTGAGCAAAGCTTTGCTGGGTTTAATTTTGGGGAGTTTTTTATTCCAGCAAGGCATTTAATTTGTGGTGTGGCACATGCAGTAAGTTTTTACTTGAATGTGAGTTAAGACACAGCTTCAGAGTGAGGCTATTTTAATTGATAGAGCTTTTGGGAGCTAACTTTTTTTCTTCTTACAAATTAATGAAATTGTCTAGATTAAATCCATTTAAATGGAGTGAGACAGTGGGATAATGTGCCAGCCTTTCTATCTGAAAATCTCTCTGCTGTTTGAATTGATGGCACCAGGCCAGTCTCTAATGGATGTATTTGTTTACATTACAGAGACACTTCCTGCAGCCTGGACTTTTGCTTCAGAGAGGCTGAGGATTTGGAAGGTACATTTTTGTACTTCAGAGTGAAAAATCATGCTGGTAGGGCTGTGCGTGATACCTGCACAGGAATTTATTGTGTTTATATTGACATCTGTGTTTTCGGTGACTACTTAAATGAAATGAAGAATGAAGTGTTAGTGCCTCAGCATGATCTCTGCTTTTGAAGAGGAATAGAGAGATGTTTAAATTGTCTTTCTGATTCTGGGCTTTATTATAGAAAGGAACCATTGTGTGCATTGGGTAGCATGGAAGTGAGGTAGCATAGAAATGCAAACTGTGCTTGCCCCAAATTTAATCAGTGTTTTATATGTAGCATCATACGCATTTCTGTTCACTTTGATTTTCCATCATGGATTTTCTGATTGTCTTTGCTTTCAGCTGTGTGGAACAACTCCCTCCATGCTGATTTGCCAATAATACCATTTAATCAGCTTGTGTACTATTTCTTTAAATTCCATTTTCAGACTTTTTCTAGTCTGTGCATTCTGCCTCACTTCTGCATGTCTACTGCTTCAGTAGAGATATTGTCTTCAATGTGATTGAATCATAGTCATTAATCTATTGCCTAATTGCCTACCTGTCACTACTGCAAGTGTGTTTTGCGGGGCCATCACTCAGTGTTCCCATGGAAGACACAGCACTGGGCCTGACGGACAAATGCAGATACCCAGTTGGCTATCTCTTATAGTCATACCTCAGTTACATTGTACTGCCCTGCCTTAGCTTGTATAAAAGGTTGTAAAGGACTACAAGGAAGTCAGAAGTAGATATTGACAGTGAAATGAGACATTTATTTTCCAAACATACTATGTTTTCCTCAAATGTTTCTGTTCCTCTAGAAACTTTATGTTCCAGGCTTTACTCTGTAGGGAAATATATGAATGTTCTACCGTACATTATCTGTGAATACTACCATATAAATAATTATTGAAACCAGGAAAAATAGTCTCAGAAGTGATCAAAGCTCAGTCAGTTTCATTGAAGTTTGAAGGTTAGCAGGACCACAAATTTACTTGTTGTTGTGGTATTGGAAACTAAAGCAAAGAGAGTAAGGATAAACTCCTGAGTTTATGTTGTGTGACTGTAGACTGCAAGTCTGAATGTGATATAAATAGATATCAAACTGAAGTTTTACCCAAAAATCTTGGGAAAAAAATGGTTGTGTACTCCAGCTGGTTACTCCAGTCATTCACCTGTGTACCTGCAGAGAGAGAAGTCTAGTGGTCACAAGCTACATGTATCTCTGGGGAGAATTCAGGTGCCTGGCCTCGACTCTACAAAGAGATTTCTGAGCAATTTTTGAATCGGCTCTGACGGCATTGTTTTCTAATGCATTAGACGTTTTCCTTCTTACTTACATCTTTAGGGCTATACTCCGTTCATTCCTAAAAATGTCATCAGTTAATCTACTAAACCAGAAGCAAAAGCTGATCTTGACAATCAGTATGAGTCATGCAAAACAGTTCAGGTACACAACTGCTATGCCAGTCGAGAAACTTCCAGCAGATCTCACTTTTGCATTAATCCACAATTAAAAGTAGGTTTTCGCAGAGTTTCAATTCAGATATTTTTGTCCTAAGGCATAACTGAAATCTTTCATGGGGTCTGATATTAAATTTTGGCATTGTAAAATGTCTTAATTTTGAAGCAAGTGTGTAAAATATTAATGATGTGAGGTACTTGGTGGTGGTTTCATTATTAATTTTAAATTATTGATAGCAGTTATCTAGAAAGGCACAAGTACTAGTGTCACAACGCTCTCCAGTGTTCACTATTGGTAGAGTTGCATGACAGACGTTAAGTGGTCTCCTCTAGTATTTTGTTTGTGCCAGCGAGGTGGCCAGTCACTCCTGTTCGTGGTTTCTTGATAGGAACCAGGTATCACCAGCAGAGGGCACAGATGACCCAGTTCCATGGCCCTGGTTTGCTGGACACCAAGAAGAGAGATTCAGAGAGCTCCTCATGGCTAGTCTTTGGGGGAAAAAATATCCTGGTATGTCCCGTGTAGAGTGAATTAGTATATCAGCTAGCACTGTTACCTCTGGGCTTAAGTGCTGCTTGCTACGTGGCCTGTAAAAGCATTGGCTGATGCACATGACAGCCCATCAGTTCACTTGTCCCACTTGGTTCTCAGATGATATTATTTGAAGCAACAGGACTGATCTGAGCTTATGAAGACACTGCCTTAGCCCTCTGGCTATCACATCCCATATGATACTTGTATCTTTGCAACAACTAAACCCCAATAAATTTAGGAAAGTATTCAAGGACTGGCCCTTCTTGACAACTGAACAAATTAATGTGTAGTTCCCAAAGAGGTAAGAATGACCTCGTACATCACTGCTGCATTATTTTACCTGTAAGTAAGGGCAAAGGGAGCCATCTGGCCACTCCCAGTTAGAGTGTCATGCTCAGAAGCTATACCCTAAGCCATACTAAATTTCCAGAAAAAGTATGTATGACTTGATCCTTTATAATTCTTTCTGAGTCATCAGCCCTGTAGGAACAAACCACTGCACTTGGACAAAGCCTTAAAGGAACAGAGCTGGAGGTGCTACTGACAACTAGCAAAGAAAATGAGGTCTGTAGTAGACCCAGGGTCATCCAGAAATGTTTCTGTTGCTCATCTCTGCTCTTTAGCCTCAGGCTGCTTTGGGCTAGTTTGACATTGTGTCCTGATGCTCTGAAATGCTGCAGTAGGCAGACCTGTGTTTGTAATATGCTTAATACAGCGGAACCTGTTCCTGATTAGATCTTGGATAGGTGCTGTAATATACTGTCCTGGATTCTTGCCTGGCAGCTTGTGTGCCAAGTGAAGTGTTTCCATCCATTTAGTTTCTCAGTTTTTATGTTTGGAAGTTGTTATCCGCAGTCTCTGGGTCTCCCAGGAATTCCTAGGTGGTCTCATATTGAGCTGTTACTTGTACCTCGGCTGCATGATGGCATGAGATGTGCAGTCTGCATTTCCTTCTTCCTCTCCAGCAGAAAGCCAGTTGTTATATTTGGCATTACCTGTAGAGTGCATGTCAAAATTCTGTGCTCAGACATGGAAGTGTTGTACTAGCATTAAGAAGTTTCCATTAAACAGTGAAAAACGATTCCTCTCAGCCAGTGGCCCGCAGAGGGCAGCCTGGCCTTGAGTTTTACTCTAGCCTGTACTCAACTGGAGAATTCTGTCATCTGCTGGCATCTCTGCCTGTCCCTGTGATTTGCTGTGGAGTAAACAACCGAATGTTGTGGAGAATTAGCATCAACCCTGAACTCGGTCAGATTAAAAACTGGACCCAAAAAAATAATAGTAGTGTGACTAAATAAAACCTTCTTATATTAATTGTTTCTCTAAACATGACAGAAAAAAATTACATAGGAAAACTCAGCTGAATCTGAGCTTCACGTATGACAAGAGAAAGAAAATACCCAGAATATGTGTACCTGAGTGCACAGGACAAGACTAACAGCAGAAGAAAAGTGATTTTCTTTTTCTCAAATCTTTGCAGGAATATTTTAGGATTCAAGTTACCTTGGTGTAAAGACTATGCCTTTGGCTGTTTGGCTCATGGTTTTTTCTAAAACATGTCCTATGTCCTGGTGAAACAGCCATCATAATCTCAAGGAGGTTTTGCCTACATTGTTGTGTCTCACATAGGCATGTGCCTGAGCTGTAAAACTGACCAGTGCCAGGCTCAGGACTAGGTGCTGCTTTCTTGACTTAGTGTGACAAGGAACAAGGCATTCAGTTCCTGAAAAAGAGCCAGTACTTCATGTCTCTCAAATCAAATTGCATCCACCAGCTAATTAAGGAATGATGTTGATCTGCGGTGAAGGGAGGCCTGTCCACTTCTATACTTCTCAGCCAAAGGGCCCTGCAATCCAGTGTTCAGAGCAGAAAATATGTATAAAGAAAAGAGCATTTGAGAAATTAAGACAGCCTCAGCAATGTGTGCGTTCCAGGAGTGTGGGAAGAAACCGAAGTATTTCTTATGATCAGATGTCAAATTCCTCACTGATGTACTTTCACATGATTCAGATAATTAATCTATTTGGCCTCAAAACTTTCCACCCCACACAAACGTGACTGTTCAAAGCAGAATGTTCATGCTTCTCAGAGTTGGGCTCATCCTGTTGAAACTACAGGTGAATTGTTTCTGATTCTTAAAACATTCTCTGTGTATATGAGTGCTGAGACATTTTGACTCTGCATTACTCAGAATGTTCTCTGTTATTCTTGCTATGTTAATCGTCAACACCTTTGCTAATGAAAACTTTGACCAAGGAAATATCTGTCATGTTTTACATTGGTAGCACAATGTAGAGTTACGTTGTGTAAAGGAGTTTGCACGTTTAACCAGCTCTGATTGCGTAATTTAAATCAGTGTGGCTGCAGCACATTCTTTAGGGTAAAGGGTAAAGTAGAGCACGCAGTGAGATAATGCCTTTCATTGATGCAGATCTAAAAACTCTAATTTATAATTAATAACAAAGGCAGTTTATGGGATTGTCTATCTCCTGAAGGCATGCTTTGAATACAAAACTAGAAGGAAAAAATTATCTAGGAGTCAAGACTTACAGTTCTTATTCATGGTGTGTGTTTCAGATGTGAACCTGATGCAAAACCTGATTAAGTTTCTGACTCTGAGTTCTTTGTTGTGATCTCCCTGATAAGGATACATGCATAGGGCTGATGTGGAAGTTCTTTGGCAGTAAATGCTGGCTGATCTTCCCAAACCTGTCTCTCAGAAACAAATTTGTCATTTTGGCCCTTGTGTACTAAGCCCCAGCAGGTACGTTAACCATTTAGATGCCAGAGCAGTATGGATTAATTACTAACAGGTTTGTCTGGGGGGCCTTTCCTTAGCTGCCAGGATTGTCAACAATTCTTGATTATATGAAACCTAGAGGTTATATTATAATAATAAAGGATTTATATGATAACATGATCTTACATAATTTGTGTAAAAATGTTTGTGTTCTTGAGTCCAGTCTTAAGTACCTTTTTGACATAAAAGGACAGAGGCTGTCAGGTCTGGTAGAAGCAAACTGTGGACAGCTAAAGCACAGAATATACAGTGCTGTGTAACATGTACAGGGTATATTGAAAAGATGGTGCAGCATCTGGTGGCTTGTGTGCTGAGTCTTGGGTCAGAAGCTACCGAAAAGCAATGGGACAGACTGTGAGAGCAATGGGAGAAGCTCAAGCACAGATCATGAGTGGGGCAATCTATTAGCTGTAAGAGTTCAGTAATGGTTTTTTTTCCCTGCATTTCAAACTTACGGGTGAGCTGGACATTATAATTCATTTAAGAGTTTTCTATTTGTCTAAACCATGTTTACTTAATGGAAGGAAACTGGAATTTTCTTTTACCAAATGGCTAAGGGACAGCAAGGTACGCTGCTCAGGAAGTACAGTCCAATATTCAGGATACTTTGATGCTGCACGTTCTATTCTTTGCTCTGACATAGATTTTCTCTGTGACCTTGGGCAACATACTCAAGGTAAGATGCCTCACTTTTAGGCATCTGAAAATACCAGGCCAGGATTTGAAAACACTTATTGGTTGGTCAAATATATTAATCCTGTTTGGACACCTCTAAAAATTCCCAAGGGTTCTGTTTGCATGTATAGAGTGCAAATACCTATAAGAATTTTTACTTTAGAGGATCTTATTATACTAACTTGAGTTTAGAGACCTAGGCTGTCTGTGCAGTCAATAGGAGAATGTAGGAGGTAGGATCCTGCTTCTCAGCTAATTTAATTCAGAAGCCTCAGGTAGATGCCTGAAATAAAACAATGTCAATCACTGCTCCTTAATGGACTTCTAAAGTAGTCAGGAAATGGTTCAGTCAGTCAAACAGCTCAACAGCTTGCTGCTGCTCAAAAGCATCCTCTCTTTTCCCTTTAATGATTCTTCCTCACTCCTTCTGGCTGTGCACTCACCTTCTTTGGTTTCTTTCTCTAAAATTCTGTAATCTTACCTGGCCAGAAACTAACCCATGAGCTGAAATTGTTCTTTGAGGATCAACCCAGTGGTGATGTGAGCAGACATAGGGTGGGTTGGAGTAGAAGAGGAGAGTATGTGACCACCTCTTGCAGAAGCAGTAATCTCCTGGACTGAGTTGTGCAGCTTCTCTGACTAAACATTTCTTATCTAAGTATCTGAGGTTTTTATCTGTAAAATAATAATGGTGTCTCACCTCTCCATACCTCCCTGTTCCACGCCCTTCAGCTTCCTTCCACATTCCCTAGATCTTGGCAAGATCCAAGGCAACAGCCACAGTTGCTGATTCAGCTGTGCACATGCAGATTGCCTGACTGGTCCTTGTGGCTAATGAAGATGTGCCCTCCCGAACTGACAACTATTGAGTTCCCACTGCAGCTTTTCTCCATTTAAATTTCTCTTCTTACTTGCTAATAGCTACAAAGCTTGTAAGGATCCCAATCCCTAATGTTCTGTGATTCTGTGATTGTAGATTTATTTCTAAATTATACCTTTTATTCAGTTTGAATTTAAATTCTCCATCCCCAATTCTGAAAATCCTTGGAGGGCACTTGATGGGCAGGCAAGAAAATAAAACACTATCTGCCTTATTTGCTCTGGAAACCCAGGTAAAAACTCTTTTAATTAATGAGCGCTGTACCTGATCATTTTAAGCATTATGTGGCAAACCTGTTGAGGTTCTCTGGCTTAGACACTTTACACAGTGAATGGAATAAACTCTTTGTGTTCTATAGAAACCCAAGTTACAAATGCCTTTCCCTTCCTACTTCCTAGCAGTATAAAGAAAGGAAGTTAATTAAAAAGCTGATTTCTGCATGTTCCTGAACTTTCAGCTAAAGTTGTCTATTAAGTATCACACAGGAGAACCCTTGATAGTGCTGCTCAGAAACTGGCTGAGGGAAGTTCATAGGAAATGACTCAGTTCAAAATACAAAATGCTGTCATGCCACATTGACTGAGGAAAACCTGGGCCCTTCTGGACTAGATGGAAAACTTGAGCTGTTTGCAAGTGGAAAACTACTCATTTTAGAGAAGAAGACAGGAAAGAAATTGTTCTGCAAATGGATGTCAGATCATCGACTAAGGGTAATGTCAGAGGAGCTTGGAAGGAGATGAGCTTGAGATTTGTTTCATTTCTGGTTCAGGATTCACAAACACTGGCAATAGGCAAGAAAACAGAAGCAGAAGTATGGTTGAACCAAAGCATGGAGCACACTATGACAAATAGAGCTGGATATGACCAAAAGTCATTGCTGCGTGCAAGCATAAACACAAATTCAGGCAAACTGATGCACTGATTCATTTTTTGTACATCTGTCGCCAGGTGAGGCAGCTTGTGTGTGCTGTCTGCTCTGCTGCTGCTTCCATGCTCCCACACATAGGGCAGGTGGGGAAGGTGAGTGCATAGAAGCGCTACAAGAGGACTGGTTTGGTAGAGCTGTCAGGTGGTGGTGGGAGTGTAAATACACCTATAATCAGCATCAGCTTTTGCTCCCTGGACACGCTATGATGCAATATTTGCCACCTCTCTTCAATACAAAGATTTTGGTAATTGTGTTCTTTTTTATGGAAAATTTGTGTAGGCTTCTTGCCAGTATGAAGACGTACAGTGTAGTGTACGGTGGAGCAGAGTGGAGGAGTGTGATTCAGTCTCTCGTGTCATTTAGCTTTTGCATGCTGGCTCCTCACTGAACACCACAGATTGCGCTTTCTGTTTCTGAGCTCATAGTTGCCCATTCTGAAATTGATAAGAGTCTGCTCTCATGTTTTAATTTCACTATTCTGATGTGGTCTTCTGACTGGTTATTCCCGACAAACTTGATTGTTGCTTTGCTTCACTCTTGTCAGCAGTGGTGGCATAAGGATTTTCTTTCTAGTGTGGCCTGGGAACGCTGGGCGGTGCCAGACTGGAGGCCAGGCTGCCGTAGGGAGAGATAGTGGCCACTCAATACTGGTCGTGTTCTCCAGAGCTTTGCAGTTGTTTGCTTGCTACTTTTATTAAGGTGCCAGAAGGAAGCCGAATGCTCTTTTCTACGTGTTAATGCCAAGATTATTTTTCAGAAAAACTAGAAGAGGGTAGATTTAGATTAGATTTTAGGAATAAATTCTTCACGATGGGGGTGGTGAGGCAGTGGAACAAGTTGCCCGGGGAGGCTGTGGATGCACCCTCCCTGAAAGTGTTCAAGGACAGGTTGGACAATGCTCTGAGTACTCTGGCCCATTGAGAGGTGTCTCAGCCTGTGGCAAGAGGTTGGAACTAGATGATCTCTGAGGTCCCTGCCAAACTAAACCATTCTACAGTGACAACACTGCTGTAGGGCTTTTAATGCTTGTTTATGATTTACATATAGATTTGCAGGTGTATAGTTGCTCTGCTATGAGTGGGTTGCACCTCACTTCAGCGTCGGGTCACAAAGGCTCCGCATTGCTGCCGGGCAGCCCTGCCCGGAGGGTTTAACGATCCGTCTGCAGCACCTGAAGGAGCAGCCGGGCTGACAGGGCTTCTGCGGACACCGCCTGCTCCCTCTGCCCCCCGCCCCGCGCCACCCCATCGGAGCCGCTGCGGCGGGCAAGGAAGGACGGAGGGAGGGAGCGAAGGACGGAGGGAAGGAGGGACGCGGCAGCAGCGGCGCGGACCCGCC
>JAOXOE010000632.1:23118948-23129356 GCA_028565055.1 Phoeniculus purpureus | reverse complement strand
GAGGAAGTTCTTCACTGTGAGAGTGGTGAGAGCCTGGAATGGGTTGCCCAGGGAGGTGGTTGAGGCCCCATCCCTGGGGGTGTTTAAGGCCAGGTTGGATGAGGCTCTGGCCAACCTGATCTAGGGTGGGATGTCCCTGCCCATGGCAGGGGGACTGGACTAGTTGATCTTTCGAGGTCCCATCCAATCCGTAATGATTCTATGGATCTATGATTCTAAATATGAGAAGGAACTTCTTCACCGTGAGGGTGACAGAGCAGTGGAACAGGCTGCCCGTGGAGGTGGTGGAGTCTCCTTCTCTGGAGATGTTTAAAACCTGCCTGGACATGTTCCTGTGTGACTGGATCTAGGTGATCCTGTTGTGGCAGAGGGATTGGACTAGATGAACTTTCGAGGTCCCTTCCAATCCCTGAAGTTCTGTGATTCTGTGATTTCTTTCAATGATGAGTGAAGGCCCCACTATGGAAAATCCAATCCCAGAGGGGTAAATGGTAGCATGAAAACAAGTCACTCCTTCCCACACCTCAGCTGGAGTAAGCAACCTGGTCTAAAAGGCCAAAATGATGCAATAGCATAGAAAATGTTGTTATGCTGCTCCTAAAATACCGTGGGTTCCCATAAAAATTCTGGAACCTCTCTGCACCCCTCCGGCAATGTGTGTGGCAATGCATCGTTGTCCCCGGTTATTAAGAAATAAAGTCACACGTGTAAGAGTCGGAGGCGTTACTACATCTCAAGTGCTCTCTCAGTGGAACACTCCCATGGACAGATTGTATGTCCTGACAGCAGGCCAAGGGGGAGAAAACAACTTTGGGAAGGCAAAACAGCCTAAATTTCTTAGAGTTGAGCCAACAGACAGATGGTAGGAACTAAACACCCTTAAAAAAACCCCCATGGTCATGGCTGCCCTGGCATCACTCTGATACTCTGCTAAACTGAGGGCTCAGTGAATGAACCACAAGGATCTCATAGGTGTTTCAGTCCAAAAGGGCTTAAGAGTGAAAAAGTTGGAGCACATGAACTGCTGCAAATGATGGTGACTCGGGGAGTTAATAAGGGAACCTGCTCGCTCAGTACTGGCAGTGGGAGAGCAGGAGTCTAAAAGAAATAGGGACTTGAGGGTCAAATTAATAAGCTATTTACAGTAACTGCTCTATGGCTGCCAGTTGCAGCTGCTGGAAACTTACCACTTGTACGGAAAATGAGAGCAAGGCTTTTAAATCCTCAAAAATAAAGCTTAGATTTGTCTTCGGCATGGCAGAGGGCTCCCTGTGCTCTTCTCGCACACAGAACACTCTTCTGTGCAGGTGGCAGCCATGCAGCTTCCACAGCCACCCACCCTACTCCTGCCCTAGCAGAGTTGAAGGATTCCTCCTTCAGATAAATCCCATTAAATAATGTCTTGGCTTTCCTTTTTTGGAAAGGAGAAAATACCAGCTGGAGCAGGAATGAACCTAGAGCACCAGCTTGTATTAAACAAGACTTGTGAGACTTTTTCCTCATTCTTTTAAATACAGCTCAATAGTTGAGACAACGAAAAGAGGATCTGCTTTCCTCTTAAGAAGCATTCATCCAGATTTAGCTTCAAAGTCCAACTGTTTCAACACTGAAAAATGTGGGGTTTGTGAGATTCAGCAACACATACGTTTGCTGTTCCCCAGAAAGCTTCATGTTGTCTGATCAGCATAAAGCAATAGCAAAGCTAGACCAGATAATCAAGGGAGGATGCTTGTGTGTCAGAGAATCACCATTGTGTCTCCAAGATCAGCTGTGCTGGGGTCAGGAGCTGAAGCTACAGCTTCATATGATGCTGGTAGGCGAAGCTTCAGTTCACAAGCACACGCTCCTAAAAGTTTCTGAAAATCTTCTGATTTCATGGAGCAGAGAACAGACAGAAAGGATGACCTTCTCTCAGAAGCTGTTCCCTCAACGGGTAGAGTTGGCAACGTCTCCCACTCCTAATTCATATTTCCATCTGTCCTTCTATTGAAGGATGAGGGTGAAAACATGCCTGGGGGAAGGCTGGCCACAGAGCTGTTACTGGTTTTCCCTGCATCATTGCTGTCCAAAGTGAAGGAGATATCCTTGGTGGTTACAGCAGGCAGAAGGGGCTGCAAACACTTATAAACCACTGAGCTGATTCAAGTTGCTGTGATCATCCCACTAATTCAGCATCAAAGATTCTGTGTGGCAAATCACTGCATTGCACAAATCACTGCGGTGGAGCCTGGTGAATGTTTTTCTCCCCAGAGTCTGCAAGGGGGTTCTTTATTGAAGCAAATTATCAGAGCAATGAGCAAGCTGCAGGGTCTTCCCATTTCCACTGGGGCCACCTTATACAGCCAGTCCAGGCTTAGGGACAAAAAAGGACATTTAAAGCCACTTTTCTACTTTCTGGTTTTGATTGCAGTGCCCTTCTTGCCCGTGGATCCAGGCCTTTGCTGTTCTATTTACCCTTCGCAGAAGTGCACTTAGCGATAAATGGAAGATTTGAATTCAGGCATTCACTCTGGGGAAAAAGTAGGTTACAATAAATGTTGGTCACAGGGTGACTCATCCAGGTATTGAGTGTGCTCTCAGTGGATGCTGGAGAAAAATACGCCATCATGCATGCAAATAACTGGTTTTTTCGCCCCGAAATGTCCATTTTAATTTGTGTCTCATGAGAGATTCCAGCTATTTTCTTTGCTTTCAAACACAGCTTCCCTGTAAGTCTGACTCCAAAGCAGAATGCTGAATTCAAACTGCAGAGAAATCTGTTAGAAGATGCCTGGAGGAATATGTGGCACAAAGACACAGGAACTTTATCTTCTTTTCTGGCTGCTCTGAACTGATTGTGGGGATTAATGATTTATGTCTCCCTAAAGAACTCCTTGGAGCTACATAGGCTCACATCAGATAAAGTCTATACCATTCCCTGACCAGGCAGCTGCCAATTTAGGTTTAGCCTTTAATCTGGACACTTCATGTTTTACAAAGATTTGACTTACAGAAAAGTTTAATGAGAAATATCATCAGTGTTCATCAGTTTTCCAAAAACCTGTACGGTACTTCTTCTGAGAGCACTGGAAATCTTTTGAGAAGAAAGAAGAAATAGCAGAAATGTACCTTTCTGCTGAGAACAGTCCACAGAATCACAGAATTACAGAATCTTTCTGGTTGGAAAAGACCCCTGGGATCATCGAATCCAACCATCTACCCTACCTTACAAGTTCACCCCTAAACCAGATCCCACAACACCTCATCCAAACAATCTTTAAACACATCCAGGGATGGCGACCCAACCACCTCCCTGGGAAGCCCATTCCAGTGCCTGACCACCCTTTCTGTGAAAAAATGTTTCCTAATATCAAGTCTAAACCTACCCTGTTGTAGCTTGAACCCATTTCCTCTTGTTCTATCACTAATTGTTTGTAAGAGACCAGCACCAACCTCTCCATAACATCCCTTCAGGTAGTTGTCGAGAGTGATGAGGTCTTCTCTCAGCCTCCTCTTCTTCAGACTAAAAAGCCCCAGATCTTTCTGTCTTTCCTCATAAGATTTATTCTCCAGGCCCTAAATACCACAGCTCTGGCCTCGGTAAATCCCTTGATCGGTGTGTAGCTTTCAAGCTGGCTTCTGACACAAGGACAAAATTTGCTTTGGAGAGAGAGTATCACAGAAGTATTTCGTCCTGCCCTCAGGAGCGATGAAGGTTACCAGCAGGCATAGAGAATGAAGGCAGCTGCCTCACTGAACTAACATCTGTTCAAGTTTGGTGCAAACTTACATATCTGAGCAGAAAGGGAGGAAGGAATTGCTCAGAAGCACTGGTCCATAGACAAGTCTATAAGAAGTCAATGCAGGCGGTTCTGGAAACGCACCAGAGGCAGTATGGCTCAGTGATATTATATGTGATTATTGACACCCTTGTAACAAAGCTGGTGAGAATCACCTTGTTGAAAGCGTGTTTAGACTAGATACTTGTCTGATTCATGTACTTATTTGTATGAAACCAAAGTGGGATTTGTTATTTGGGGTGAAAAAAGAAACCAAACAACTCATTCACATATACAATAGAAAGGAATTCAAACACAGTCAGGAGTCTGCCAAAAGCCAGGCAGCTCCAGAGAAAAATGGCATTATAAACCACTTCAGAGCTTAAAAGAAAATAAGCTGGGCGTACAACAAGGTAGGAACCATCTGCTTGGCTTCAGTGGGAATTTCCCCAGAGTAATCATTGCAGGGGTGGATAGATCATGAAATAGAGGATTTTTTTTCTTCCTCTCCTTGTAATTAAATTTACTGGGCTTCTGCAGAACAGTTCCTGGCACAGAGTAAGACATGTATGTGTAATACCTTATCATTGTAAGGCTACATAATTACAGTGATAAACAAGCCCATTAATTTAGCAGAGTCTGACATTTAATCTGATTGACAGACCTTCATTTGCTACAGATCATAAGTCCATTTTTCTGTAGTCATGTCAGATTTCCCATTCAGCTGCTGCTTCATTCCCCAAAATGCCTTTCCCTCCCCGCAGCACCCAAGATAAATACCTGTTTGATGTAGTACCAGATTTCTCTAGGAAGCTAAAATTTGAAAGGGTGACCATATTTGCTCCATTCTTCTTCATGACATTCGACTGAGCAGTTGGCCTTTACACAGGTCCTCTGTACAGCTGGGAGCTTAGAACATGCATCAAGGAAGCAGAGGTCTGTATGACCTTGTAATAAATTTGTATTGTCTGTTTCCTTTATGCTTTTGCACCTGCAGCATAAATTCCTGATCAGGATGTAAATTCAGACGTACTTCTAGTCTGCCTCTGCTGTGGTATCTGGAATTAATATTGCAGGTAGTGGTTCAGTCCTAATGCAAACACTGTTAAATTTTGCTGTCAGCCCTAGTATGTTTAGTTGAGCAACACTTACAGAGCCACTGGATGGTCTGAGAACTAAAATGTAGTGAGCTGGAAGTCTTCAACTCTTCCTTTTCTTTCTATTTAAATAATTTGGTGTTTCAGCTCCTTCTGCACTGATGATTTAACACTGTGCTACATCCTCACAGCTGAAATTTAGAGGACAAGAAGCTGAAAACACTGTGTTGATTCTGTGCTTTTTCCCTTACAAATACAGATATTAGATTTATTTTTATGTTCTATGTGAAATGAAACCAACCTTGAGAGTTACAAACTGTCAGAAGGAACATTTTTGTGGATCTTTTTCACAGAACATTGGAGATTGGAAGGGACCTTGAAAGATCATCTAGTCCAATCCCTCTGCCAAAGCAGGATCCTCTAGACCAAGTCTTTGAATATATTAAGCTGTATTTCTTCAGTTCCCAAGCTAAGTGCAAAAGGCCAAAAGAAGAAACAGTAATTATCTGGTATTGTCTGTACTATTAATTAAAAATTAATAAATTACATGTAAAACCAAAGTGAATAATTTATCTCCAAGCAGTGGGCTTTGCAAGGGAAATCCATATTCTGGCCATATTTTCTCAAGATCCGTCAAGTAAAGAAGCTAACTAAATCCTACAAATGAGTTTTAAATGATGTTGATTATATATCTTGGAGACAAATATAGCCAGGGGAGGTGACGGAGAGAGACAGAGAGAGAAAAAACAGGATTAAGCAAAAAAAGGTGTTTGCAATAGGCTCTTATTGTATCTTTTGTGATGTTTGATTGACTTTCTCATGTCTTCTTTAGCAGTGTCATCTGCATGATCAGAATCAGAAGAAAAAATTATCAATGATCCGGGCAATGTAATCAGCATTTTCCTCCATCCAGTGGTTAAAGAAACCATCTAACCCGAGACAGAGGTTCTCAGTGTTCGATATCAGACCCAGCTTGGAGACACTGGTCAATCAATGAAAGCAAGCTCTTTAAGGGAAGGGCAGTAGCTTCTTTAGTTGATTGTGTATGGATCCACATTTTAAGTGATACTGTCTGCTGGACTGATGAGTGTTTCCTGATCTCTAAGGTCTGACACTAAATATACTACCAAGCTTTCCTCACACTGTGCTGGTGAAGTCTCAGAAACCTGAGGCTCTGACAGCACTTTCTTTCCAGGAACACAATGAGGATTTTTTGCCTAGTGGCTGCAGGGCTATGGAGCACCAATGCTGGCTGAGCTTTCAAGGGCACAAGAGGAACCCACGAGCCCTCAGACAAACCCAGAAAAGGTTTAAAGATACTACTGTGCGCACAGCGTTTGGGACCAATGTGACTTTGAGGGAGCACGTAGCTGTGTGGTACAGCCCACCGTCTTCAGGAATTTCACAGGTTCCTTACCAGTTTTTTTACAGACATTATATTTTGCATTAACAAGCTGCTAAAGAGGACTCAGATTCCAGCTGCCATTAAAATTAGGCAGAAGAAAGATATTCCCGACTTTTTGGCAACACCGGGAGCTTGGGCTGTCGGTCCTACACTGCAACACAGTTGTGCTACACGTCTGCAGGATGTGCCAGATGGATTTAGGGCAGTAGCTGGCCTGGGAATTGGGGCTGGTGAGGAGCAGATGCACCATCCCCTTCTGTCCCTCTGCTCTGGGGATAGATAAGCGAGGTACGGTGGGGGTAGAACAACCTCTTGAACAAGCACAGCAGAAATCCCCGGGGTACAATGAATCTGTGTTTTGGATCATTAGGGTGGAGTGTTAGAGAGGGGTTTTTTTTTCTGTAATGCTTATTTTGAGATAAATACCAATTCCAGTGAAGCATCCTCCATGAAATAGTCTGTTAGGAAAGGGTCAAACCACTGATGTGCCAATTACCATTACCCACCACGCTGGCGAGTGCCCACGCAGCCGTGTGGAACACAGCTCATGCGAACTGGTTCACTTACAATAAAGCAGCCAGATATACATCGGGCTGGATTTAACGGCTGCAAAACTGCCTGGCAAGGATCAGGGGGTTTGCAGCCTTTGACTGATGATGAACTGGCTGCATAAGCTTTAATTAGGCAGCGACAGGGCAGAATTACAGCGACTGTTTTACTAGCGTAAAGTAAACACTTGTTCTCCTGCTTCCCTCATCCCTGAAATGATGTGTCCTCACCTGAGAGCCAGGCAGGCAGGCGCTGGGGGAGTGAGGAAGAGGTTTTAGCAACCTGATCCCTCGGGAGGAATCGCTGCTGCTCAGCTTTTTATGCTGACAGATTTTTTTAAAATATTTATGCCCGATCATCTGTTGTTGTTTACCTCACGGTCTCCTCTCCTTTCTCACCCCTTATCAAATAGCCTCCACTCTTCGAGAAGCACAGAAACAAAGTCAGGAGTCTGAAATGACAGAAAACCCTTTTTGGCAGGCACTGAAGCTTCAACTAAAAGAGCTGTGGAGAATTAATTGGGCAGGCAGAAAGGGCTGGAGTCGAAACCAGCGGGTGCCTCAGCAATGTCGTGCCAGCCCGTGAAGGTCAGAGTTCCCCTTGCCTTGGCAGGCTTCACTGCTGTTGAGTTTAGGTGCGAATGGCTTTTCAGGACCAGTCATTAACCACCACGAGGTCTGGTTGTTTCACCTAGTCCATGCTGGATGCTTTCCCCTTCCCTGTGTGCAGAAGGGGCAGCCGCAGCCTCTGTAGCAGCTACAGCAGCTGGCCACAGCAGGGACAAAAGGAAAAGCCTCAGAACAGGCAGCAGAAAGTAGGTTAGTGCTGAGAGGAGTGAGTGGAAGTAGTGCTCTTACAGACAGCTTTCTTACAGACTGCTGTATGGTCACTTCTTGGTGGCTCAGAAGCAGATGACATTCCTCTGCATCGTTGTCACTGAGGAGGGAGCTCAGCTCTCTCCGTTGATGCTCTCCCCTCTGACCCATCTAATTACTATAGGAGAAGGGGAGCCCAAAGCAAGTCAATATCGAGAAAACTCTCTTGACATCGGTCAAAGTGCTGGTGGAAGGGTACAGCCTCCCAGAGGTCACAGATTTAGCTGAGAACAGCAGATTTGTCCTTTTCAACAGATTTACAAGACAAGGTGCTTTCCCTGTGGGATTTTTGGTTTGCTGTGTTTTTCTACTACGTCTAGATCCAAGTTGCCTGAAGATAACCATGGCCTTGCCAGTGATTTTATCATAACAGCAATTTCACCTTGAAAACTGCTGAGTTTGCAGGCTGTACGTCTGTCCGATATCCAGGCAGCCAGAGGGCTGAGGGCACATTTCCCCACTGCAAACAGATCTGCTAAAATGCATGAAATGGATCTTGATTTAGAGGAGATCCACCACCGCTGATTGTCGTACCTCAGATAGGGAACAGCAGGAGAATCATGATCAAACACACTTTATTGATTTTATTCCTTCCTTAACTAACAGGAAAACTTCTGGAAATGTGCACAGTAGCCGTTTTATGAAATATGAAAGTGAGCACTAAATTACAATCCTCAAATCACCAATTCAGAGCCCTCAGAACTGGGTTTTTTTCCATTTCTTCCACTATAATTTCCGGGCTGGAGCTCAAGCCATTAATAGCAGCTACATCATTACAGTGCCGTGACACTTCAGCAGCACCCTCATCCATTTCAGTCATTGATCCACTAATGTGCGCCGGATGAAAAAGGAAAAGGTCCAGCTCATTCATCCTCCCCCTCCTTTCTCCTCCTCTCACCAGGTGGCAACCACTCACCCTTTGCTTTAAATCCCTATCAGATTTCAGACACTCGGTGTTAATTGTCTCAGTACAAGGACTGACCCCAGACAATGAAACTAAAATTAAAGTAACAGGGCCATAGAAGTGGGTGAAATGCTACAGAAGTGAAGAGATCTGCAGCTGCTCATCTTGGCCCACAGTCTGCTGACAGCATTGGAAACCACCAGTTGGAGCTGGAGCCACAAAGCACACTTGTCAGCAGTGGGTTCTTCCTGGAACATGAAGCCAAAGCAGGAACAGAGTAGGAGAAAGGCTAAAGAAATTAGGCCATAAGATCAAAGGTACAGCAGTGTACTGCTGGAGAAATGGTACTTGACGTAGCATCAGCTGCACCAGTAATTCTGTAACTCCAGTTGCATATGGAGCAAAAAAAGATCCCTTCCTATGGCCATCCATGGGCAGCCCATACCACAACTCTGTGTGGAGGAGATTTCCTGAGTTACATAGATACAGAGCTGAAAGACACGCTGCTTTTGCCTGCAGCTTGTTGAACTAGCCAACAGGCACAGTCTTGCTTTGTCTTTTCACTCTTTGCTTGGTACATCTGTTCTTTTGTTCTGCTTTTCCTTATCTGTCTACTGCGTATTTGGGGGATCAAAGGACAAAGGAAATAAAAATCCTGTTAGTTTTCAGAGGTCCACGCAGCAGTAGATAATTGGTTTCCAATCAAGCCCAGACTGTCTTTGATCTCCAGAGCCTTGCAGAGAGCATTTTGCTATGACACAGGCGTATGTGTTTGGTAGCACCACCAGGAGATCTGATTTTGAAAGTCTGCAATTACCTGTGCAGCGACACTTACAAAGATGAGAGGGACTTGTAACAGTGCTGTGCTTTCCTACCACCTTCCTTTCAGCTTGTATTAATGAGAGGTAACTACACCCTTCTGAAGAGATACTTTCAGTAGCATTTTTCTCATGCTGTACGAACAGAGGTGATGGGTCAAGCAGCAGGGTCAAAGACAGAAAACAGCTCCCCAGACTGTGGTTCAGCTGTGTGACCATCTTTCATTGCTACAGATTGCTGCCATTTCTTGCTCTTCTTCATGAAGCCAAATAGCCATTTGCTGCCTGTTCCCTCACTGGTCTATGCTTCCACCTCCATGCAGCAGTTTATAACATCTGGCTGTGCTGGTTGAACTTTCTGTGCTGTGTTGCAATGATCAGTGAAATGTTCTTGTTTATACAGACCTTTCAACAAGAACAAAACATGGTGCTGAGCAGATGAGGATATGAACTTTGTTAAACAGCTTTGTCACCAGAAGAACTGCAATGTGAAATTACACCCTTGTTCATCTTGGCGGGCCATTAATCTATTCTGGCACTTTAAACCTTTAATGCCCTTCACTTTACCTTCCCTTATTCACTAAATGTCCTTCTCTTCTCCACCCATGCTTAAACCCACAGGAACATATGGGTGAGAGTCAGTCTGTCCTCACAAATAACAAGCGATAGGGTAACAGGAAATGGCCCCAAGATATGCCAGGGAGATTGAGATAGGATATTAGGAAAAAAGTATTCACTAAAAGGATTTGTCGAGCTCTGAAACAGGCTGCTTAGGGAAGTGGTTGGAGTCCCCATCTCTGGAGGAGTTTAAAAGATGTGTGCATGTGGTGGTTCGTGGTGACCTGGCAGTGCTAGGTTAACAGTTGGACTTGATGGTCTTCAAGGTCTTTTCCAACCTAAATGATTCTATGATGTGAACATAAATGATTTTTCTATGAAAAATTGTGTTAACAGTAGAATATCTTCAGATACTTAGGATAAAATGGGTGATCCCTCCTTCCC
>JAOXOE010000632.1:23074672-23118848 GCA_028565055.1 Phoeniculus purpureus | reverse complement strand
CTCTTTTCCTTGTTCTTTCTATTCATACTAGGGCTGATGGAAGCAATACATTTTTTTGTCATGTACCAAGGCAGGATGATTTTGTGCAATGTGGGGAGGCAGAGCACATGAGATGCACAGGTACGTACCCATGTTTGCATACTCAAACCTCTAACTGACTTGGCTTCTTTAAATAAACAGTATACATTCATTTTAGCTTAAAATAGGACTCCTGTCAAGCTCCTACCCTGGAGCAGGTACCAATTGCACTGTCAAAATCACTCTCTGTGGTTCTGAATAGGTTTCTTAATGAAAGAGCAACATTAGCTCTTTAGAACATTTTGTCCCTGAAGGATGCAGCAGCAGCAGCAGCCGCTGACTGATTTCTGGCTCAGACATGCTTATAAATGGTAGGAAACATAATGGTTTAAAACATGAGTATCAGCTCCCTGGAAATGCTTCGTAACAGTGATTCAGAGAACCAAGAGACAAACGGATGCTGAGGCTGGTACCCGCTGATGAGTGCTTTGTTTCCCACATGCATGCTGATCCCCTTAAGAACGATTATGGTGTGGGTATGTTGTCAGTGAAACAACGCAATAACCAGGGAATGAAACTATTTGGGATCTAATCCAAAGGAAAAATATGTTCTGGTAAAATGAAATTTTAATGTCTGCCGGTTGCTGGTTTAAATAATGAGGAGCATCCAAATGAAATTCTGCATGTCTATTTTTGTAGTCTGGTCATACCGACTGTCACAGTAGTCATTTTTTATTCTGGTTAAACCTGGAGGCAGTCGCAGAGTAGAATTTGACTTGAGGAGGGATGTCTAGATTCACACCAAAGAAAAAGAGCTTTTGTTATCAACTGCTCGGTTGGAGGCAGGACTCAGGTGTTCTTGTCTCTTTGATAGGGATGACATGGCTGCACTCAGCTAAAATCTCCAAACGGAGGCTTCAGCACCACTACAATATTGAAGAGTTGTATTTACCAACAGCTTCATGTATATCCCCAGCCTGGGTTCCAAGCAGATTTCAGATCAAATGCCACTGTTCTTATTCAAGAAAAACCTCCAAGCAGCTTTTCCACAGCATGGAGGATAACAGGATCAAAACCAACCACAGAACAGATGAAGGCAGAAGTGTCTGTCCCTACTTTTTCAGAAGCTTCTCTGTGGCAGCAGGAGAGTGAGCTTTTCGTGGTGTGTTTGATCCTCTTATAGACCTCTTTTTTGTTTATAGTTCTAAAATGCATTCGTTACTGTCATCCCCAAACATCCAGCCCACATGGGTTCATGAAGGGCAAGTCCTGTTTAACCAACCTGATCTCCTTCTATGATCAGGTGACCCGCCTAGTGGATGAGAGAAAAGCGGTGGATGTTGTCTACCTGGACTTCAGTCAGGCGTTTGACACCGTTGCCCACAACATTCTGCTGGAGAAGCTGGCGGCTCACTACTTAGACAGGAGGACTCTTCGCTGGACTAAAAACTGGCTGGATGGCAAATCCCAGAGAGTTGTGGTGAATGGGGTTAAATCCAGTTGGTGACCAGTCACAAGTGGTGTCCTTGAGGGCTCAGTTTTGGGACCAGTCTTGTTTAACGTCTTTATTAATCACCTGGATGAGGGGATTGAATGCACCTTCAGTAAATTCGTAGGTGACATGAAATGAAGCAGGAGTTTCAGTCTGCATGAGGGTAGGGAGGTGCTGCAGAGGGATTTGGACAGGCTGGCATGATGGGCTGAGGCCAATGGGATGAGGTTTAACAAAGCTAAGTGCTGGGTCAGGCACTTCAGTCACAACAACCCACAGCAATGCTACAGACCTGGGGAAGAAGGTTGGAGAGCTGCCTGGCAGAAAAGGACCTGGGGGTGTTGGTTGATGGCCAGCTGAACAGAAACCAGCAGTGTGCCTAGGTGGCCAAGGTGGCCAAGAGCATCCTGGCCTGTATCAGGAATGGTGTAACCAGCAGTAGGGAGGTGATGGTGCCCCTGAGCTCAGCAGCTGTGAGATCACACTCTGAATACTGTGTCCAGTTTTGGGTGCCACAGTATCAGAGGGACATTTAGGTGCTGGAGCAGGTCCAGAGAAGGGCAATGAGGCTGGTGAGAGGTCTGGAAAGCAGGCCCTATGAGGAGTGGCTGAGGGAACTCAGGTTATTTGGTCTAGAGAAGAAGAGGCTGAGAGGAGACCTTATTGCTCTCTACCTAAACAGAGGTTGTAGCAAGGCTGGTTCTGGTCCCTTCTTCCAAGTTACTAATGACAGGATGAGGGCAAATGGCCTCAAGTTGTGTCAGGGGACGTTTAGATTGGGTATTAGGAAGAAGTTCTTTACTGAGAGAGTGGTTGGGCACTGGGACAGGCTGCCCAGGGAGGTGGTGGAGTCACCATCCCTGGAGGTGTTTAAAAAACAAGTAGCTATACCACTTGAGGCCACAGTCTAGTGGTTAGGGAGATATTGGACTGGAAAGGATCCTGGAGGTCCTTTCCAGCCATAATGATTCTACAATTCCATGATTCTAAGATTTGTTTAGAGGCAAAGGGGAAACACACTTTACACGTGAAGCCAAGAATTCATTCTAGGTGTAGTTGAAATCCTTGTGGTCAGTTCCAAAAGACACGATCAGCTCAGATCTAGACCCAACATCTTTGTCTAGGCACAAAAAATGTCAGTGCTAAAAATAAACCAGTTAAAATAGCTTTTCCTATTTTTTGCCCCACTACCTGATGTTATGGCCCCTTTCCAGTGCTCTTCAGGGTGCCATGGTTTGTGCGGTCATTATGGTGGTGGTGGGGCTGCTGCGGTATGTCACCAAGAGTCCTTTGCTAGGAGTACTACGATGCCCATGTTGATATTTTTGTCTTCCTCACTCTAAGATGCACTTGGGTTTATTTTAAGATGTTTCCTAAGGTGTTTTAGCCCTTTCCTCTTTCTTCATTGTTCTGTAGCAGCACATCACATCTGAGTGAGTATGTACAGCACCTTTTAAGTATGAGAGATACTATTTGTTTGCTATCCTTGAAACCAGCTTTGCCCAGCTCCAAGTCTGTGTTAACTAACTTTGTGCGAGTTCACCACTGTGGGCTCTCCAGTGTGAAGCCTGTCCCCCATCTTTTTTACTGGCCCTACACCAGTATTCCTCTGCTCAAATACTCTTGAAGCCATTGTAGCATTTGCAGCCTTAGCCACTGTACCAGCTCCAGAGTCCCTTGTATTGCTTCACGTTGGTGTAGAACTGCACCATTGCAATGATAAGCAAAGCAAAAGAATTTAGCCACAGCCACCAGGTCAGAAGAACAGTTGCTGTTACAACTCAGTCGAATGAAAAGAAAGCTGCAGGCAGGTCAATAGAAGTTCAGAGAAAGCAAGCCTGACACACCTCAGCCCTGAGACCTTGCAAACTCAGCACAGAACCTGCTCGCTGTTCCTAGCAGTGCCAACACAGTGTAACAGGGTTACATGGCCGCATCCTTACGCTACTCTTGAGTTTCTGATTTGGTTCCCATCCTCCAGCACCCAGCTTCACTGCTCAAGGTAGGAGCTGCAGCTACAGGAATTCACCCAACGTGAGGTGTTTGCTGCTCACCCGCCTTCGTGAGGAATAACTCATTACACTCTGTAGGTGGGACACAACCTCCTTGGCTGTGTTTGCACAGTTTCATGGAGCCTCTGGAATAAATGGTATTGAATCAATATAAAGCTATAAAAAGGTTAATCAGGTGTAATCTTCAGCTGCTAAAACAGTTGAGTTACACAATTGTACTGACCTTGGCTCATGGTGGTACAAGTTTTCTTTATCAAATCTGGCTTTTTCAGAAGATCTTTATCTGGCATCAGGCTCTTGAAGTCCATATTTTTTGACTGAAGGAACAAACAATGAGGCCAATGTTGGAGCAACTTCTTAGGGGCGTCTGATGATTTTTCTTATAGCTGCTGAGCATAAGAAATTTCTGCAGAAAACCGAGTGAAGACAAGAAGTCAAGCCCCTTCCACCGAAGAATTTAATACCTGAAGAGCTGAAAAGATGAATTGCACCTATAAAGCTCGTACTTAAAAAAGTTAAATGAAGTCTATACGTGTAATTCCTCTGTGACACCTTCCCTATTAATAGACTGAGTCTTCAGCTGTCACATGGAGGAAAAAGAATCGTCATTCAAAACCACAAACCCAACAAAATCGTGCACACCATTCAGCATCACCTCGGTGTGTAGACAGCGAACTGCTTAAAAGTAATGAGGAGCAGAATAAGACACAGGGATTGTGTTAAAAAGGAGTATGTTCCATGAAATACTCCTCGTTTCAATGAGGTGTTGAGGGATATGGTTTAGGGGTGAACTTGTGGGGTAGGGTAGATGGTTGGACTCGATGATCCCAGCAGTCTTTTCCAACCAGAGTGATTCTGTGGAATGGCACCAACTGCTGCATATGCTGGAATTATTAGCATCATATTGCTTACGGTTTGCTTCTTCCTGAAATAAAGAAATAATGATATACAGGGTAAATAATTACTTACCATGATCCCAAAGTGGCCATCATAAAGTACTTCCCCTTTCTACCCCAGAAGTAAAAGGCAGAAACTTTCAACGCTGCAGCTTTCCCCTCTTAGCTAAAACCAGCCAGAACACTTCTTGTCAGCATCTCACTTGGGAGACATAAACTGCAGCGAGTGGGCTGAAGCTGTGGTACTGTCCCAGTGGTTGCACAGATCACATTTAATCACATCAAGGCCTTTATTTTGTCATCATTCTGTTTGGTTGATATTTAGAAACAAAAAGGCAATCCCATTTTAGAAATTTGGCAATTAGAATCCTATTAGTAGATCAAATTGACATTTGGAATTAATTATAAAAGGAGGAAAAAAGGGTTTGTGCTTGCTCTTGATCTTTTAAAATATAAAAATAAGGTCTGGTAAGTCTAGTTTCCTGCGTATTTGCCATCTTGGATGCATCAAGGTTTATTGTGATTTGTTGGTTGATATTAATGATCCAAGCTGAGATCATGGCTCCAGAGAAGCAGACATTTCATGTATATGGAATGAAACCTCTCACTCACTTTGATGCATGATTTACCCGGTATTACTATTACATTTCCTAAATTCCAGTGGAAAGTCAGGGAACAGCAGAATTCTAAGCTGTTAATGTATGGTCTTATTTACCAGCAGCAAAGGTGTCTCCTGGCGCATGGCTACGTGAGGGTAGTATTTCAGTTATCACTGGCTTAGATGTGTATCTGACACAATCCTGATGGGTTTCTGTCTGTGTAAGCAAGGCCAAGAGATTTGGGTGACTGAATTTTGATCCCAAGTTCTTCAAGCTTCAGTTTTCTTCAGGCTTGGGAGTTCGTGATTATTCAAACAGTTATTTGAGCAATCAGATCTATGAAATAGATAAGGTGCACAATTCGTATCTATAGATAAAAAATAGGGCTCTCCTGTCCTCAGCGTATGCTTTACTCTTGTGCTAACACAGCTGGACCCGGACAGAGGCAGCTCTGCTTTTGTCTGTATCGTCCTTACCATTCCCTGTGCCTGCTGAGCTGCACAAACTGCTGACTGCTGAATCCCCAAGGTGAAGGACAAGACAAAGATCTTCAGGGATTTGAAAGGATGGAATTAACAAGGCGAGAGAATGTGAGTCTCAAGAGGCAGGATAAATAATACAAAGAATTACAGGAAGCTGAAAGGAAAACTGTCTGGAAATACGCAAAGTGTTTGCTAACAGTGAAGGTAGGAGCCTCCAAAACCCTCAGGAAATAAAAATTCATGACCCAGATTAAGAAATTTGAACTTGACAGGTGTTTCCTGTGGATGCGGAGATGAGGGAAGTAGAAGTGGGTTTCTCAAGTAAAGGATAATGACGATTCAGAGCACAGGTAATTTGTTTCTTCTCTCCAAGGCAGCTCAGCATAGAGGGGGGGGATCCTGGCCCTGCTAATCAAGCTGCACCACCCGCTGCGAGTAATGGGTGCCGCTTCTGCAAAGAGGTTATTATGTAAGCGAGTCGCATTTTGGAAGGATGAAAATTGCTTTTATCAGATTGCAGCAACTTTCCTCATTTGCAGGTGACGCTCAAGTGGATCAGTCCATCTCACTGCTTTCTTGCAGAACAAAGACACATCATTCAGGAGCCGCTGATTAGCCAGAAGTCTGACGATGTAAATGCATGTTTACTTCATCTCCTCACTGCCACAGGCTGGTTTCCTCCTGTGACACTCTATGTTTTGTCCACTCTAGTTTTAAAAACTTAAGGAGATTACAGGCTCCTTCCATTTCTGGTCTGGCAGCGTTTGTGGTCAGGAAGTTTTCACTGACAATAAATCAGTTTTCCTCAATGGCATTACTTCGTTGTTAATTTCATTCTGATAAATTAGGGACCATAATTCCTTCAGTCTTGGTGCTTAAGGCAAGTAATGCCTTTTTATTGGGAAGTAATGTTCCTCTAACCCTAAGCCCTCATTTGGCAACACTAAACTTAGTTTCCTCTGTTGCCTTCCCCTCTTAAATTTGTTTAGTATCTTTTGCCATTTCCCACATAACTTGCTGTAGCCTCGTTAAATATGTTATTACTCAGCAAAACGACTTACATTTTCAACTGCTTCATCTCTCCAAACTGGAAATAGGATACTGCACACCTCAGAGTGTATAATGCAGATATCTCATTTCTGCTGTCCTCAGTGCAAATTTCCAGAGAAGGTTTATACTCATTGCCCGGGGCTCCCTGTGGAGGAAACCCACCGTCTCTTCAGCACTTGTTATTTCAGAGAACTGTTCACTTTAGAATATAATGAGGTTCACCTTGTCTTGAAAATGACGGTGATTAAGAAGCATACATTTTTCTTCATGTACCTACAGCCTAGCACTGTAACGAGGTCCTTCCTTTCACACATTTCCGTAGTTTTCAGTGTGTAAAATGTTTTACCAGAGAGAGGGGAAACCATTCAAACCCCTGCAGAATTATGGAGCTGTATTGCAGTCAGCAAGATGTGTCTTCTTCACCAGAGTTACAAGACACTGACAAAGCTGTCAGTTCCACAGCACTGTTCTAGCAGTTTCTATACCAGCAGCAGCATTTATTGTAATAACCAGCATGGGTTTAACGAAACATAGCTCATGATTTTTATATATATATATATACACACATGCATGCTATCTTAGTAAGGGCAATTAAAATAGCCTGAGAAGATACCGTGTTCCAAGGCACATCTTTTTATCCTCACACATCTGACTCCAAAGCAATGCCAGTAACCGGTCCAAACTTGTAAAAATTGCTCTGTTCACACTTTCTTTTTTGGCATTCCCGAGAAGCTTATGACACCTGAAAACTTTGATCCACCATATGCTTCTCTTGATTCCTAAACTGCTCTTCAGTTCTCTTTCTCATCCTCAAAAAGGAAACCTCTGCTGATAAACGATGCAACAGGAACACAAGGGTTTAGGCCAAAAGGGCTCATACAAGTTGTGACAGATTCGCTTCTCTGAGCATTAATCCACTTTAATCCAATTGGATCACATACCAAACCAGCAAAATCCTTGAGGCTTTGACAGCACCCGTTCTGTTAACATTTAAAGGTTAACAAATTCAGTAGATCCTGTGCTACTTGTATCTACACCAAGAGCTTCGACTGAGAATCTGCAAAATGAGTTGATGAATATGAAGTAGAGACCACACACTGATAATACTCTGGGTTTTTTCCAGTGTGATATAGAGCCCCATAATCTTGCATCAGAATACAAGTACTGTAAGATTATCATGCTTCAGTAATCCTGTCATTTCAAGGGTGTCAAAGAGGAAAATACAAGAAGATATAAAATGTACCATTTTGATACAACTTCCTCACTGCTTGAAGAAGCAAATTGTCCCTCAATCTCTAGACGCCTCATGCAGGCACAGCAAATAAATGATCTCGGGTGGGAGATGGCAATTGCTGAGACACAAGAGGATGGGGGAAAGATGCTGAGAGCTATCAAAAAAGCTGTCAAGTGCATCATCTTGCTGTAGCGCTCTTCTAAAAGATGCAAGAGCACTTGCAGCTGTTAAATATCAAGGAGAAGAAGCTTAATATCCAAGTGTAGCCCTCAGAGGGGATCTTACAGAGCAGTGAGATTTTTAAGAAGCTGATGAAAATATGAAGGACAACAAAGCTAGATGAGATACTAAGGAAAAAATACTCAACAAATACAATTCTAAACCATACAAAACCACAGATGAAATCCTGTATACAAGAACCTTCCTTAAGGGCCCTGAAGGAAGAAATGGTGCTTCCTCAGATCCATCACATTTGTACCCAATTCAATAATCCTGTGACTGATGCACTCTGCACTCAAATGCAATAGAAAACCAAGGTCTTGATCAACTGCAGTCTGTAAAGATATTAGGGCTCTCAGAAAGTGCAGACGCTAATCTGTGTTCTGGATGACTCCATCCTGACCATTTCCCTCTGCTTCTAGTTCTTGTGGTGATTCACTCTGAGCCCTGCAGAGTACAGGAAACAGGCTTATCCCAGAAGATGCCGCAGTGATAGACTCAAAATAAAGGACTTGGGTATCAAAGGCATGATGTTAAAACATTTTTGCTCTCAAGGTCAGCCATACAAAACCTATTCTGTAATAATAGAAGCAGTCGCTTCAATGAAATTAATTTATTTTTATAATATCCCTTTTAATCCTCCATGCATTTTTTAGCACAAAAAGTTGGAATTTATCACAACCTCCTTCGCAGACCTTAGTATTGTGTGTCTGGTAATGTGGCTGTTTCAACAGTCCCTCACTGGAAAGCCCACACTTGTGAAATCTTGGCAACACTGTCAGTAAGTGACCTACACAGAGTTTAATAGAAAAATTTTACTGAATATCCTCTGTTTAATGTAAACAAGGCAGGAGGCAGAACAAGGAGTATATCTTTTATATAGTTACACTATTTTACAGGGCACAGAAAGCACCGAAGATCATGGTTTGAAAACCCTGTACGATATGCAATATCAGGTATGGATTTTCCACGTAGCCCCAAGACTACTACGTAATCCTTCCATTTTATCCAGCACTTCAGTTTAGTACTTGTTTTAGAAAGACAAATAGCACTAATAAAACACCGTCTGTGGAACTACACAGCAGGTTATGGTAGAAATTACCATGCATTTCCGAAGCCATTCCATGATTACTGTTGCCCTGTAAAATTAAGTGCAACAATCATTACACTAATCATAGTGTAAGCAAGCTTGGGATTCTGGTCCATGTATATATATATATGTATCTGTATATATCTGTGTATATATACATATATATATACACACACACACACAGGTGGTGTGCAACCAGACTCAAGCTGTGGATCAAGTCACAGCCTTTATATTGCACAAATACATTATAAGAACGTTACACAGACAGGATGTGAATACGAGGAATATTACAGTCATATGAGGAACTAAGGACAAACTTCTTCTACCAGAGCTAGCGCATGGCTTATTACAAAATTTCCTACAATGGAGTCTAAATCAAATACATACTATAAATGGATAAAGAGTAAAAAACGTGTCTATTTACACACTGTGCATCAGGATTAAAATGTGGTTTGGATCTGCTTTGTGAAATATAAAGTCATTCTAGTATTTCAATCTAATACTAGTGGCCATATTTCCTAAGGTGATAAGAACCTCCATGTCCCACAGACATCTGGAGGATGAACATCTGGAGGCCATACATTTTTTTAGGTGTCCAACTCTGGGTAATAAATAACCACATACAAACACACGCACACAGAAACAAAAGGGGCGCGCCTCAATGACATGCATAGATTGGAAAAGTGAAAACATGGACCTGAACTAACCTCTAAGCTTTTTTAAAAAGAAAAGTGCATGAAAAATATCACCACAAAAATAATTAAACGAGTTCCATCTCTTAAGGAAGATTAAATCACTTTTACAAAAATAAAGGACACTGTCATCATGTTTGCAGGCAGTACTCACAAAAGCAGTTTGGGGTAAAGCAACTGCAAAGAGTTACTTCACTTCCGCCAGGATGGATCCATGTCATACAAACTTGTATCAACTAAAAACCATTTGGCTTGCAAAAACATCACCAATGTTGCTGGAGACTGAGGAATGATATCCTGAATTTAAGAGTGCTTGTACTTCTTTTTCTCCTGGACAAGCTTGAAGAAATTGTGATTGCAGCCAGGCAGACTGCTTTGAATTAAAACATCACAGAGGTTGCAGCAGCCCTTCTAGAAGCTGACTGATACAATTCCTCATGGTGTTAGGAGCTCAGGTATCAGTGAAAACAACAACAGAAGAGGTGATGTTAATGCTTTCATTTACGATCAGGCATCTCTTGAATGGGTTTAGAAACCCTTATCCTACATGGAATGCTTTCGTGAGTTCACTTATAGTACTATCGTCACTTTCAGTTTGCACTGAAATTGGGACATTAGAAGTATTCTGGAACACACACCTTAAAAAAATAAATAATAAAAATAGAAAATTAGAGGAAAAATGAATTAAGCTCAAGCAAAACGATCAAAAATCCCAAATCCAGTAAAGCATCAGATTTTGTGCTCAACAGCTGAACTTCGTTCATGTTAAAGACTGATTTAGGAATAAAATTTGTGAAATTAAGCTAATGTTTACCTGCTTGGCTCTGAATTGAGACCTTATTTATAAAAAATGTATGCATTAAACTTCACTCTGTAGACATTTACACGTTCTAAACTTCCAGGTACATTACATTAACGAAGCTTCTAACGTGGAATGGCTGCACTACCTGTCCCTGAAAACAATCTGCTACTTTCAACTTTTTGAAAAAAGAAAAAAGAAAAATGCATCACTTTTTAAAACTTTATCCTACTGACTGCTACTTTGACCTGAAAACACTTTGGGGCTAAATTGAGGATTTAAAAAAAAAAACAGGTGAGGAAGCAGCATGTGCTTTTGCTTGCCAGATAAATGTAATGCTTTGTACAAAAGCCCCCAGTACCAGGAGACTAAATACAGGTTTTACCCGCCGAAAATGTTTCCCCAGTTCCAGCTGAACCTGTACTGGAAGCCTTTTCAGCAAGACCCATGTCACTGTTGTGATAAGAATAAATCCAGAAGAATTCTACTGACTGACTACATTAGTCCATGTTTGTGTACAAGTGATCACATCTGCTGTGCAAACAGATAGCAGGAAAGACAAACAAAGAAATACAACATAAACACAAGGAGCTAAACTCTATAGCACCTGCACTGTCCCGTTCTGCTCGTAAGAAAGGAAGGAAAGATGATTCACTGAGGAATTTTTCTGCATCCCGGCACTAAGAAAAGCAGGTGTGCATTTTGGTCCTACATATGGTATCAACACTAGAACTGAATTGGCATCAATCTTTTGCTGGGCACTAGCAGGATGGTTAGATAAACAGTAAAAATCTTCCTAAAAATGACAGAACCAATTCAGCCTAAACAATTTAAAAGAAATTTAAATTACTGTTTCAGCAACAACTGATAGTGACCTATATATAATCAACTTATGAGTCAAGCAACTAGAGGTCACAAGTAAAAAACTAAAGCAAATGCAAATCTAGTTACAGGGATGAACTGAAGAGCAATGACTTGGAATGACAGAGACAGACATGCTAGAAACATGTACACTTCAGATATATTTGTAACAGATGTGATGCTGAATCAGGATTCAATCCACTAGTATTGATTTATACCAATTTATGTCCCGGAGTAATCCACTGGGGAATCAAGTTCAGAGTTGCCTGAAAGATTCAGCAAAACAAAAATCTCCGTAATAGATCCCACTGTTTCTGCATTGGTGGTTATCTTGAGCCTCTTATTTTTTAACAACATACTTTGCTACTATAGTTGTGATTTCCTTTCATATATCCAACTGCAAAGAAAAATAATTAAGATATTAAATTGTTATAAAATTAATTTGCATTTTAAAATACCATGGTCACAAATGGCAAATTGCTGCACATGAGCTCCAGAACATAGAAAAGTTCCAACTCTTTGAACATTGTCATTATAACAGAAAAATCAAGGTCTGACCAATGACTATGGCTCCTCATGCAGCTTTTGCAGCTCTTCACACAGTGGCTAGAAATGTTATGTGTTGGTTTGTCCCCAAAAGCCTTCAGTCATATTCTAGGTCTGCTTGAACTTCTCTCCTGCAATGTCAACATCTGATGATGATGTCACTTGTCTTCCAATTCTGCCAAATGTCAAGTGACACTTTGCCAGGAGGCACCACCTCTTCTGTGGGCGTTGTCAATAGTCTGCTCTGGTGAAACAAGGGAGGTGGTGGCACAGACTGGCTAATCTTCAAGGCTGTTTATGGTGTAGATGAGGCATGATACTTCACAAACGCAATTGCTGCCAGCTCTTTGCAGAATTCTTCCAGCACAATCACGCCCTCTAGTAACGTCATGTGGTCAATGCTGAGAAAGAAAAAAGTCAGCACAGAATCAGCACTGACACACAAAAATCTCAGCCTTGGGTCTTAAGAGAATATACAGTGTCTCTACTCACATGGGCCCCTCTGGCTCCAAGCCCAACAGGCGTTTTCTGACCAGCAGAAGTTTGGGAGTGAAATCTGGGATGCGCTGGATTCTAACCATGAGATCCCCAACAACCTGTGAAGTGCAAAGCCATCGACACAAAATGAACACCTTTGCAGAGTGCCTGATAGCAAGCTGAAATGAAAATCATCAGTGCTCAGGATGCAGACTCACTTCAGCATCCTCACAGGCTCACCAAACAAGATGCAGAGTACCTGCTCTGCCCCCAAAAGGGGTGATTGGGTGCAGAAATAGAGAGATCGACAAGGACAGGAACTCTTGAATCGTACAAGCTGTTGTGACAAATGGTATTACTTGTTTTAATCTGTCTTAGTAAATGCTGACACTGACAACTGACTATGAAATTCTAGATTTAGGGAAAGAGAGAGTAAAGATTGTATTCTGAAATAGGGAGCGCTGCTGGGAAAAAAGGAGCTAAGCTCTCCCTTCGTACTGGGCAAGAATCATGATTAGGCTCCTGACCAGCTTAATAACAGCTGGTGCGTGGGGTAGGCGAGAGATCCCTGACTAGGAGGACTGACTGCAGTGTGACAGGCACCCAGCCAGCACTTCTAGGATGCAGGTCTGTCAGAAAGGGATGGAATTAGAAAGGGAAAGGAAGGGGACTTTTGATAAATGCAGGATTTCACTGTCAAAGAAAAGCCTTCCTCAGGAGAAAAAAGAATGAGCAGAGACATTCATTCTGGAACAGGGTACTCAGCAGTATCCTTTGCTTGTGTGTGAATCAAAGGCATCTCTTTCTCACCCAGGTGCAAACCTGTACTTGGCCTGTTCTTACAGCACTACCTGCCTGCAAGTGACATCAATGTGACCCAGTCCTGTCCAAATCAACATCATTGCCAGAGGGGATATTTTGCATCTACATGAGGAAACCAAGGAACCAACCAGTTCTGAAGTCGTGAAGACACAAAAATATATTTTCAAGGTTTTTGATAAAAAACCTAGCAACTTGATTCAAATCAAGAGCATAAGTATTTACTTTGAGTGAGAAGCTGTTTACCTACTCGAAGTACCCAGCAACTACTACCACAAAGTTACTCAATACATTGCTGCTGTACAGCCATGTGCAAACATTAACTGTGTGTTTACTCACCCTGACAATAACAGAGAAGAGTGACCTGCAGCCAGAGGCCAGGTTGACATAAGGATCCAAAAGGTATTCGTGTATATGAGGATGGGGAAACAAGGACAGTTTGGACAACACTGATGTAACTTGTAAATTCACATCATAGGGCTGCAAAAAAAAAAAACCCAAAAGGAAAACACAATGCTTAGTTATTGACAGTTATATGACAGTTTAGGTATCAGATGTCATTATCTGTATAATTGCTGAGACCACCTGAAGCTTTTACACAGTGGTTTATTGTAGGGTAAGTCCTCTTCCTGTACAACATTTATTCAGCTCAGTAGCTAAACAAATAGCATAGAATCAGCCTTGATTAAACATCTGCTTGTTTCTCCTGGGTAACAGTAAGTATATGAGCTCAGGAAATTGAGAGAGACAAATCCACGTATATGGCTGTTTCTAATTTTCTACCTTTTTTTTTTTCCCGGAAAGAGCCATGGCAGAAGGCCTGGCTGTCTCATGGCAGCAGACTATGGTTGATGAGACAGCCCTAGGCTGGCAAAGCAGCATTAAAAACTGAGCTTTTTCTTCACCTGCTTTCCCCAAATCAACCAAAAGTCGGAGGCAACACTGCGAGCAGCTGGAAGATGCTAATCAGTCATAAGGAAAAAAAACCTGTACCTAACTCTCTAGGAAAAAAATAGTGCCTAGCTTAACGGATTTGACTATTCCAGTGAGAAACTCATGTCCATAAAAGCAAGTACTTTCACCATAGCTGCTGTATGTTACAAATACTTTTTTTTCTCATCCTTGATGAAAACAACCTGACATTTTAATACGGCCCAAAATTCACAAACTAGTGGGATTTCCTTCCATCTAGTCAGTGGTAGAACAGACTACACTGACAACAGGTGGGCAGACATTCCCTTATGCCAGACTGAAGATGTTAGCAGCACCAAGATGGTTTAACTTAACCTTGCTGATTTTATCTGAAGGTTTACAGGACTCTGTTAATTCTCTTTGCATACTGGCAGTAAGATCCTCAGTGTGATAATTACGTCTACAAAAGAATGATCTCATGGCCTTGAATTATCATCTTTATGCCCTTGAGTTAGCATCCCACTGAAGAGAACAGACTCTTCCCTTTTCAAGACTGTAAGATCTGGAAGAATTCAGCTTCAAATTAAGAGTGATATATTTAGCTATGTCTACATGTCTGTGCTTACGTTAGCCTACTCAACAGAGATCTGACACTTGACACACTTGCCTACACAGAAACATCTCGTGCCATCTCAGATGCGCGACAGTATTTGCTGGTCTCTTGACTGTTCCACAGCAAGTGGATCCTACAAGATCTGTATTGTAACTGCCAACTTGTGAGTGTATCTTGGGCATCACAAAGATGGCAACAGACACCTCAGTTCAGGCAACTGAGCAAGCTTTCAGTCAATAAAGTCCAGGAAGCTGAGATGGTGATTCACTTTGCACTAAAAGAAACACCTACTTGCTTTTCAGTCTAACAGCTCCAAAGACTACTGGGGATGTTCTAACAAAATTTCCACTGACTAGATGGGGACATCTAGTATTTAGGTAGCATCTTGCTGAATTTATTACCACTGTTGTGTTACAAAGAGAGTTGTCTTATAGACCTTCTGAAGTGAAAGCACATACTTCTCCCAGTCAGCAGCAGTTATTTCTGTACTTGACAGTTTCATCCTTATCTTGTAACAAATGGAGCTTTCAGACACCGGACCAGAGACGTTACAGGTAAAAGAGATGGCTACACTTTTTTAGTTATTGTAGAAAAGTTTCTCTGCAGACTGAGACACAAATTCCTTCCATAAATCCATTCCAACGCCTACCTATCTGAACTGTAGGAGAAGAATTTCAGAGTTGTCTGAGTCAGTCAATTCACTAGGAAGCTTTGAAGCCATGAGCATTACCTGATGTGCCCAAGAAGAGAAGGAAATAAAGTAGTGACATGCACTGCATTGTTCAGGCAGATTGCTGTTGTGATTTGAACTAATTAAGAGCATTAAGGAAAGCTGCTTCCTCACATGGAGCTTTTATTTCTGACCGTAAGTCAGCAGACTCATTAAGACAGCCTTAAATCATAAAAACATCTTTACAAATAAAAGGTTTAAACCTGCAAAATATGAGGTTCAGGAAATTCTTACAAAATTCTTAGGAAACAGTTCTACCAAACTGTATAATATTAACAGGTTGAAGGAAGGAGATTCTGTCTAGCAGATGAGATACTGGATTTGAACAGCCTTGAAACAAATTACTTCACTTGTATGCCTCAGCTATCTTCTGTCAGAAACAAGGTTAACAATACCTATCAGCTCTGCAAAATTTTCTGATTTACTAATAAAACCTGATAAATCCACAAGAACTAGTGGTTTTATCAAAACACAAGTATTGTGACAATCTGTAAGTAGTACTATGTCCCTGATAAAGGCTTCTCAACATTTTTCATTTTGTCTGGACATTAGCACCCATTATGTCAAATCTGTCACTGACAGAACTCAGGTTTTGTTGGTTTGGGTTTTACTGGGTTTTTTTTTTTCCCTAGGTGATTTGAGTGTTTCACTGTGAATAACCTCTGGGAATTAGTCCTTCTAGAGTCAAGAACCATTAGTGACCCCCACAGATCAAACACCTTGCTTGACTAACCCAAATTGTGTGTCATGCTGACGAGCAGTGTGTTACCGTGCTTCCATGCCAGATGCTATACGTATCTGACACTCGGCTGTTTCTCAGGAGATGCAACACAGTTCTGGACTGTTTGTAATTTATGTGTCCTTGCTCAGACAAGGTTTCCATATGCATGAGGCTTGTTTTTCCAAAGAGCTGATGATGCCCAGTTTTCTTTATGACTCTGTAACTATTTCAGCTAGTAAAGTATGCAAGACATGTTTACTGGAAGCAAAACCCTGAGAATACACAATCTAGCACTAGAAGTATTTGGGTTTCTTTTCTGACTTCTGAATTATCCAAGTTGGTACTTTCAAATCTCCTTCTCCCCTGAATGCTCACAGAGCTGACCTAGAGACTATTACTGGTTTCCTGATGTGTTTGCTGTGTATTTATAGGTTCAAATGGTTCCTGCCCAACACTATCACAGCTGTTTATTCTATATATGGTGCCACATGCAAAACAGAAAGGAATTGTACAAACTTATGGAACTGCATCGGTACCAACCCCAGCTGGTATTTCAGGGAGTGTAACCTAACTTCCAGGGCTCATTTTTACTGGCATGAACAGATCTTCTTGATCTAAACCAGCAACACCGATTTGACTAATCTGAGACCAGAGGTTAGAGATGGCAAAGAAATATTAAAGCTTCACACAGGGAAACCTCCATTTCATCTCCCTGAGCCTCCACCTCGCCTCGTAAGGCAGGCCAAGTATAAATTGACATCAAGAAAATTCAAGTTCTTTGAATTCCCTTGTACTAATCCGGGTCTCACATCTCACACTTCCTTTTCAAAATAAGATCGTATCTCACTTGTTTGCCCTTGGCAGCTATACTTTCATTATTTTAAAATAATCAAACAGTAAAAAACTCCTAGTTCATATTACAGATGGACGGGATACCTCCTAGAAACTTTCCATATACTGGTAACAGGTTTTTTTGAACTCTAAGAACTGTTGGAAGTGTTAGCAGTGATTACAGTCAGTTCTTTTCACCTTACAGTGATGTAAACATGACTTCAGACTAAAGTTCACTGAAATGTATCCAAGAGGAGCTGTACAGTACAGGAAGCGACAGAAAACAATTCTGTTCTCTAATAACTCCCAGAACACTCTTTTCCCCAAGGCAAATACAAAGATGATACATGTTTTCTGGCATCCAAAAGAAATGTACAGGCTTTCTCAGTGTTAATGCTAGAAAATGGAAACAGAATCAGTCATGTCTATACTGAAGGATTGCTAAGATACTATCTTACCCTCTTACATAAAGGGTCCTCTTGTCTAACTCATTAATTTCAATTATATTTGTGGTCAAGAAAATATTTGGTACCCAAAAACATGGGAAACAAAGATGAGAGTTTTGGGTTTTTTTTCTGAGAACGCTGATCACTAGAACATTCTATACCAAGGACATGGGACATTACACAGTAGTATCATGTAACAGACATCTGAGTGATGGGAATCCAAAAGACCTTGGAGACCAGCCCTTTGGCAGTGATGGAAGTACCAGAAATGAAATTCATAACCTGCATTTCCTTACCTGATCAAGAATCCTGCCCATTCTTTCAAACAGGACTTTTAAGAAGTGTCCTTCAAAAAATGGTGCTTCTAAATTGCACTTTTCCAAAGATCTGGGAAATCCAGGCCACTCCCATCGTAAGCAGATGACACAATAATCCCGGAACTAGGAAAATGTAGTGAGGAAAACAGATTCAAACCTCCATGGAAATGATTTCTTTCACTTCAATAGTCTATATGCTTTAAAACCATAATCTGTAGCTACATGAAAAAAATCCAATCCTCAAAAGAACAGCAGCTGTAAAATAAACATGATCGCTCTTCTAAGCAGGCACCTCATCCTCTTCTTGATATTCAAGCTATTAGAGTAGTTTCAAAAACACAATGAGTGGAGAACAGAGCTCCCAAAAAGCAGCTGAGGTCAAAACACAAAGCAAAGGCAACAATACACATCCTCATCAGGGTTCTTCTGGAGGAGGAATTGCATTCATATGAATTCTTCTTGTCAGCATGCTATGGTGCTTTCACTGGATTACATGCAGCTTCTCTTCCTATCCAGTCTATATAGCTCCCTAATTCCCAGTGCAGGAAAGACACATCAATATGCAGGAGATAAAAATTTTAAAAGTACTTCAGGGCTTCCTTCTCTTTGTTTCCTATCACCCACAGCAGTCTACCAAGCTCTGATTTGCTGTGGGCTACCTGATGTCTCACTTTCAAGGAACTACACCTTGAAAGCAGCACAGTTTACAGCAGTGAAAATAAGGAAACCAGGAATAAAAAGTAGTAACAGACAGACAAAACAGATTCAGAATTCTTCACTGCATGTAGCCTACCTACTTGTGCGGGCTTCCAGGAATTGAAATATGGAAGCAGAACAGCTATCTGGATGTAATAACAGCAACAGGCAGGGCTATTCTTAGGGGAAAAATATTTTAACAGTAGCCATATAATTGTCAGGAAGTGACAGAAACCAATTCTGTTCTCTAATAACTCCCAGAACACTCGTTTTCCCAAGACATGTAAGAAATACAAAGATGATATGTGTTTTCTGGCATCCAAGAATAGAACATAGGGCAATTTTACATCAGTGTTTGTTTCCTCATTCTCTGTTTTCTATTCCCTTTCTTTTCAGGTGAGACTACAGATAAAACAATATAATAGCAAACCACAAGTTTCCTATCTTAAAGTGCTGATATGAGAATTCAGAGGTTATGGAATTTCTGAAGTACCTACTAAATACAGCACTCTCAGTTACTTTACTCCTTTGCATAATAGTTTTTATTCTAGAAGATGCATGGGGCTGCAGTAAGAAAGCTGCAAATAAACAAACAGTGATTGTCCTCTGACAAGGAAACTTTATGTTTGCAAAGACAAAACCCATATTTATTTCAAAAATGTATCATAAAGCTTTCCCTACCTACCAGAACTCTCAACTTCAAACCTGAATGCCTGAGGCTGCACATTCCCTGTGATGAGCCTTTACTTTTAAAGTCACAGATTGCATAACTCCTATGCAGCATTTTAATTTCCCTTTAGTCCTTTCAAACAGCTTGGCAGGCAATTCTCCAAGAGAATGCAGATAAATGCAAAAGCAAATTAAGAATCTATCTGCAGTTCCGATCTTCTCTCAGTGTATTTGTTATATGAATATTAATGCATTTAATGTCATCCATTATTCCCACTGGAGTAATACAAGGTGGATTCACCGTCAAAAGTTCTCCACAGGTAAGTTTTCATTAGAAAATAAAAAGTGAATTTTCCCATCTTCCATTACCAGAAGGTGCATTAGTAGAGCTATTTATAGAACCATTTGTAAATTCTCATGGGCAATTTCAAATTCTCAAGGACAAAGGAAGACTTCACTGACTTACCTGTCTGTGGGCATCTCTGAGGTAAGTATCATAGCCCGTCCCTTCCACATGGTACGATGACTTAGCTTCATCAGGTACAAGACACAGAAAACTAAAGAGAAAAGCAGCACATTAATGACTATCCATAAGCCACAGTGCACAAGATCAATACTTTCTCATCATCTGCAATGGTGCACACACTACTGAACTGTCTGGCCAATTAATCCCCCGATTCTACTACAACAATGTGAAGAATAGAGAATAAAGATCAGTTTAAACATGTCTGTTATAACTACTGTTTGTATTATCTAGCACTACAGGTAAAAACTTCAGTGGAAGCATTTTCTGAGAATTAGCAGACAGAATAGAGATGAAGAGGAATACTCATAACCAGGTCAAGCATTTGCTAAAGGTCAGACTCCATCTTAATAAAGCATATGGAAAACTTACTGGGGAATTAATGAGCCAAAAGAGAAGGACAATTACAATTCAAATTTTTCTGAACCTACTGCACAGGCAGTTCTATGCCAGAGTGGGTTGTGGAAAAAAACCAAACGTCTAAGAACATACAGGAATATTTGCATAGAAATGTCCAAGTTACAAATAGCATTGCCTTTGCCCCAAAAAAGTATTTGCAAATACTGCAAAATATTGCCCCATAAAGTATTTGCAAATACTTTATGCCCTTATTACTTCAGCTATAAAGCATTAGGAAAATCTAAATCTTATTAGAGAGAAACTGCCTTTAAATATAAAAATTCAGAATATCTGGACAGCAAAGTAAAACTCAGTCTTTGGACACTGTTATTAAATTTCAGCTTTCTCCACTCCCCTAGAACTGCTGGAGGCTCCTGTAAGATTTATATGCAGAAATACATAGTGCCTGACTTCTTGTAAGTTCATCTTATCTGAAAAAGTACATATTTGCAAAACACTGCCAATTCTGAAAACATTTCTATTCACTGATGGAGACTACATGAGGTGAATTTAGGAGAACGTTTTTTGTGTCTTTGCTCCAAACCATGTCCACCATAAACTATAATTAGCAGTACTGGGGGAAAGAGGGCAAGAAGCTGTTCTGTGCTGACTGTCCTGGGGCTGTCTGCTTCCTTTGGCTAACACCTTTTGATTATTTCTGGGTAAGCAGACGGGTCAGCTGTGAAATACCTGTGCTGCTTTGCTACCATCTATTAACAGTGCAAACAGCATTTGTCCTAATATTAGTTGCTAAGAGAATTACCATGACTAAGTTGCTTAGAGCAGAGCCTACCCTCTTCGTGAGATCCAATTTGCAGAACATCTAACATGCACCGAGGGATATTACAGGTGACAGAGGTGCCCTCTGATTTTTAGGGAACAGAAGGTTACCTCTAACATGGCAATTACTTCTACAGAACTGTTTAAGGTACTATTGGAAATGTGAAGTTGTTTTTCCCTTAAATGTTTATGGCAAGACTCCCCAAGAGTCCTCCAAGAAGGTCAAGTCTTGTAACAGCAGTTTAAGTTCAGTCAACACTTTTGAGAAATAAGTTTTACAATCATGAGGTTTTAATCATGAATTCCGAGTATTCAACTAGACTATTAGCTGTAAACTTCGTCTATTTTTCTCATTTATGTTGAATTATTTTTACTTATTGTAAGCGCTAATCTTTCATAAGTAGCTTTCTGGTAAAATGCCACATAATTTCCTTCTGTGGAGTCATTCAACCAGCTGGCACAGAAAAACTTCCATTAGAGAGTACATTTAATTCGCACAGTGTGTGCAGACACCCACACGCTCAAGAGATCTCTTTAAGCATTTGTTTCAACTTACCTATTTACAATTTTATGAACTTCAGTCTTCCCATCATTTTTTGGATGTTCTGGACTGACAGGTGGAGAAGCACTGAGCCACTCTTGAGTTGATAGTGTGTTATCTGGAGACAGATCAGTAAATAATGGATCTTCCTCTAGGTCTCTGTGAGATTATGTTAGACAAAGAAACAATCATTTGCAGACTGTTATGGAAGGCAGGAAAATCTCTGGGTCAGAAGGCAAGATTTCTCTTTTAACTCTCTGAGCAACTAGGGTGTTTTCACAAAACCATCATACATGCATCTTTTTACCCAATTAATGTGGAGAAATACCAACCCTCATAAAATACCCAACAGACTTTGGAAGAAAAATCATAACTTTTTTATTTCAACATCAGAGAAGACATTTTATGACTCAAACAAAATCACAAATTACATCACCTAAACCGTAGCCACAATTTTTACATGAGAGAGTTATACTCCAGAAAACCATTAGATTATTTCAGATTACTCAGAAATATCTAAATTTAGATGCCTGAAATAGCTGCTGTGACTAGTCCCTATCCCTCCACAAGTAGAAAACAGAATTACAAGTGTTGTTTAGGGGATTTAACAGGATTTTAAGTGCCTCAGAAAAGTTCTTCCATCCAAAAAATTATTCCAGAACATAAACGTAAGCAAGAGACACCTAAGTGATTGACTTCAAGAATAATCCCACTGAAAGCAATACAAATTGTACAGACTTAAGTGAGGTAGATGCATAAGTAAATTGATATATTAAGATCTCTGAGTGCTTATTGTTCTGGAAAGAGGCTTTTGATAATTTTAGCTTTTTTGCTGTTGTTCTTGAAATTTCCATAAATTGCTGATGAAGTAATTTCTGCATCAATTTATGGATACAGGTTAATATATAGAAGCACTCACAGAATCACAGAACATTAGGGATTGGAAGGGACCTCGAAAGATCATCTAGTCCAATCCCCCCACCACAGCAGGATCACTCAAACTGCTACCTAGATTCAATTTTCTTTTAATTACTGAAAAATAAATCCCTGTTGTGAAAATTGCCCTTAAAAAAGAAACTTACACTGCTCCTGCAATCTGCCCATTCTCCACAATATCTTTATCTTCTTGACAGAGAGGCTTGTATTCCATATAGTTTCTTTCTTCTAAATTTCTCAGAACCAAATTATAAAGAATGTGCTCATTGGGTTTTTGCAAAAGGTGCTCAAACATTCTCAAAGTCATTATGCTGATCTGCAACAGAAAAAGCAAAAACATAATAAACTAATCCTTGCTGTGTTATCATGTTTGCCTTATATCTAGTTTGTACATCCTAGAACACTGCAATTACTTATTTACACTATGGAAGGAAGCAAAAATCCTACAAAAATTGGGGAATTGTTTTGCTGAATGTGGAATAAACATGGATGAATACTTCACACATTTGGAAATCAGTATGTGGAAGTATTTGTAACCCTGTAAAAAAAAAAAATCTGTTTTAAAATCAGCCAAAATGACAACATGAAGAACATCCAGAAAACTTACAACTTAGCTTTCCATATTACAATCAGATCCACACTGGAAGATAGTTGTCATTGCAAATGAGACACAGAAAACGACTTAAAGTTATTGATAAATACGTAGAATAAAACAAAGTAATACTTTGATATTGTGACTAGAACTACAGACTAAGATGGAGGTATTAGGTTGGCTTTTAAAGAGAGACTGACTTTAAGCAATACAGACAGAGTTTTTAAAGACAGTTTTAGAGGGCTCAGCTTGGCAGACATCAAGTAATTTATACAGGTAACTTCTGCTGACAGGGTGAACAGGTAAGCACACTAAAAAAATTAATATGACCATGAGTATGAATGCATCATTTAATTGATGCTGTGTACATTGTCTGACCACACTAACTTTATGTTAAAATAGTTTTTAACTATAACTCCTGAGGTAACGTGACAGAATTGGCACAGCATGGAAAATAACATTGATGCAACATATAGCCAAGCATGAATTAAAATGCAGTTACAGAAAATTATCTTGTCCTCTCTTACAGATGAGCAGCCTAACTGCTCATAGGGGGAAAGAAAATTTAACAAAGAATCTTTATTAGTGGGAAAAATGTTCTACCTGAAGAAAACAGCTTGACTTCCATTTCCTAAAGAGAATTTGTAGGGCTGGCAATCAGCACTCTTTTTCTTGACACAAGTCAGCTGGCACAAACACAAAATGACCCCACAATGACATTTTTACAGACTCTACCCAAGACAGATCTGGCCAAACAACACTATATCATCATCACTTCTCACCTCGTCAGAAATATGATCACAGTGTTCGATTAACCTGTGTCGCAATGGATGTCTGTTGATGTCTGTCAAAGTTTCTGGCTCTCTATGTTCTCCAAGTATAAAATAAACTGTTTCCTGCAGCAGGGCATCTGAAGTCACTTGACGAACAATGCGGTGCAATAGTGCAGTTGATGTGAGGATTCCTATCTCTGAACTAACCAAAAAATTTCATGTCAGATATACAGCAGATTTCACCTGAAAATAAAATATATCAGCTTGACTCAGATGGTGTTCCGGTGTGTCTTGCAGGATGCTACTCACGTTTGCATCAGCTGGGGTTCCATAACATCAATGAAAAATCGCTCCCGCACAGCTTTTGCCATAGCAACAGCAGCAGTCTGAAACAAAAGTACAAAATGTTATGTCTCAAGCACAAAAGCTAAGAACCAACTGGAACTACTTATTTGCTGAATATATTTGTATCATCTGTAAACATTACAAACCCTTTGTGCTTCTTTGATGAGTTGATCACAGTAGTCAAACCACGAAAGAAAGGAAATCAACTCTCTTTTGCCTGGAAAAGCAGATGCATCTTCTTTGTGGCTATACGAATCCAAACTAGACAACACAGGGAAAAAGTACTTACTTAGTCTACAAGTAATTGAAGAATCCTGGACTTCATCCTTATTGAACTAACAGAATAATGAATGACATACTTGCAATGAAGTGAACATTAAAACAGCTTTTCTGTTGGTCTCTACTAATATGACAGAGCTATTGTTAGCCAGGTTTTTCAGACACAGAATGAAGGGTACACAGTACACACACCAGAATAACTGGTTGGTTAAGTATTTTTTGAGTCAGAAGGGAAAACTGATTACCTAGTCTGTTCTCCCAGGAAACACGGACCACAGAAACTGAATCAGTAACTCCTGTTACTAAAGGCAGTTGTTCTTCTCTATAAGAGACCTCAATCAAGCCCTCCAAAACCACACAGTTACACCTGAATTACTCAGGTACTCAAAAAAATACATCTACATATCTCAATCTAAAGGCTCTAATGAACAACAAATTCACCTTTTTCTTTGGTAAAGCAATACAATTATTATTTACCTCATTCCCCCAAGTTGTGCTTTTTCCCCCTCCTAACTTCAAACCAGAAACCTTGTCAGGTATTTTGAAAATACCCACTTTTTGTCTCTGTAGTAACAGATCACAAGGAATTCATAAATACAAGGCAGAGTGGGCAAGACAAATGTTTCAAGAATCTAGCAAGCTAGCAGTTAGTACAAGAGGCATGTATTTCCTTCATGCTGACGAGTTTACAGCATCTCTCTGCTTCCTCTTTGTAACTGCAAAATTTGCAGCAACAGCCTGTTATCAGACACCCTTCCTGCAGTTTTCAGTGCTCACTGCATACTGGGAAAAATTTATTTTCCCTAAATCCTTGACATCTGAACTAGAAAATAATCTGTACCTGATCACAGGATTATAGAATCATAGCATGGTATGAGTTGGAAGACACCTGGAGATAATCTAGTCCAACCCTCCCTGCTAGAGTAGGACCACCTAGGGGACACTGCACAGGAACATGGTCAGGAGGGTTCTGCATCTCTCCAGAGCAGATTTCGCAACCATTCTGGGCAAATCTCTGATGCTACAGCTACAACATCATAATCTGCTAACGTAACTGAGTGGAAAAAACTTGCCCCCTGAGGAATCTCTAAGGTACTGGCAAACAAACGTGGACCATGTCAGAAATCACATGTACATCAGACACCCAAAGTTATACCACTAAGCTGCAGTGGGTATCTCAGATTTGCTATTGAGACTTTAGCACAGGGGCATGAGTGTTTTATACATCTTATCTACCTACAGAAATATAGCTTCAGGGAGAGATGTAAAGTCACTTTGGGTATTAAACACAAAAACAAAATTCTTACCCCCAGTTAATTGCCTCCACTGTCTCAATGTCTAAGGGATCCAGTGACTGAGGCAGGGCTTTGTAGAGGGTAGCCAGCCTGTCTGTCAACAATTCACATAAACAAGTGCTTTGAGTCAGGCACTTGGCAGCTGCTGGTTCTGGCAAACTCACCAAAAGCATGAGGCCTTCACAGGCCTTCACAGCTATCCGGCCGTCCTGGCAGAAGGGCATGAAAGAATTAATCAAAGGATGAATGAAGTTCACTTGATATCAAAAGCAAACATCTCCCAAATAAAACCCCTCCACTCCCCCACAGTGAGTGAATGCATTTATTTTTGTTGCCTGTAAAGTCCTTAAAATGGAATTCTAGTGTATTTGGACAGTACAAAGAAAAATTGCCAATTAACAAAAACTGTCTGCAAAACAAACCTTTTACTTTTTATAGTTAAAATACGGCCAGTACGTACGTGTACATTCACTCCCTCTGCCCACTTCACACAGCATCAAAACTGTTCTATCACGTTAAACAGAGGAAAAAAAACCAACTCACTGGACTTTTAGTGAGATTTAGTAGAGAATTCACTAAATTATAATCTTGATTTGGACAAACAGTAGAGGACTCGGGTGATGACGTGACATTTAGTTCATCCAGACTGAAAGAGAGATCATCTGCCTGTTGCGGAAGGTCATCTTCCCTCTCCAATTGCTCTGCTCCAGCAGCACCAAGCATTTCTTCAGGCTGAATAGGACGTCCCGTGTCTGTTGTCAAAGAGTCTTGGCCTTTTAGCATGTCTTCTGTGATTACACTTGCTGATTCCTTGGAAGCCATTGCTTTTAACTTACTCTGCAAAGCATTTTTCAGAATTACACAGCTTTAATTATTGTTCATCATGAAGCAGAATTTACTAAAACCAATTGTTTTTTAAAATAACCACACAGAATGCAATGGGTTGCAGCAGCATGGAGGTTTTTAAACATAGACCATTTAAAAATCTGCTTGAACGTCTCTTAAACTCTGCAGCATTTTGTTTCAAGGTTGACTATCCCATTTGCAAAGAGATGACCTCCTTCTCCCCCAACCAGTGAGGTGAAAATTCATTTGGTTTGCCCACTATTTGACAAAATTTTCATTTACCTTATGAGTGCAGCTTTAGACCTTAGCACACAGATTAAAACATCTCTTTCTAGGTCAAGGCCTCAAATTAATCTAAGGTCTCAAACACTCTTTCCAGTTGCAGCCACACAATTAAACTCATTCTAAACTTCTACAGATTTTTTCTTCAACAGGAACGGGAAAAACATCTTTTATGACAGCAGAGTACTCTCAAGTGTTACTTCTCATGAAGAAAAATGTGAGTAGCCTGAATAGTGAGAAGATACTAGAAGGTAGCATTGAGCTCTGGATACTATAACAGGTCACAGAGAATCTCCTCAGAAGGTACAAAGCATTTTTACTTAGCCTGAAAGAAAGCAACCCATCTGTCTTCCTATAAATCTGTCTTCAGCACATAAAATTTAAAATTTGTGCTCTGTGATACCACAAAGAAACTCAGAGCAAGACAAGAATTCAGAATTCTTCTGGCATTAACATAGGTGAATAATGCTTTATTAGAACCATAAATTAGACTTCAGTAAAGGACATTTTTTCAAGTGAGTACAGTAGTAAGATTATAAATCCAAATGGTTCCCCTTCTCTATAACAAGATTATTACAAATACATATCAAGCATTAATAATTTAGAAGAGTAACCATTTGGGGTTAATGGTTTTAGTACATACAAACCAGCAGGGAGTAACTACATGACTGTCTCAGGCAGCAAAATAGAAAATGCTGTGAATTCTGGCTTGACGGATGCGCATTCATTGTGAAGAATTTGCACTGGAAGTTGTGATATACTCCTAGAACCAATTCCCTGGAGAGGTCACCCGGTGGTAAAAGCAGCACACAGCATGCTATAAAATAATTTTTGACTCCAGTAGAAAAATCACTCCTTCCATGTGTATATTTTTTTTGCAGTGTGAGATGCAGAAAGCTGCAAATCAACCAAAATGTGTTTGCCTGAACCATGTCTGTTTAAATCTTCTAAATCCCTCCAGTATCCTCCCAGGTATTTTGTCAATACACAGGAATATCTGAAGCACAATTATAAGCCTTGAATGTGAAGCAGAACTAAAGGCTGGAACTGCATTTCAGTCCTGGATTATACACAGTTGCTGGCACTACTCAAGTAGCTGGCAGGGTTGCCAAAGAGAAGAGCTACTTTATTCAAAAACTAGATAATATTTTGTACAATATTTGTATTATCTTACACCAGCCTCATGTCTGGACTCTTCTGTTATTTGAAAGGTCACAGCTTGTCAAGCTAAGGTGCTCCTGAGCAGACCTAACATAGATACATTTATAAATGCCCCTAGAAATGTGTCCATAGCTCAGGCCTCTTACATTGGCAGGCACGTTCAACAACACCCAAGCACAAGTTCTGCATGTATTTAAGCTTCCTATTGTCTAATCATGCAATTCTGCAGCTCAGCTGCTCACCTGCCTCCTGCAAAGGTGCAAAACGGGATCCTGAATGACCTAATGGAAAGGGTTACATAAAACACACATTCAACGTTTTTCTAGACACAGTATTCCTTTAAGTGAATTCAGCATCAACCGACTGTAGGCAATGTAAAGCTACATTTCATTATTTCAGTTGTATGTAATTACTAGAGTTTTGAAATCTGTGGTGGGTGATGCCATGCCTAGTTTCAGATAGATGTAACAAAGAAGTCTGTGAAAAAGAACTGTGTGATGTCATGGCTAATGAGAAACTCTACTTAATTCATGGTGAGAAATATAAAACTGATCATTTACACAGTGCTGAATAGTGAAACTATTGCTCATTTTATAAAATGAAAGTATGGCTTTTTAGCTGACATTTTATTAGAACTTCTTTGAAATCTCAACAGCAGATATTGAAACACAATCAAGTGGCCCTTCGCATGGAACAATCAGTTGTAAGGAGTATCGTGGCTAAGATGGGATGAGATAGAGCAACAAAAGAATAAACAACTAAGGAAAAACATGAAGTAACACGTTTACTATAAAAAATAAATGGTATATAGGTGATAACTCAACTTTACTGTGTATGTTCTTTCTTTACACAAAGAAAATGCAATTTGAAGAAAAGAATAAATTAAAACCAAAACAAATTAGTATAAGGATTTTAAAGGTTTAAAATTTTAAAGTAGAATGCAGTACTTCCAGTTCTTACTTCCACCACAAAAGTGACTTACCCAAGAGATTACAGTTATGCCATAGCCTTATTGGTTAAACAGTACAGGTGAAAGATCTCGCTAAAATACAAACAGCTCTCTATCAATACACTATTTGGTTATTAAATCACACAAATGAAATCCTGGGCTTGCACTTATTCAGTTCCTTATGTTCATAACATACTGTGTAAACTGATGAGGAACATCCAAAGAAGTAACACTAATAGATAGAGACCAGTCAAAGAAGGAAGTAACACCAACAGATAGAGACTGCTATTGAGAGCAGTATCTGGATTTGATGGAATCATAGAATCATACAAAGGTAAGGGTTGGAAAGTTGTTTCCAGAGACATTCAGAACCCCAGATTCAACAACTTACCTGGGCAGCCTGTTCCATTGCTGTTACTCTCCCTACAGAAAAGTTTTTTCTTATATTTAGATAGAATCTCCTATGTGCCATGGTATGCCCATTGTCCCGTGTTCTGGCAATGGGCACCACTAAGAAGTGTCTGGTCCCATCCTTTTGAAACTCACTCTTTAGATATTTAGAAGATCTCCTCTCTGTCTCCCCCTCTTAAGTTTAAACATATCCATCTCTCTCAAATTCTCCTGGTAAGTCAGTTTACAAGTGCTGGAGATTTGAGAGAGGTATGCCACACAATTCTGTAAGTTTACCCTTTAATACATTTAAAAGTCAGAAATGCTATCGTCTCAGCAATGGCATCTCCAAGAGTCACAGGTATCAACATTCAGAATATTCTACTCTTACAATTTTGCATCACAAATACCTTACCCGAAAACAACTATCAGAAGTTGTAAAGGCATATGCCTTGGGCTGCAGCATTTAGAATAATGTTGTGAAGGAAACAGGCACTACGAGAACAGTTGCCTGAACTGTACACTGACTGCTACAGTCAGCGTTTGTGAAACTCAAGTTCTCTGTGAAATCTGAAATAATCTCTTTTCCATGTGTAATGGTGCTCTTCACCCCCCCATACCACAGCCCTTATTCTCCTGCACTCTGCTTCTGAGCTAACAATGAAATAATGATGCCTCTAGGTGTGATGACTGCATCCTGCTCAAAATGGATTCAGGGGAAACAGGTAACAGTGTAACAGCCAAGGGCTGACTTGAGCAATAAGATCAGGGTAAGTTTGGCATGCAGCTTTGACTATGAGTCAATCATCACACACCCACAAATAGTGGGCAGCCCAAGAGTCCTTTGAGCTATCCTGAATGATAGCTGGTTGTCAGGACCTCCCTTAGGGCAAGGGCCTCTGACAAGGATACTCCTCTAAGAGGCTGAGAAATTCCTTTCTGCAGCAGATTCATCGCTAATAATATGGAGACACTTTGCAGCTTCATTAAGGACACTTTAAAGACTAAATGTACATATAATCTTTGAAATGGGAGGATATCTCTCTTTGTCTGTCCTCCAAGTGAAGGATCCTGTGTATCTTGTCACCAAGTCTTGTTAAACAGTCACATTTACTAGTCAAACTTTGTTAAATCATTGTTTTATATATTGTTACTTCTCTCTTGCAAGTGAAGTGTATAAAACATTTGCAACACCATGTCTAATTTTTAAGTGTCATCTTGCTGTTAGGGTAAAGAACAGTAATGCCTGACAAAACACTTGCGGTTCTTATGACTGGGGTTCTCAGGTTGGATTTCAAGAGCATTATTTCAGTGTAAGAGTTGTTCAAAAGGTTCTTTTCAAACCATACAAGTCACACAAGTGACATGAAAAGTAATCCTGGTTTGAACTTCTACTATGTTCTGCATGCAGCGTATGTAGGAGTTTGATTCTGAGTGTGCTTTTCAGTACTTACACTACTTCTGCCACTTGTACATCAGGGAGGTATTTAATTTATGTAATATAAATTTGATTCTTTACTATTAACTTGTAAGTGATGCTTACAAGTGGAAAATAATGTGTATCTTGGCAGTTTAGTAGACTGCTGTTACAAGTCCTGTTTGCAGAAAGACTGTAAGACATCCCTGGAAGACACAATATCTACTACTTTTCACCTGTGTACTACATGTTTAATAGATACTGTGTGACTACAAGAAACATCAAAGTGGGAGCAGAAGGCACTTCCAAATGGGCTTTTACATCTAAATGAGAACAGAAAGTCAGTCTAGAATTTCTTTCTCCTCCCACTGATTTCATCAATGCCACATGTTAAGTTTGAAGAGGGAGTAAAGATATTTGGCTTTCTTACAGCTAGAAAATAATGTCATATTGTAGATTGTGAGCTGGCACTGCAGCTAGACCATATGTGCCACTACCAAATATGGGCCCGATCCTGCAGAACACTTAGCAACTTGCAAGGTTTCGATGCCCCATGCCATCTGTCCCTTAGTCTTCATTCGGCTGAAGACAGAACAACATCAGAATTCCAAGGTCTCACTCAGATGGTGTTCTACATTACACTTCATGTACTTACTCTAGAGGCACTTTCACTACAAAGGATTAGGACCTCAGACACATGTATTTGTGAGTTGTGACAAAAACTCTAGCAAAAAAAATCAGATATATCTGCAACGAAAATATAACCCCAAAAACTTTCTTATATCACAGAAAAAATATCAGAGTGAATGAAAAATGTTAATTTGATTTACTCACCTCAAGGAAGAAGTTAACCAGGTATGGATCCTGTTTCAGCTTTGCACATACTATACAGAGAAACTGGATTTCCTCATTTTCTGTTGGTGTTGCCAAAACTTCACCGCACAGCCTGATTAATTTCTGTCACATAAAGAAAAGCGGAACATTTGGATAGAGAGTAATTTCAGCTTTTTTCTAGAAATGATGGACTGGATTATCTTTCTATACATATACTACAATGATGTATGACTGTTGACTTGTACATTTACTCTAGATTGTTATGAACAAGATTTCTTTATTACTTATAACTTGCCTTGCAGTGGCAGTTCAAGGCTCTAGCCATCATACATTAAAAGCAATACTGCACCTGAGCAATTTCTTGAACTCGCTTGACAATGGAAGATTTAAAGACACCATTAGCTACAGCACAATAAGAGAAACTTGTGGTGCAAAAGTGCATTTTCTTTATAATTTGAACAGTACCTGCACTGGCCTATGCACATTTATGTGGGGAAGAAGAGGTTGCCGTATTCTCCCAAGAAGTTTTGTATAAAAAGCCAAAACTTGCTGTTTCATTCCTGGAGGACACTGAAACAAAAATAGATGAACAACAAAAAAATAACAAATGTGAAGAGAAACAAATGCAAACCTGTCACTCAAAATGGCTAATTAGACAGCCATAATTTATCCAAAAGCATTTATAAAAAACTATGTTAGCACATCACTTTCATCAATATTGACAAAGATCAACAAAAAATGCTATTACTGTGTTCTCTTTTTAATTATTGCTATTTTCAGTTAATTGCTCCAGTGTAGACTTCTACTGATCTTTGCAGGAAATATAGTGAGGAGGGGAAATTAACTCTGAATTAGTTGGCTAGAGGTCAGCTGGCTTTTATGGTGCGATGCCATAAAAACCAGCAAGTCAGTGAGCCAGTACATACAAAGGCACAATGATAAACTATAAAAGTCTTAATGTCTATGACAGGTTTTTTTAATTCATGAGCAATTAACCTTAGACAGAAAAAGCATTCAAAAACATGCCGATATTTCAGGACAAGAGAAAGCTGTTGTCGAGATTCATCACAATGTAAATGACAACTGTCTGTGGAACATCCAGATACTTGTTCTGTCCCTTGTGCACCATGTCACATGAAAGTATTTTCGTAGCTCCATGAGATCTTGTGGCTCATGGTCTTTATGTACCTTTGTTTCCAGCCAAATCACAGAATCACAGAACATTAGGGATTGGAAGGGACCTCAGAAGATCATTTAGTCCAATCCCTTTGCCACAGCAGGACCACCTAGACCAAGTGGCACAGGAATATTGCCAATTGGGTTTTAAATGTCTCCAGAAGAGGAGACTCCACAACTCCCCTGGCCAGCCCCTGCCAGCGCTCTGTCATCCTCACTGTGAAGAAGTTCCTTCTCATATTGATGTGGAACCTCCTCTGTCCCAGCTTACACCCATTGTCCTATCACGAGATGAGCCTGGCTCCATCCTCCTGACACCCACCCTTCACATAGTTATAAACATTAAATGAGGTCACCCTTCAGTTTCCTTTCTTCCAAGCTAAAGAGACCCAGCTCTCTCAGCCTTTCCTTACCAGGGAGGTGTTCAAGTCCCTTCATCATCTTCATGAATCTGCGCTGAACTCTCTCCAGCCTATGACTCTAATGCGTTCTACCATGTTTATAAACACTGTTATCCACAGGTTATTTTTAACCCTTTTCATCTCTCCTCATCTGCAGAGCTGAATAATGGGAGGACGGATGACAACAGGCAGGAATGACAGCTGCCTAATATGGATCTCCTTCCAAGGTAATTATTGCTAGACTATTAGTTCCCAGTTATCACCGAGTTGTCAAGCAACCCATTGAAAAGAATAGCAAAACATCAGGGAGCACCTACAGTATGCTGTGAAAGGGTATTACACTTTTGCAACAGGTCTTTGCAACATCTTGAAAACACTGAACTGTGCACTTACTTCAGATGTACTAAGTCACAAGTGGCAAACTGTAAAGACAGGCTGTACGATAATTGCTCACATAGGTGTATTTGCATGTGCACAAAATGACTTCTCTCAACTCTTAGAAACATACTACTAATTACCCACTTCACATATGTCACCATTTCATCTTGGTTTCTTGATAAAGTTCCTAAATTACTGAACAAGCAATGTTTCTGAGCAAGTATTTTCAATACATCAGGTATCTTTAGCCTGATCACGGGACAGCTAGGATAGTAACAGAATTGTAGAGCTCTGGACCTTGTAGATCCAGGAACAGCTCAGGCTCAGGTGTCTCTAAATGTGAAATTGAGTCGACTGAAAACACAGATAACATGCAAACAACTGACTTAGAATGAAACCATGGGGAGCTCCATTTATCCTTGGAACACGATACACCACAGGATGCTGAGTTCCTAACAGCATCTGCATTGTGATACAAAAGCTAGGATTCACCCCATGATCCATACAACCCTACACATAAGCTTTTAAATCTGCCAAGAAAGAAAGCAACAAGAATGCATCAAAACTGTGAAACTAATTTCACATGTGCCACAAAAGCGGACATGAGAAGAACTGGAGAATATTGCCAAGGGCTGTATTCATACCAAAGGCTCAGATGTGAAAGCTGTCTGGGGAGCAGCTTAAGTGAATGCTTTCTGGCCTGGTAGTCTTTCTGAGCAACAACTCATCACATTCAGAAAAACTGAACAAAATTTGTACTTAATATGGAACTTTCAACCAACAATCCTCCAACACTTAAAGGATGCAGAGGGCTAATACTGTGTAGTAGAAGCCAGAAAAATTCTAGATTGAACAGAAGTGTTTATCCAATTTCTATCTTCACAGTCAATATTACTAGAGTGGTGAGTAACTAATCTCTGGGTACTGCCTTAGTCAACATCTCACTAGTTGTCTCTCTTTGAACATGTCTGTAAAAGATGGGTACTTGCGATATGCTGGTAACACAAGAAAGCAGCTATTTGCTAGAGTTCAGTGTCCCACACTACCACCTACTGTAGAACTTCATTTCCTAGTGCAATTAGGAGTTCACTCAGAATACAATCTGCTCTGTTGAGAAGTACATACATCAGCTTTTCCTAGCGTGTAGAGTGTCTCCAAAATCTTATGATGTAGCAAATACTCCATACATGGTCCTGTTTCACCCGATTCCCTCTCATTTTCTTCCTGAACAAGAATATCCAACATCTGTTCCAGGTGAGAAGGAATGTTGGTATCAGTCACTGGAGCTTTGTCATCTAAATAGAAGAGATGCGCAATTAAGAATGATCAAAATCTCATCCTCATGTAAGAAAAGTTCATTTCCAAATTCAAGATTTAAAAACATGACCAGTCATTTAAACAATCTCATATATATAATATCAGTTTTCTAATATGACTTAAATTGAGTTTTCATAACTTTAGCTGGAAAAGTAAATCCAATATGCACTAGGCAGGTACATAACTTTGGAGTGGGAAAAAGGTGAGAAGCCAAATTTCAAACCAGTCAAGAAGGAGAAATCAAGCTTAGAGAAGGGTTTGACTGTCAATCCTCCAGTTATTATCCATCCTGTGTTGATAACTTCCTCCTTATTCTTCACATGGTATTCTGAAATTTATAAACTGCCCCTAAGGTCAGCTTGATATGCAGCTGATCTGCTCCTTTACAAACTAGATAACAAAATGAATGTTTTTTCTAAAGATAACAGAGATAATCCAAACTCCATGCAGTTAAATTCTACAAAGATTTTTAGATTTGGCTTATATACTTTGTGCATTAAGCTAGCATTGTCAAACTTAATGATGGAAAGGGGTAAAACTCTGATGCCATTATACAAAACCCATGAAACTACTGGATTTATGCCACTGGCAGTAGGAGCTGGCATGGCCATACTGTAGGGTTCATGCACACATGGAGATTTTCCTCTTTGGGGTTTTTATTTTCAGAGAAATTCTACTTGAACAACTATCCCACTAGGGAAACATTTCCTTCTTCTTATGCAATAATCTAAAAATAACTGTCACTTGCATGCAAATGGCAACAAGATCACAATGGAAAACTGCTATGTCAGAGTGACTTTGGTCTCTACCACAACCTCCATTTAGCCTAGAGTGTTTGGCTTGAATTTCCTAGGCAGTAATTCTGCTCCCACAGCAGAGGACAGAAATATAACAACTGAGGGGAAACTTGTTTTTCACAACACTTTGAAAGTCTGCAAGAGAGGTCAGCTTTTATTCTGTGCTTCATCATTGCAGGTATCAGTTTTCCTCTCACACCCTGTCATTTCTACCTTAGGAAACATCACATAGCGTTCCAAAAGGTGGGTATTTAGAAACAAGGGTCGAGTTTCGGCTTGTAAGAGTAAACGTTGATATAAACAAGATCACCAGTCCCAGGCACAAACACAGAGGCAATAACTACTCCAGCAGAAATGCAAAAGTAACAAGCTTTTAAAAGCATGATAACATCTGCTTTTAAAAATTAACAGTTTCATAACTGGGACCAAGTATTTAAAATTTAGGAAACCTGGGAAAAGTTTAAGAAAAAGCAACTACACCTATATTTCATCAGAATACACATTTTTTACGATAGCAGAGTAAGGGCTGGAGAAGTTTTTAAACAAATGTGTTCTAAATCTTCTCACACATTCACTTTTCAGACCTGTGTTATCAAAGCACTTTCAAGAAGGCAAAACACTAAAAATTTACCTAATACTGAGCAGACAGAATTCATGTCTGGTCAAATCCATGAAAGTAAAACTACTTTCGTTAAAAGCTAGCCAAGAAAACGAAAGTCCCTGATGCAAAACAGGAAAAGTCCCTGCTAACAGCAGGGACTGCATTTCTGTAGTTGTCTGTTTAGATTAAATAGAGTATGTGAAGACAGATATTGGGTTGGATGTGAAAAGCTACAACTCTCTATATGGGACTTGGGAAAGAAGACCTTCTCCCAATTGTTTTCCATGTCTACTTTTTAAGGGATAAATGGAGGTACACACTGTTTTTAATTACTAATTATTGCTGTTGGCATTTTGAGAAAAGATTGGATTCATTTTAGTGTTTTTCAATCTTTATCTTTTAACAACAGTGAAATTGAGAATTCTGGATTTCACAGTAAAGATACAAAACCAGAGTGTTTTCTTCTCTTACCTGATGTCTCAATGTAGTAATGGGTGATTGCTTTCCAGTGGTACACAAAATCTTCTTGTAATGGCAGGGAAGGTGCTAGCTATGGGGGAAAAAACAAACAAAAAAGAGTTAGCAATGTTAGTAAACATTCTTCCTCAGAGATCCTAGGAAGCAAACTGCTGCAGACCACTACAAGAACCACATACATTATTCATGGTATGAGCCCTATGTCATGCTGCCTGGCTTCTGAACAGCAGTAATAGTCTTTGTGATGTCTATATGACCACACAATCTATCTGAAGCAACAAAAGCAATGCCTCAAAATTGCAAAACAATACTAGAAACGTAGGTTTGAATTGTTTAGATATCAGTTTTGTCCTGCAAGGAAAAAAAAAAAAAAAAAAAATCACTGCTCTGGATGCCATCTTCTCTTTCTGTATGCTCTGTTCTCCTCTCTTCCTTCACTCCAATTTGCTGCTTCACACTGTTTTGTCATGACCTTTTTTCCTTCTGTTAATCACAACTTCTTTTACAAGATCTTAGTTTAATTTTCTTTACACATTAGGCCAATCCTCAGAGCCTGACAGGTTTAACAAATTCATTTCTTAACTTCTGGGAGGAAAATAAGTGTCTTATTTTCCAGAGGAATTTGGGACCGCGGGTTGGGTGTTACCGGCAGCCAGGAATAACACGCTGCAAGAATCAAACACAGCCTCCCACCCAGTCCACATCAGTACTGCTCCTTCCTCACCCAGCAGCCCATTTGTCACACCTCTGGCCAAACAAGTGCTGCACCACAGGCAGCATATGAAAAAAGGAGTACCACAATAAATTCACCACTCTGCTCTCTGAGAGTGAGAGTTCATGTGAACACTAGACTTGAGACCACAATGTAACAGGTTCTGATCGGGTAAAATCAGGAAACCCATAAGGAAACCCCCCTGCACTCCATATGAGAGTCTGTTGTTACTAAAACATCATCCTATTGGTTTGTGGCTTTCTTTCTGAAAATCAAGTCCTTAAGTAATTCTTTAATATGCAATCCTAAAATAAAGGATTATCATTGGACATGAAAGTGGCCATGAGATAGAAAGAATCAAACAGAAAGAATTTTATGTATTAGCTGCTGAGTCCATTTGAGAAGGATAAGGACGCTGAACCATCCTGACAAATTATGGAGTTAACCCCTTCACAGAATCACATACTGGCTGAGGTTGGAAGGAACCTCGGGAGACCACCTGGTCCCACACCCTTACTCAAGCCTAGAGCTGTTGCCCTTGACCATGTCCAGACAGCTCTTGAATATCTCCAAGGACTGACATTCCACAAGATCTCCAGGAACCTGTGCCAGGGCTTAGTCATCTTCACTGTGAAATTTTTTCCCCCTAGAAGTTACAGATACCATGTTTGAGATTAATAACTTTGAATTCCTCTAAGGTCTCCTCATAGGGCCTTTAAAATACTGAGTTGCCTCAGTTCGTTGCCAAACAGAAGCACAGTGTTCAGACATCTGTATATTCTTCACTGTATAGTGCTGGTCTCTTTGAAAAAGCCTTGGAAGTTTTCTGTATCAGTCTCTTATTTCCCTTTAATTCAATGACAGAAGTGAACTAGGAGCATGCCCTGTTGTAATAACAAAGTGGAACACTAAATGTTAATGACCCTTCTCAGAAAGGACTTTGAAATGCAAGACCTTAAAAAAGTGGTGGTGATTGGTAACTATTTAGCTGGCATCCTGTGTGGAAATCAGTCCTCACAAACAGCAACTAGGAAATCAAACTGATATTGCCTACCCATTCCCTGACAGTCTGGGCAACCATTAGATCTGTATTTCCACAGCAAGCACTGAAAGCAGACCTGTAGCACACCAGCTCCCACAGAATAAATAGCAGGACACCACACTGGGCAAAACTGGTTTATTTTACTACAAAGTTTACTAGGTTATTGAAATTCAGAAAAGTAACTGAACTGAAGATATGATATTCTGTATCGTGATTCATATGACAGTCACACTTGCTGCTGTAGAGGTGTAGTACAAGCAACACAATGATCATTATGCATCTTTCTGTAACAAAGCTACACCAACTCAACTTCAGCTGATGAACAGCACAGAGACCACTTTTGAGGAATACGAGGCCTTCCAGGCCACTCTATTTCCAAAGTAACACATGATAGATAACATTAAAGATTTATCCTTGACTGATGTGATTTTCCTCTACACTTCTTCTAGCCTCATCTAACTTGAGATGAATTTAGTGCCTCTGAGCAGCGCCAGAAAAGGATTTCACTTCTCAGCACTGTCAATAATTTATCCAGTGCAGGAGAGAAGTGTGGATACAGACATTCTCCCTCCCAACAAATGCCTCCAGGGACTCCTTTCAGAAGTGAAAATGTAATCCAGGGACAGGCCCTTGCCCATTTTAATTAAAATAGAGATTTCACAGACTGTTGTCTGATCAAGGACTGCAAGACAGATACCAAAGAGAGATACCATTAGCATGTGCGTGCAGCTGTGAACGTGTACACGCACGTCTATTGGGAATATACAATCAACCTCACCACCAACTGGACCTGGTCATACAAAGCTGTACATCAGGCTACCACACTAAACAGTTCCCAACAACACAGAAGAATGATAATTCTTTTCTTGTTCAGTTCAAGTACTCCTACCTCCAAATTCCTTTTCCACCACAGATGGACCCAGTATAAATCTTTTTACAGCACAGCTATTCCAGAGAATATTTAAGAGAGATATAACTCCAGCAGCGTCATGTTTTATTTTGAGAGAAGTGTTTTACTGACAAAAAATGGGGAAAAACAACCAACAAAAACCCCAACCCTCTTAACCTAATTACTCAGACACAACATCATGGTTAAGTTCCAAGTCTAAGCTATCAGCTTACACAAAGCCCAGCACTGGAAATCACTAGAAAACTCCCAACCACTGGGTTAACATGCTTTAACCCTACTAGGTCAGGTATTCCTAGGGTAAGCTGTAGCTGCTATTTTAGGACGAATTACTAGTTACCAGCTGAGATTAAATATATGCTATTCTGAATATTGCTTTTGTAGAACTACACTTACAAGTATAAAGACTCTGAAGGAAACTAGAACTCATTGTGAAGGCCATCAATTCCTGGTATTTATCTAATTTGAAATGCCTTAAAAGTGCAGTTAATTCTCATGGCTATATTAATTCATTTTGATGTCATTATACATATTCCTAACAACTTTGAATTACCATTTCTTCTTCTCAAAGTGAAGTTCTCCACCTTTGAGGGAAAAACCTCTCACCATCTTAAAGACTGCAGCATAGGTACTGGTATATTAAATAGCCCAAACTCACTGAACACCACTAACAAACAGCCCCTGTGAGCAGACATTGATTAAGTGCTCTTCCATCTGGTTCCAAACTCCAGCAGTGGTGCTTCCTAGGAGCAAAGAGAGTGAGCAAGTGTTCTCATTTGTGAGCTAAACTTATCACATGCTGCCTTATCACTCTGGTGACAATACATTACTAATGATCGATCCCCACTCCTTCCAGGTAAAGTGCTGTTCTAGGGAAAACTGTAGATACTTGACCAGAACTATAATCTGCTGTCTATAAAACCTGACCAAGATATATCAAGAGGAGAGAAACCTCTAAATACTCAGTATTTAGCAGCAATTGCTCTGGGCATGAAAAAATTGTTGTATTTTTCACAGATGCTTTTCAGAAGTGTGATTCAATACTGAAAAGAATGGAAACAACAGAAGCTGGCAATATCCCTCAGTATCTTTTGGACAAGTTCACAAAATAAAGGAAATGCTGTCTAAAAGGATAACAGGTACTGTCTGGTCAGATGCCAGAGTCAAACAGAAACTAGGTCAAAGGGGAAGGAAAGGGAAGTGCATGCACTGACTGCAACAGTGGTCATTTCATATTTTTTTTCGATCTCATTCAAGGGAAAAATCTGAAAAAGGACTAATGCTTGAAGGTTTACTTTATTTCTGCAGCTGATGAATGCACAGAGTTTACAATGGTCACTGCTTTCACATAAAAAATTAAAGCTGCACAAGCACGCTAGCCACACATTAAATTGTGTCATCAGCATTTGCTAATAGCAGCACAACATTAAAACAAGCAGTAACAGGAGGTCATTACATCAAATAAGGTGGGTTCAAGAATAAATATTGTCCTGAGCAGTCATGCAGTTAAAGAATTTGGAGCAGTACCTGCAGCAAGTGAATCAGTTTCACCTCAAAACATGATCAAAAAAGGAGCTACTTAAAAGCACGTTAAGGTCCAGCATAAAAGATACAATGAAATAGTAAGTTGGTAGAGATGGTTCCCCAGAAGTGCCGCAGACATCAAAATCTAAATTTGTTCCCAGGTACCAAGGGAGTGGTACAAACAATCTTTGACAGCAAATTGCAAAATTCAAAACAACAGAAATCAAACTTTTCCTGCTAAAGGCCCACAGCTCATAAAAACCCTTTTGACTATTAAGATGCAACATCTGAAAGCCCAAATTACAGACAAAAGACCTTTGAACACAGAGTGACCACTCTGCAGACAAGTTACTTTGTCTAGGGATACATGAGCAAAGAGCACAAGATAAGAAAGAAAGTCTGACTTGGTGCTTTGTTATTGTATGCTACTACGATTTCTGTGTTGCCGAGAATGTAGCACTCCTGGAGTACTTTTGGGACAAAGTGTATCAGAAATGCAAACAGAAAACATTTTAGCGACAAGCCATAGCTGAACCCTAACAGATTCATTAATGCTAAACTCATAAAGCAACAACATTTCAGTTCTGCCCTAATGTAAGGTAATGGAACAAAGACTGCAATCCCCTTCTCACCCAACCCAATACAATACCACAGTGGTGGTTGCTGGATGCTGCAGAGAAATCCTAAAAGGGCAAAAATATCTAAAATACTGTTAGGACATATAAGAGATGGCAAAAAATAGTATTCAGTTCTAATGAAGATTAGGAATATGATTTCACATACTTGGACAATCTAGGGAGAAAAGACTGAAAGTTTTTAGTTATTCACGGTAAGAAAAAGTTTTAATAAAATTCAACTGTCCCTTATGTTTGCCTCATCACAGTCCTGTCACAAAAGCAATCAATTAAAGAGCAGTACACCCGCAGTAAGTGAAAAGCAAATACTCCAGTGTGTACTACACCATCAACCTTTGGAACTCCTCGTCAGAGAGGTGGCATATTGAGGGTAAGATAACGACAATTATCTAATAACACAGGGACTCCTACTGTTTAAATGCATCCCTCTAAAGTCTGCAGGCTCCAAGATGGGACAGGAGCATTATATAAGTGATGTGCAGGAGAAATGACAAGGCGACAGGCTGTCGAAACAAGTCTGACTTTAAGTAGTTCTAGCAGTGAAAGCTAAGCCTAGGCACTCTGAGTCTATTTCAGCATCCAAATGAGAACTGTTCAGCTGCAACTGAATTCCTCTGGGAGACAGGCATCCAAACCCTCTGAGATTCAATATCTTAGATACTAGTTCTGCTGCTGATATTCAGGGCTGAAACAGAGTCCACCTGAGGCTGTACAAGCTATACTCAACAAGTAAAAAACCAAAAGATGGTCTGAATTCTCTAGGGTCTAAAAACAACAGGCAGTATCATGACAGATTTATCTAATAGTTAGGATTTTCACGACTTTTAATTTTTTGGAGCAGCAAAGCTAAGTAGCCCACACACTTTTCTTACAGATAGAGCAAAGCAACAATTTAAAGTCACACATGGCCCAAAAACTAGTTAAAAGTTTCTGTTTCTCAGTTCTGTCTCTGAATTAGTACGTCAAACTTTGTCGGTAAAGTACAAAACACTTTCAATATTCTCTAGCTTTCGTTCCTAAGCATATGGTGGTTGGTATTCATCACAATGCCGCAAAAAATTTAGTGCAGTATGTATTCTAAGGAGATCTGTCACAGTGGTGTTAGCAGGAGGAGGCAATTCCAAAAGGGATGCCAGGACATAAAGCACGTTGTTTGATACCAGTCACTTGCAAAATAATGTTACCAATCAGTTTCTGCACTTTTTGTTTTTCTTGTTTAATTTTGTTTAATTAAAAAAGATAATCTCATTCCCATTACCTCTACTATTCCCCTTTGCCATTCAACTCATATTTTCCCTAGCTTTTTATGATCTCAAATAAATAAAAAGTTATATTTGCTTAATTTTTGTGCACACCAATAATGAACATTTTCTAGAAATAACTTTTATTAGGTATCTTGAATCAGTATGCCTGAAGGAATAAGTTTTCCTCCAGTCCTACATCTCTAAGTCATCTTACTCAAAACGTGGCACAGCTCACCACAATATTTTTTGAGTCAGGCAGCCACTAACTTGTGTTTCTCGTCTGACAAAACCACTGTCTGCCAAAGGCATTCGTGTGTGGTCAGAGTTTTCAAATAAGTCATTTCATTGTTATTAAAACCTGTCTTTCTAATTGCCGCTCTACCACTAGAACAGCAAACTACAATCCTGGGATTAATACAAGCTTCACCTTAAAACCTGAACAGTCCTGCTAAAGACTATGCAACTACAAAGTCAAGCATATGCTTAGCTGCTTGCAGCATCGAGGTATAAACTAAGGCACAAACGGTGCCCCTCACATGAGGTAGGATTTGATATCCAGGTTCTTTTTTCAACCATCTGAACCCTCTTCCTTCAATGATTTCCGCCTTCACTTCATAAGCGCTTCAGGGCAGCTTTTTAGTACCTAACCAAAGATGCCCCCTCTTCAAACTCGAGTTCGTAAACGTCCTGGCTTCCAGCAGAAGGTGCTGAAAGCCAGACACGTTCCTACCAGGCCCTCACCTCACCCGGAAAGCAAACAAAAGCAAGTCGTGTGGACACTAAACCGGTGCTGGTGATGAGGCCTATCGACATGGCAGCTCAGCGCCAGGCCCCGCTCTTTCCGCACAGCTCCGAATCTCCATGATGAAACGCCCGAGCCGAGCACACGCAGCCCCGGGGCTGGCAGCAGGGCGCGGTGCCGGTGCTGACAGCGCCGAGGCCGCTCCCGCCCGCCCGGGGGTGTCCATGCCCGCCATGGAATCCCCGGCAGCCGCTGCCTCCCTCTTTTCCCGAGGCGGTTCGCTCCGGTCCCGGGCACCGCTGCGGGCAGCTCGGCCTCGGATTCCGCCTCCCGGTTCCACGGCAAGGGCGAGCTGGTTCGGCGCTGCCGGCGGACATGTCGGCTCGGCGGGGCCCTGTCCCGGCAGCCGCCCCGGGGAAAGGTCCACGAGCTCAGCGATCGGCCCGAGCCCCCCGCCCCGTTCCCCACCCCGCTTGGCGACTGGTTCGGGCCCGGCTCCCGTCCCGCATCCCCGGCGCAGAGTCGCGGTGCCCGCCCGCGGCCTCACCGCCTCCACGGCGTGCTGCAGGATGGACGTGAACTTGGAGAACATCCTGTCCCGAGACCGCTGCAGCCGCTGCCGGGAGCACCGCGACAGCTCCTCGATCCGCCGCCGCCGCT
>JAOXOE010000632.1:23057796-23074572 GCA_028565055.1 Phoeniculus purpureus | reverse complement strand
CCTGCTGTGGCAGGGGGATTGGACTAGATGATCTTTCAAGGTCCCTTCCAATCCCTAATGTTCTGTGATTCTGTGTGATCTCTCTCAGAAATTCTCTTACGTGATTTGAACCATATTCTTCTCCAGCAATTCTGCTCTCACAGGATGCAAGTGACTGGCAAGTTGAGTGCTGATCACTGAACTATTGCTCATTTTCAACTCAGGATTCATAAAAGCTCTAGTTCTAACAATTACAAGAATATATCAGGTTACTGATGTGTCTCCATTCTACCCGTAATCTCTTTATCTCTTTTTCTCTTTCTAGTCTTTGTGATCATTTGCAGTTTGGGTTTTTTCTATTCAGTGATTTATTTTTTTTTTTTGGATAGTGCTTCATTCTGGAGAAGCCACAAGATTAAGTTTTCTGTTTTAACTAGTCTCTGTCCAAACTTGTGCAACCAGCACAAAGTACTTTGGCAATTCCTCTCACATCACTGAGCACTTGGGGTTTCAGTCTGTATGTGGACCACAACAAGAAGTTGCATACCCAGATAAAACCCACATGCCTTAGCTTTCTGCTCATCTGTCAGGCAGCCATTTCAAAGACAACTCAACGGATGGCCAAGTTCTGGCTTCATACACACTGGTATGACTCAAATTCTTTTAGGGTGAACCCAGATGTTGTATCACTGAAAGACAGGCAAACTGAGCACGGACGTGAACTCTGACAATTTCAATTACTCTGTTTTATCCCACCTAAAAATAACGGCTGTATATATTAGAAGACATCTCCACCCAATGGAAACTATTAAAATAATGCCAAATTTCATTGCTTATTGCTCCTCCTTTTTTGCTTCTCTGATGAGGTCCTGATCATTTCCCTCACTGCTTCTATGCAACAGCATATTCTGGTAGATGAGAGGTTTTAAAACAGGATTACCACCTCAGAAATTGTGCTGCAAGCCAGCATTTTCTAACCCACTTCCCTCTGGAAAAAAAAAAAAAATCACTTCTGCACTGTGTTTGAGACAGACTAGTCACCCATAAGACCGAGTCGTTCAGAAACAATTTACTGTAATAGAAATTGTTCCACCCCCATCATACTCATTTTGCTGGTGAAGCAAGAAATATTTTCCCATTCTACTATCTTGATTTTGCAAACACAATAAAACAATTTGGCTCAAAATAACACAGTGTGAGAAGTCCAGGCAAGATAAAGTCCAAGTGACAGACACCAAGAAGGAGAAGCAATTATCCCATATATATGAACACATCATAAATGCTTAGTATTTATATTCCAGATCCAAAAGGATTCGGCTTCTCCCTCTTGTTTGGAACATTTGAAACAGAATAAAGCAAACAAACAAAACCTAAGCCAGATTGCACATATTTTCATTGCTGGATAAAGAAGTCCATGAGAAATCTGGATCAGTAAATAGGTACTGCTCTTGGCTGCATGGTTCTGTTTGTTTTCAGTTAACTCATAAGGAGGTTAAACCAGTGGAGAATGAGATCCTTCTACACTGAAGGAGTAATACTCCTTGTATAATGTGCATGAGCTGCAAATCAAGTGATGATGTTCAGAGCTGTCACACAGAATCAGAAAAGCTTCACACAACGTTTGGGAAAAAAAATCAGAAACAGCCCAATCTCTGGCAGAGCCACCATATGGAGTTTATTGCAGTAACATACGTTTTGGCCACTCAGCAGAGCTCTGCTGCCAGCAATGATAGACTGAACTATTTCTTTATGAGATCCATTCCTATAACCAAACAGCAAATCCTAACCAGAGAGGTTTGGACATTTCATCTGAATCTCTACAGTAACAAAAGGAACAAAAGAAAGGCATCACACATCAAACACTTTCACAACCCCAATGGTTATAAGCAGATGAAATAAGAATGTAAATTCCTCATGCGTGACGCAATGCAAAAAGATACTCAAACCTATTCAGATAGTCATGGATTTACCTGTATCAATTCTCTCACTACATTAAGAGCTACTGTTGTCAGTGTGGTTAAAAAACCCAAGTAGGTCGGTATCTCTGGGAGATCCATGAACTTCCTTAAGCCTCTCACATTATGGCTTGCCTAACTTATTGAAGTAAAATCAGAAAGTAGGAAAGCAGAGGCAAGCTCCATATGAAGGCCCATGATTGCTGTGCCACCTGGCACAAATCTTAACTATCCCACACTTTCCACCACATGCAAAAATTGCAGCGAAAGAGCTGATCTACTGCAAGGACATAACTTTGCTGGCATCAGTGAAGGAACTTCCCCCTACTCACATCAATCAAAGGCCAAGTGAGAGCTGATGGATCTAGCTGAGGTAGCTACCCCAACTGCCATCTGCCCTTTTCTCCTCTGTATTCCCCTCCCTTGTCCTTAGCCGCAGCTCTAAGCCTTCTAGAGCTGTCTGGGCATGTTATTTGGCCAGACAACACTCGTAGCTAAAAAACTGCACAATGAAGTGGCCAAGGAACTCACACATACTCTCTTTTTGCCAAAGAGATTGAAACTATTTCATCCATCACAGCTGCTTCCACTGTCAACATAAACCTTAGAGACAGCTCAATTGTTTTAAATGTTTCTGAATCAATAATTTTCACACACTTAGCTATGAAGACTTGATTTAGCTGAAGTATCTGTATCTCAATGCCTTTTTTCAACTTAAAAGTTCTTTGAAAGGAGATATCAGGTGGTGACTGTTTACACTTCCATAATAAATCCAGCTCCAGCTGCTTACTGATGCCTCTGAAATCTGGTCCTATAAACAACATGCAAACCCACTACAGTCAGAGTAGAGACCCACAGTGACTACAGTCAGTTTTGGATCAGAATCTATAGTTATGTCCTTTTATCCTTGTCGTATTCCCTTCTGTCAAAGTATTTGCCTTCGAGTTGAACTCAAGAATGTCAATCAAATTCTACCTCAAGCTATCAGTTCAGCACCTGTCAAAAGCTGATGTGCTCAAACCAGAAGAAAATGGGAAAAACAGCAGAATAAAATGCATTAGAAAGGCTATCAATTTGCACTATTGACTTCTCCTCAGTATAAGATTAAATGCAGCAGGCTTAATTGATTTCTTCATCTGTCATTCTTACCTAAACTTCTCATTTAAAAATAATGGCTAGAACCACAAGATTTTACTTGCAAAGGAAGAATCAACAATGGGTTATTATGCTCAGGAGTACCTGCTCTAATCTGTGTAGATGTTACATACAATCTCACCACAGACAAGGCACAGCTAGGTAATATCAGAAAGGAGCAAGACTGCTGTGTGTCATGGCTTCTGTCTGCGTTACCTCAAACAGCTACAGGGCCTGTGTAACCTTTGGCTTCTTACAAGTGCCTATCCATGTGTTTGCGGAGCCCCCATCTGCTAGAGCTGCAGTGTGGAATCAGAGCTACTACCACAAATGCTCAACACTCTTAATCCCAAAAGTTGCCTCTTAAGGTCTCATGGTATTTAAGAGAGAAAAGAAACAAAGACCATCTGTTACTGCAAGCTAAAGAACAAATCTATTATGTACACATAAGGAAAACAACAAAAAAATTAATCATACACAATTGCATCCTGGAAACATCATTTCCAGTGCCATCTTCAGTACAATTTTCTCTCTTATATTTTAATAGTAAGTACTATTTTAATAGTAAATAGTATTGAAGTCTTCCTGTAAAATAGGAATCTGGTCTTTACTAACATTTTGTAGAAAAACCAAGGCAAGCAAAGTTTCAGAAATAACCATTCTGCACATAAAAGTCTTGCCATCCAATTTCTGACTAAATACAAAAGGAACTGAAATACATGTTTAAACTAAATATGCAGGAAACAGACAAAACAGAAAAAAAACCCTCACAGATACAAGTCACTAAGCATTCCTTACCTTGGAACCTGACAACATAGTTCCCAGCATTTTTGTTCCTTTTCCAATACCAACCACTGCAAAGACAGAAGGAGAAATGCCATTTCAAAACCAGCTCTGCAGTTCCCACATTCAACACTATTCACTACTAAATACTCAGCTAGTCAGAAATACAGCCTTTCATGCTCTGCTAGCAAATAATGAGAGTCAACGCTTATAGGAGCTATCTGTGATGTTTAAACAACGTGGGACTACTGAAAGGAAAAAGTCTAAAACAGAAGATAAATAAGCTTCCTCTACTGTTAAAATGCTTTTAATTCAACCCCCTAGATTTATTTACCTTTTAATCACCTAAGAAATAGATAGTATAATTCACACCATCTCTGGTTTGATGAAAGCTATGGCTCACTAGTAATGAATGTAGCCTTCACTCTAACTAAAAGGCCCTCTTAAAGGCTGGTCATGACCAAGAGTCACAGAGCCAAGATGGCATAATGAAGTGGTTTATCAGGCTTACAGCAAGAACATAAAATAATCAAAATGCCTCTGTCGAAGCTCTTTTGTACTCAAACCTTATTACTATGTATGCACAGACCATGGACTTTTCAATCTGAAACCAGTATTCTGCAAAACAGCAGTCAGTCAGCTTTTCATAAACGAGGGGAAAAAAAAAAAATCTCCTTTATATTCCACTTGAAAGCTTTTGCAAGGTGCTTTCCTTGCATATGCTTTCCTATTGATTTTGTCCACATCCAAGGAAACTATGAAAATTTTAGAAGGAAATTAGTTTTGTGTACAACTCATGGAATACATAACAGCTTGAGTCCTTGATTTTAATAAAACTACAGGAATTAAGGCGTCTTATGGGAAATCAGCTCTGTGACAACCAGAAGCCAGTACCAAAGCAACAACTGAGAGTGAACTTTTAATAAAAACCCCCAAAACAACAAACTTCTACTCTAATGTTCTCTATCTTTACACTCATTCTTAATTACTTCTCAGCTTGTTCCTGAGGGGTTTTAGTCACACATGCCCTTGTGCTTGTGGTTTTATGCACCTTCCATTCAGCCTGTTCCTGTCAGAATTGCCAGATAGGAAAATGCTGCAGTAAGGCTGAGAAAAGGAGATAAGCACACAGATAAAACATTATAACAAAGCACTTTTCTTGCAGCATGATGACATCACTAACACTTAGACATTGCTGATGAGATGAAATTTGCTGGAGTGTCAAGAGATTCAATAGAATAATTTTATAGAGACAGTGAGTGCTTTTGTGAACAAGACACTAACAATTTTCCCCATTAATCATCACCTCGTGGAGCAGGTGTGTTATTGAAAGGTGACATAAACTAAACTTGGCAGACTACACAGAGTGTAACAGAGTTTAACTGAATTCTTGATTTTTATTTCAACTTTTCTTCTGGTATGGAAGCATAATTCATAACTGCCATATGGAAACAAACCAAGTGTCTACAATTCCCACTGTACAGCAAGAAACACTACACTGGAATCACAGCACTAGACTGATGTTAAAATATACTCAGTGAAACTTGATCTACAGTTCCTGCCTTTTATCTAAAATATGAGACCTAATGCTGAGAAGTTGAGTCCTAGCTCCCATAACCTTTCAAAAGCAATGGAAGCCACAGATGGCAACAAACAAAATATTTTTCCCTCTCAGACAGCAGTCGCTCCAGGCTCATACTAGTGTGAGGCCATCAAACGCCACCTGGACTCTTAAGCTGCATAGATCACTGACCGCTACCTCCAAGGTCCTTCCTCATCTACATTTTCTGTCAGTAGGAAAAGAAACGTAAATGTCTATATTCTGACAAAAAAGCACAGCCATTATTTGCAGTACACCTGGCACACCAAGAAAGACTCTGTACCAACAAATTCCCATGAACAAAGTTATAGACACGCAGTACATAAAATCTGGTTAACAGCAGTATAGATCAGGAAAGGCTAGAGAGTTCATAAAATAAACACATCTGTTATGCTACTGTCCATGAGGAAAGAAAGCTTTTCGTCGCACCACCGTATCCCAAAAAGCAGCACTCATTTGCTGAATGACTTGTTTCTGTTGTGTTCTCTCATCATTATGTTACCCAAACCCACAAGAAGTCTGGGCACATTCCCTCTCCCACTCCTCTCCGGTTTTGTCTTTTCCAATCTAGTTACCATTGATTTTCCTCTGTGTGTTTTGTATGGCAGTGTAATGAAAGATCCTGTGCCTTTTCTTAATCGATCCATAGCATATTAAGGTGATGCACTTCTCTGTCTTTATCAAGCACATCAAGCCCAAGTACTTTTTGTCATGCCACAGGAGCAGGCTTTGGAGACCGCTGGATATCAGAGAACAGTCAGAGAAGCAATTAAGAAGCACAAGCGATTTTTCTTTTCTTATGGATCAATGCTGTTGACTTCCCACAACAAGCAGTAGCAGGCTCAAAGGTAAGATCTGTGTAAAAGGAAAATGTCCGCTTCAGCAATACACAGAGAATTACCCAGTGAGCAGCCACACAGCATAGGAAATGGGAATGAAATGAGCCTGTGCTTATTTCCAGCCCAGGAATGTCACATTTTGCAGTGTTCACAGGTGACAGACAATTACCAGCCCACAGGCCCCGACCAGCAACAGTCTCAGCAACAACAGCCCCTTGAAGCCCAGGTCTTCTGAGAGAAGTCATTACATCAAAACCCAGGGGATTTACTTTCAGTGTATGCTCATAGTTATTTATGCCTGATGATTTTCAATACCAAAAAAACAACCGCGGTTCCTTCTTCTGGTTAAGTAGAGCTACAAGGCTATGATTTCAGCAGGCTGTAGAGAGAATGTTCCTTATCAATGAAACTGTTGGTGACAACGTGTGATATGGGAATAATCCAACCCAGGGGTCACACCCACAGCTAAGTTTTCAACACAAGCAATAGATAGACATCCTATTCCTTGATAAAACAAAGGAATCTGATAAACAAATTGCATCAAAATTAAAAGACAAAGTATATTTGGTGACTCTTCTTTATGAAGAAGACAGGAATCTGAGCTGAGCCTCAAAAAGAAGCAGCCGAATTGCTATTATACATCTTTCATTTGGGGAATGCTACAACACAAATGGCTGCCTTGACATCCCAGAAAAGCATTTGTTTAAGAACAAATACACATAGAAAATTATGATGGCTATAAATACCCATCCTAAGTAAAAAAAAAGCATCAATTTTTGAGGTAATTTAGAATTCATTATACAGAAGTCTGTATTTTCATGTAATAACCCACAAGCTATTTCTGTTGGGAAGAGGGGAGCACATAGCCTTCTCTTAAGAAACACATTATACACATGTAAAAGCATACAGAGATTAAATTTAACCCAGACCATGTTCCTCAGTCCTTCCCCTAAAACCACAATGCCTGCCATGCTTCTCCCAAATTATTCCTCCACATTCAATTTCATATAGGCATGAAAATGCTCCCTGAAATCATTTTTTGATGACTGTATGTATATTTTTCATTACCCAGAACTCCTGCTGCTGCACTGTCCAACGTTCCACCATGTCCAATTTTCAAAACCTTATTTCTGTTGTATCCATTTGTTTGCACGCCAGCTTCTGCAAATACAAATCAAAAGGAAGCATTATAGGATAACCTTAGAACTTAGAAAAAAAATAGTACATTGTTCCAGACTAATAAAGAAGACAATTACTTTAACTATGAATTACTTGAACTATGAATTAGTAGTGCAGAAATCACAGTACTGAATAAGACTGAAGAGTCGTCTGGATCCACTCCCAGGCTCAAACAATTTGCACGCTATTTTCACTCATATTCTAATCAAGTCTTACATGCAATTATTCAGAGAACATTTCTAGAAAAACCAGCGGACAGTTAACTTGTGGAGTTCCATTAACAAAGCATGCAAGACCTAGCAGCAAAGCTCCCCACACCATGTATTGTACACAAATTTTACACCATATATTCTGAGCAATACTTGCTATATTTGCTTCCATGTAATGGGCTATGTTTTTTTCACATGTAGACAATCTTGGGAGAACCCTGCGATATACTGAACTTTCTCACTGCTGCTTTCAAGCTGTCAGAGTATCTCAACCCACCATAATTCCTACACAGCTTATGACTCCAGGAATTTTGCCGAGTCCAATGTCTCTTATTTATTGGTATTAAATATGACAAACGCTCTAAGCTCCTTTACCTATTTCTATTATCTCTCCATTATGCCTTTCACGTCAGGGAATCAGACATGATCCGGCTAAATCTCTTCCATACAGAGATGAATTAAGTCTGGGCCTACACTACAGTTCACAACAGAGTAAATCAGCCTGAATGAGCCCTCACTGGTCTGAAAGTAGGTTCTCACTTCATCAGCAAGTGCTCAAAACATTAGATAATCAAGTTGCTCATATCCATCATGAAGTTAATACAGGCCAGAATCTCTCACACCTTTCTTATGATCTTTTTTCTCTCTAACACACAAGCTTCTCTATATTAAAAGACTTTCCACACTGTGTCCAGGGCTTTCAAACTCGTTGAAACACTGTGGTTTTCACTCATTCGGTGCTTCAGAGTAATTTCATAGTGCTGGGCAGCAGGACCGGAACAGAAGGTCCTGCCAGTACTGCCCTGCGGTCACGCTGCTAACACCCATTCTGGCACATGAGACCAATCTCTAGACCCCTCCAAGCCGGCTGGGGCCCAGCAGGACCGAAGCTTTCTGCTAGGGCTGAACCGTGACCAACACACCGAGTCCCGCAGGGGCCAGCAGCGTCCCCCGCCCGGGTTCCCTCAGGTACCCCCAAACCCCACCTCGGGCCCAGCCCGGCCTCCCCGACCAGCCGCTACCTGCCAGCAGCCGCTCCCGCAGCAGATTGAGCACGGCGGCCGAGGTGGGACCCTTGGGCTTGTACACGGCGAACAGCCCGCTCAGGGAGAAGAGCTTATGGGCCGAGCTGTCCAGCGCCGCCCAGCCTGCCCCGCTGGCAGCCATGATCGCCGCGGCCACCGTCCCGACACGGCCGCCGGGACAGCCCCAACTGCCGCCCGGGGGCCGCTGGGAAATGTAGTCCCGCGTGTGGCTCTGTAAGGGGGTGTCCGCCTTCCCCTGGCACCCGCAGCCAGGCGAGGTGGTTGTAGGTGGCTGCCCCAGAGTCGGCGGCTCCCTGCAGATATTGCTGGGAAAGTTCGAGAAGGCCGGCGTGTCCCCTCTCCCATCGCGGGGTCAGATCAACACGACTTACAGGAATGGCGATTCAGCCCCGTCCCTTGTTAGCCTGTTCCAATACTGATGACTGTTACAACAAGAAGTTTCTCCTGATGTCTAACCTGAACTTCCCTGGCACAACATGAGGCCTTTTCCTCTTGTCCTATCACTTATGAGATCATCTAGTCCAACACCCTTGCCAGAGCAGGATCCCCTAGAGAAGAAGAACAGGACAGAAACGTGCACATGGGTTTTGAATGTCTTTCGAGAATCAGAATCCACAACCTCCCTGGGCAGCCTCTTCCAGGACTCCATTACCCTCACCATGAAAATATTTTTCCTTCTGTTCAAATACTTCTGTGATTCTGTGAACATCCTGTGTTCCAGTTTGCGCCCAGTGACCCTTCTATCACTGGATACCACTGAGGAGAGTCTAGTCCCATCCTCCTGACACTGTTCAGGCCTCACTGGCACAGACTAATTTCTCTGATAACACTCCCAAAGCAGTGCTGGAGCAAGGTACCCAGACCTCAACTATTTCATTCATGCGTTTTATTTATTCATTTGGAAGAGCCTGCAGAGGTAACCATGACAGGACACTGTCGTGGGGAGATAAATACACGGTTAGCTAAGGTCTGTGCATGTTCCCAGTGCTTCCTAGAGCTTGAGAGAAGCAAATATTCCTGCTGAAGTCAAAGACTGTCTCAGTATGGGGCAGGATCTAGGTCCCTGGGTGGTTTTTCAGCTTGTACTGGAGTCAGCAGCTCAGTCAGTGCCTGCTCTTGCCTTCCACAGTAGCTGCACAGGGCCCAGAGCTTACAGCTGCAGGCTGCCATCACCACATGCCTAAGATGGGCAACACCTTCCTGCTAGCAGCAATGCCAGACAACCTCCTCTGCACATCTCTTGCACATATCATTGATCAGGTACCCTATTTGCTCAGATCTCATCTACATAGCTGTAATCTGACTGTGGAAACGTATGTGCTTCAAGGACCCACTAGTGTTGTGGGGTCTTGTCTGGATCCACCTTAGGTCACCATTAACGTTGTGGGTTAGAGACCCTGACTATATTTTAACCAAGAACCTTTAGCTAAGGTGTCAGACACAAAGGGAGGGTTTAACAAAACCACTTACAAATCTGCAGGCAAGGAAACAACTTACTGAATTTCTGGAATAAAGTCAACAAGACATTTTAATTCATTCCCCACACATATCAGAAAAAATTCCACACAAGGTGTAGAGACAGACATAGGGAGTTGTGTCACAATGCTCCTACACTTAACTTAGATAAATTGTCCTAAACGTCTTCACTGTAGACAGTTCATGTTTCTCTGAAATCACAGCAGTTGTCCAACTTCAGTCTCAATCCTCATAAATCTTCCAAGGTCAGAAATCTCACAGTCTCTCCAGGTCCAGGCACAGCTTTCCACTCACCATAAATTGTCTTCAACCTCAGAAGTGATAATGTTTTCTCTCAGTGGCAAACAACATATCTCTGAACAATCCAAGATTGAGAACAGTAAAGAAGGAAGTCACCAAAAAGGGAGAAGAAGGGGGCAGGGGATGGGCAGGGCAGAAATGTCTCTTTTTGACTTTTCAAACCAAACTTTAAGCTTTTCTGCAGAAAACACAAATTGAACTCAGCTTAGCTTTTAAAACATAGCACCTGGATAGTGGAACAGGGAAACAAGGTGTCAAGAATCCTTCTCCAGAAGATAAAATGCCAAAGCCACACTTGGGTAAAAGGTCAGTGGGCAAATTGCTACTGATTTACATGGAGTTGAATATAAGTGTGTAAAAGTCATTTTTGTAAACCATGATAAGACTTTTGGTTGCAGACAAGGTTTAGTTGGGCTAACTGTTTGAAAACTGTTCCTGCCAATTGTCTGCTAAAAAGAGTTTAAACACAGACTGCTCTGAAAGCAGCCCCAAGCAGAGCTATTTAAACATGACTGTTAAGAAAAGGTGTTAGTAAGCTTCTCCTAAGCCTAGGTTGCAGCCCAAGGACTGAAATTCAAACCTGTCACACCATCCTGGCCAGCAGTATGGTTGGGTCAGCAGACTGTTCTGAAACCTCACCAAAGATCAGAGGGGGATTATACAGAAATGAGAGCTCCACTCTTGGCAAGAAGACATCCTTAATGCAAAGAGCACCTCGGCTTTCCAATAACACAGCAGCAGATGTGGCCTGTGAAAAAAACTCCCTGTGCTGCCTTCTCAGGACTGACCTCAGCAGAAAATTGTCTAGAATGGTATAATTAACCTGGCACAGGCCTTGGGCATGAGCTGAGCATCGATGTCAGACCCCCACTACTTTTTCCACAAATTGCAAGAAACTAAAAGAGCTTTGTACTCTCAACTTTCATGCTGCATATTGTGCAGGAAATCCTTGCTGGTGTCTCAAACTTCTGCATCAGCAATTAAAACACAGTGCTTTGTAACGGCAGCAGATGGAGTCTTTGAAGGCTTAAAAAGAAGAGCTTTTCTTTGACTTCAGTGGGCGTTGGATAAGGGCCCAAGACAAGAATTGTGGAAAACTAATAATGACTGGCAGTATTGCAGTTAGCTGGAAGTTTACGTGTCTGTAAATCACACAGGGCTCTCTTCATGGGGCAGGGCTATTCAGCATTCAAAATGGTGAGAATGATGTACCAAACTGTTCATCTCCAGGGCTTTATTTCAGCTTTGCCTTGTGTTGCTTGTGATTAAAAGTCATTACCATCTGCTCAGTAAGCCTATTTGGAATGAGGTGTTTATCTCCAACAATTCCTAGCCAAGTCAGGATCCACCACAAGCAAAAGCACGATTAGAGTTACCGACTTTATTCACAACCTTAATAAAGAGGCTCAGCAAATGGCTGAGAAGACAATGATGCTTTATGTGTAGAACATGAGGGGTCTAGTAGAGGCAAGCCAAAGACTCCGCTCAGGTCACTGGAAATGCACAAAGTAATGCCTGGAGGATCTGGTTCAATTAGGCTTTATAGAGAAGAGATAATGGATACTGGCTGCTGTACACGCAAACAGCAGATGAGTGCTGCTGTAGGAGAGGAGAAATCCGTTACTTCCTTGTGCAGAACAGAGCCACAACGCTTCCTTCTGCCTTCTCACCTCTCTGCTCACCCCTCTGTGTGCTTTTCCTGGCTGTCTGGCTTTTACTGAAGTAATGCTCACAGACCACAATGCAGAAACAAATGATGCTGCATTACAGCTTTTAAAGTAGATTCAGTAGCAACAGGCCATTTATGTAGCTGTGTTCACTTTATGATTGCAGCTTTATTGTCTGTATCCAAATCAGAGCAAATTATTGCATGGAGTTAGATCGCGGCTCATGTTCCTCCTGTAAAAACAAAGAGTTGCAGCTGTTTGGAAGTTTACATCCTAGAGGTGTAAACTGCTCCCCTGTCAGCTGGTGGAATTTTGTCTGTAATAGGAGCTATCAAAGCCTGAAATAAAAGTACTTTTTTTTTTCTCCTCTAACTGTTCCATCTGTTTGGATAATAAGGTGTAGAAAAATAATTCTTCAACTTGTTAGTTCATTTGGTCCGGTTTAGATGGGCATGAAGCACATAATTCATCATGTGTGAGTGTTCCTCCTCAACTAAAGTAGGTTCCTCAGTATCTTGTTGAATTGAGGCAATTCTGGAGAAAAATATGTTAATTATTGCATACAAGGGAAAAATATAACTATCCATGACATGCACCAATCCTAGGTTTGACCATTTTTCTTAGTCATTCTCCCCACAAGCAAAGGCTCCTACACTGCAAGTACTTCATGAGCAGATTTTTGTGTTTTGCTCAGAACAAGGTCAATAGTTAAGGTTTAATGCAGTTTGAATTTTATATCTAGACTTTTATTTTTAGGAATATTTTCTTTCCACCTTTATTCTGGTTTCTCTGATATTGGGGGGGATTATTTTTAATAGACAACAGCTTAGACAAGAAGAGGTTTTGTTCAGCTGGTTCGATGCAGTTTTACAGTGTCAATTTGAGTTGGACTGGATGGAATACTGTAGAATCTCTGGAGACAAGGAGACTCCACAACCCCCTGGGCAGCCCCTTCCAGTGCTCTGTCACCCTCACTGGGAAGAAGTTCCTTCTCATATTGATGTGGAACCTCCTATGTTCCAGCTTACACCTGTTGCTCCTTGTCGTGTCACTAGAAATATGATGCAGATACAATTTCAATGGTTCCTTTCTAACATATTGCACTAGGAAGTGAGGACAGATCTGTAATGGACTGGGAAGTCACTTTTAACCTCTGACACTGTAATGACAGAGGATTAACTACGGTCTGCAATTACAAGATTCAGTGACACTGAGAGGAAGCAAAACAAATACATTTTGCAGATCTTTGGTTTTATTGCTAATAAAAGACTCAGTGGGATTTCCAGTCCTTGTTAAAATTTGCAGTTTCTTGCTACAGTTTCTGTCAAAGAACTAATTTTCCAAGAAGCTGCATCCTACTTAGGAACAATGATGAGCTTACCGGATGTGCATAGAAAAGAAACCATGACAAGAGGGGTGGTTTATATGGACAGTTCAAGTCCAACATGCCCCTCTGTAAATTCAGAACATAAGGATAGAAAGACCCAGGTGCTATTAGATCTCAGGAGCTGCTAATGCTACAATTAGAAAATAAATCAGCAGTATGACTTGAACCAAAGTGTGTTTCAATCTTGATTTGAATTTTGATTTGAAAATAGTGGGAGACAGGGGGAAATAAGTAGATTTGGACTACTTCACTAGTAGTCCACATTTTTACCTGTATTCTCCATCGGCTTTGTACAACTCCAGCATTCAGACAAATGTGCTCATAGTCAGCCTTGGGCAATTTTCACAGCTTGTGGGTGCACAATAGTCTCCAATTAATGGTTTGTGAGATGGTTGCCCAGCAAAAAGAATACTTGAGCTCCAACACCTTAGCTGACCTCTTTTCCTCACCTACTGATGTGAGTGAAGGAACAGATTGAACCTCCAGAAAGCTACCATTAACATCTAACATTAGTCACATCAAAGTTAAATAAATGTTGTGTCATTTTTCTTGACACAAGAAAGCTAAAGTCCATCTGTGGAGATGGAGGCTTCAAAACATTCCTGCAGTTCCAGATTCAATGTGCTCTGGCTGCTGCAGTAGCAGAGCCATCTCCTCTGTACAAACAAGTGTGTCAGTTCAAGTCTCCATCCCACTGCTGGAAGCCCTGTGACAAATACTTAGAGAAAGCATAGGAACGAAGACTTCAAGGACTTTCCTTCTTCCCTTACATGCCCAGTTGTCAGCAGTTGGAGATATTTTTAGCCAAAGCTTCACTGTGGACTATTATATTTAATCATTGACTTTCTTAAGTTAGTTGGAGGTTGTGTGAAGGGTCCTATTTTTGTCCTTTATTTTCAGCTTGACTAGCACTAGGTGCCTCCTGATACTAGTACAGTGAAAAACTCCCTCATTTCCTCCATCTCTCTCGTTATTTGAAAGATCTTAAATCATCTTTCTCTCTCCCCCCTCATCAATCTCTTCTCAATTTGAAGAATCCTATTAAGTCTTTCTGAATCTTTCTATTTAGTCACAGAAGTTATAATCTTCATTACAGTTGAAACTATCTTTTCCATCTGTTCTTAGATTTTACAATGTCCTTCTTGATATGGGGTGACCAGAATTCCACTCAGCAGTTAAAATGTGGCCAAGTTACAGTTTTCTAGCACAGCATGACAAGACCTTCTGTTGTGTTTTCCATTCCTTCCCAGCATTCTTAGCACTCGATTTACATTTTTGACCTCTTTACGAGTTGCAAAGCTTGACCTCCTCTTCACAGCTGGAGAGCCTCTTTCTGCGCCAGTAAGATCACGTAGCATCATCATGCTACAGAGCTGAGGACAGATGGTAGCAGGGGTCTCAGGCCCTCACTATGCTTTCCTGACTGCCATTTGATGTAATGCAACTGAAGCTGCCCAGTGCCTGGTAACTGTTCTCTTTCTTCCTTCATACGCCATCTTCCATTGCATGGAAGCTTTTAGAGGGTCTACTGGACAAGTACATAGGTTACCTTACTGGAAGAGAGAATAATTCTCTGCAGAAGTAGGATATTACATATCATTATTTGCTTATTAGTCTTTCCTCCGAGCCTGACAACCCTTCGTACCCTTCCCGAGGATGGCCCATACTGGGTGACTTGAAGCAGCAAGAAAGCATGCAGCCAGCTGAAAAGCGCAAGGTAGTTGTGCAGAAGAAGCACAAAGTTTCACTTCACATTAGGGTCTTGGAGTTACAGCCCCCATTGTAACAATTTCTTAAAAGCTTTGGTCTACTGTATGCTCATAGGAAGAAAGAAATATGCTCACACTGAAGGACTGACTAGAAGCCCTAGAAAGGCTAGGCATCACAGGCTCTTCCTTCCAGAAAGAGTGGGGACGTAAGTAGATGACCTTCTCCCAGACGTGGCTTCAGTTAACAAATCTCTCCTCTTACTGGAGACATCCTCACAACAGTCATCCCACAGAGAAGCAGAAGCTGGCCTTTCTCAAGCTAACTGTAACCCAGGAGTTTTCTCCAAGCCACTTTTTTCTCTTATGTACCCCAGAAAGGTTCAATCCTTTTGGCTGTAACTCGTCCAAAGAGTTCCCCATATTGACATTCCCTATATCCATCTTTTGTCTTACCATCCATCCCTTGCTGGGAGAGGCCTGCAAGCACCATCAGCCCTCTGCAAGCACCATCAGATATGAAGGTTGAAGCTTTGGATTTGCTATCCATTTTCCCAAGAACAAAACTGGTGCCAAGGAGGTGTGTGCTATTGTTCCCTGATCAGAGGGCTCAGGGGCCATTCTGGCAGCTTTTGCCTGGAAGATGACCTGCTGGCATGAGAACAAACATAGCACACTTCCTCCACCCTCTTTTATTGGCAGAATCACACCCTAAATAGGCACAAGTAACCATGGATTAGTTCAAATTAATTCAGAAGTGCAGGCAAACCATTGCCCACAGATGGGGGCTGCCAATTGCATCACTAATGAGGGCTTCAGGATCAATAATCAAGCAGCTCCCAGCAGCAAAGTATATTTGTAATGCACATTATAATACTGTTGACAGAAACTGTTCCATTTGCCATAAATTATTCAACTTTTAATTGTTTAGTCTTTGGAGTCTGTAAAGATGCTAACTGACAACTGTAGGATTAAATTGATGTTGTCTGCTTTGATTTTCAAGAAGTTTGGCCTAAAATTGCAGAGAGAAGACTTTGATTTTACAGGTACCTTGTTCAGGTACCAGTATACGTTGGGGACTGACCTGTTGGAGAGCAGTGTAGGAGAAAACGACCTGGGGGTCCTGGTGGACAGCGGGATGACCATGAGCCAGCAATGCGCCCTTGTGGCCAAGACAGCCAACAGAATCCTGGGGTGGATCAGAAGTGGGGTGGTTAGCAGATCTAGAGAGGTTCTCCTCCCCTTCTGCTCTGCCCTGGTGAGACCGCACCTGGAATATTGTGTCCAGTTCTGGACCAGTCAGTTCAAGAAGGACACAGAGCTGCTGGAGGCAGTCCAGCACATAGCCACAAAGATGATGAAGGGATTGGAACAACTCGCTTATGAGGAAAGACTGAGAGAGCTGCGTCTCTTCAGCCTGGAGAAACGAAGACTGAGGTGTGACCTCATTAGTGTTTATAAATATGTGAAGGGTGGGTGTCAGGAGGATGGAGCCAGGCTCTTCTCAGTGTCATCT
>JAOXOE010000632.1:23033987-23057696 GCA_028565055.1 Phoeniculus purpureus | reverse complement strand
GATCCCCTAGACCAAGTCACACAGGAACATGTCCAGGCAGGTTTTAAATGTCTCCAGAGAAGGAGACTCCACAACCCACCTGGGCAGCCCCTTCCAGTGCTCTGTTCACCCTCACTGTGAAGAAGTTCCTTCTCATACTGATATGGAACCTCCTCTGTTCCAGCTTACACCCATTGCCCCTTGTCCTATCATTAGATGACACTGAGCCAAGCCTGGCCTCGTCCTCCTGACATCCACCCTGCACATATTTATAAACATTAATGAGGTCAGCCCTCACTCTCCTTTTCTCCAATCTAAAGGGACCCAGCTCCCTCAGGCTTTCCTCATAAGGGAGGCATTCTACTCGCTTCATCATCTTTGTGGCTCTGCACTGAACTCTTTCCAGCAGTTCTGTGTCCTTCTTGAACTAAGGAGCCCAGAAATGGACACAATATTCCAGATATTCTCTTTTATAACAAATTGAATTTATTTATTATTTAACCCATTATAATCTCCAAATTTTGCATCTCAGATGTAAACTAAATTATTTTCCTAAGCTCTGACTGGAGTAGAAATGCAAGAGTTTTAAGTGTTTAAGCTCATTGTGATTATGAAGCCCATTTGAAAGCTATTTTTGCTCTAATTCAGGTGAACGTATATATAAAGGACAACCTCAAATTTTCTTCATCTGCAGTCATGTTCGAGGAATGAGATGTCTTCATAAAGTGGTCTAATTTTGTTTACAAATGTTTAAAAAAATTAACAATTTTGCGTGGGAGTGCTTCATCAGTCTTACGCTTTCACATAATTCATCCCAACTATTGAGATGGGTAATTATCTGCAAAACAGTATCACTCTGTCTGGAGCACGAGTTGGACTAGAAACTTGCATGGTAGAGAGATCATCATGGTTTCTCTCTGATGTGTATTCTATTCCTTATAGAATGTATATAATTAAATTAACCAAGTGTCCAGAAAAACCTCCCCAGCACGCTAGCCTAGTATAAGGCAGAAAACGGCGGTGAACTTAAGGCCAACAGTAACAGACTTGGGTGATTTTGTTCCTAAAAAAACCAGAAGACACACTGAACTTATGTCAAACTTTGTACCAAGAAGAAAACATAAGCAAAACATCAATACTGACACGTGTCATGCTCCCTCTCTGGTTCAATTACATGTTTATTTAAACTAATCTCTGTGGGACCTAAGCGCTTTGTAGAATTAGAAGTCAGTGGTGTTCATCTACTTTCGTTCTGCCACGGCTCAATCTCCCAAAGGTATGAAATTTTTATAGATTACAAAGTGGTGCTAAGGAATTGGAAGAACTCAGGGTATATTACCATATAGCATTTAGTTTTTCAAATATGCAAAGACTGAAGAAAAAGTAATCTCTTCTTCTGAAAGACCAGTTCCTTGTAATTCATTACAAGTATGTAGCCAGATCGTCAGACACACACGTCCCAGTTTGGTTTAACTGCCATTACATATGAACAACTCCACACAAACGGCACTCTGCTGATGCAACTCCCTAGTTTCAAAGGGGCATCACAGAGCACAGATTTTCACAAGCAGTGCATATCTATTATTGTCATACACAGCTTTCAAATTCATCGAAATGAGAGAACTGCTACAAATATGTTTTCAAATATTGTAATGGAAGAATTTAATAAATATCCTAGGTTGAACACGAACACCACATGCAAAATATGCAGGATTTCACTGGTTCAGGCCCTTCAGCTTCTTTTTACATACTGAACAGGTAACTACAGCACTCCAGCAAACAGCACATAATGGAAAGTCATAACCAACATCAGGTAGAAAACTACTGGTCAACCAGAACATCAAAGACTGAGATCAGTAGCAGCCCTGACCCCACTGCCAAAGTTCCTTTTGACATAATGTAATCAACAGAAGCATGGTCACAAAATATTCCACCTCTGAGGATAACCATTTGTGGATCTTTAAGTTGCTTGCAGACCATACTGGCAGCAAATGTAGTTGTATAATGTCAGAGAGCAATACCACACCGAAGGACAGATTTATAAAGCTCATTGTACACAGCAAACTTATCATACATTTACAGCTTTCTAAGTGAATACACCAAATCACATTAAAATACGAACATTAAGGCACCATAATAGGTTTTCATAACCTCTCCTGATCTCTGATTCTTCATGTTTAACAAATATTTTCTCATGCAGTTAGCACTTGAATTGAGCTCTGATCTCATGACACTTAAGCGTCTGACATTTGTGCATGTAGATGATGTTCAGTACCTAGAGAGCAATGACTGAGTCCAGAAAAGAAGCAAAAAAAGAGCCATTCTGCCCTAAGCTTGGTGAAATTAATTTCTCTCAGAAGATAACTTATCTCCTTCTATTGACTAGAAGAGGAGTCTGGATTACCAGATTGTATTACAAACCAACCTTTTATACAGCTAAACCTAACTTGGGTTAATCCTAAAAAAAAAAAAAAAAAAAAAAAAAAAAAATCAGTATTTCACATTAATACGAGAACTAGTGTATTCACGGATAATAAAAAGCTGAAGCTATTTATCCATAAGACTATGTCACATACAATAAGAGATACAATCAAAGGACTCTACAGCCCAACTCGAACATAAATAGCACAGGCCCTATCTCCAGGACCCAGCTGGTTTCAAGACAGTGCCCATTTTTTAGAAGACAGACCATAACACTCTATCACCTGCAAGGTATCTAGGAAACAGAATTCTGATAGCATCATATATTTTTTCTTCCAAGCATTGCTCAAAACCTCACGATATAAAGTAAATAAAAGCCTGACATATGCCCAGTCCATAATTATTTAATTCTCAGTAAGGTAAGTTTCTACCATTTTCTGAAAAGGTTTTTTTTTTAATCTAACATGTACTGTCAGTTTGTCTTTTTAATTTGGTGAAATAAATAAACCAGAACATTAATCTGAATCAAACCAATCTTTATAGATTTTATTTTTTCAAGGAATAATTGTTTTACCTGACTTAGTAAAGGTGTCCCTGTCTATGCTGGGGGGTTGGAACTAGATGATCTTGAAGGTCCCTTCCAATCCTAGCCATTCTAAGATTTTCTTTTTTCAGTTTTAGAAAACATAAGAGAATGTGTCTTGCAAGAAAATATAAAAACATTTTAACGTCACAATCAACTAAAAACAACCAAAATATTGTTCCACCTTAAAAAAACCCAACAAAACCGCATACAACTTTTTCATGAAGTGGAATTAAAAACTCCTGGTGCATGAAATTCAGGAAGTTACACTTATTCAGACCGTGGGACTCCATCTATTCATTCCCAAGAGCACACTCTACAAATAATTGTGGACCAGTAAGTGATTTTATCCTCTAAAACGAGGAGGAAGCTCTGTTTCATTAAAAATTAAAACCAGATGTAAACACAAGCGAAAACAAAAATCAATAGTGCACACCATCAGATGCTTACAAAAAGCTACAGAACACCCAATACAGGAACACCGTAAAACAAATACCAGTGTTCTGAAAAGGCATCAGTGGCACACTTGTACTGATTGCTTTCCTATGAAAGCAAACACATGGCACTGATAGCTACACAGAAAGCCATAACGATCCATCAACAACTTAATCCTATGAAAAGGACCGTTTTGCTCTCTTCTCTCACTATCCAGGTGCTATCCACAGTCCATTCCCAACAGGACCACCCACAAGTCCATTTCCCAGACGGCTCTGAAACATTTCCCCATTTTTAGCTCTTAGGACAAGAGGCTTCTCTGACCAAATACGATCTGTGTGTTTATGCTTGTGCACAAAATATGGACATGAGCGTTAGGGAAGGGAAAAATATGGTAAGAACAGCAGTTGTAATAAACACGACAGGAAACATTATGGACTCGTTAAATTTCCTCAGATTTACAGCCTCCACAATCCTATAGGGAATCTTTTCCATAACTGCACAGCTCTAATGGTCGGAACCATTCTACAGAGTGAAAGCTTACACACATGTAGCCTTGCCTTGAGACTGCTGTCCTAAACAGTTTCTCTCCAGTGTGTATTCTTATCATATATTTATAAACAACAGCTTTTTCTGCACTTAGCCACTCTCTTGAAGTTACGGACACCAGATGCTTTTATTATCTTCTAAAGGCTCTTCATGCTTCAGTTGGCCTTAATACCACTTCCCATGCAGGATTCAGTCTGAGCTTGTCCTTCTTAAAAAGTGTGTTGCCAAAATTCTGCACAAGTATCTAGGATCTTAAGAACAGCATCAATGATTTTTTTTTTCTCCTTTTCATTAGGCCATTTTCACAGCCACATGCCACTCCTTACTGAGACACACAAGCCATTGTCCTGTCCTTCACTTTGCAGGAGAAAATTCTTATCATTCCTTAAGTGTATGACTCGCACCTTGTTCCATTAAACATTATCTCATGTCAACTGTCAATTCCAATCCTCTTACTCTCCCTGAATGACAGTCCAGCCTCCTTCCAACCACTTATCAGCAGTTTTGTGGGGTTCTTTTGTTACTATTCACTTCTACTTTTTAACTTGGGCAAGTGAGAACAAATTGTATGTTTTCCTTGTGCTGCATGCTAGCAGGCTTTGGTGTTCAGAAGTAAACACTTTTCTTTTAGCGCATTCCTCCTAAGACTACCTTCTGTCCTATGAAACTAAGCACAAATAGCTTAACGCTGCTGTCCGTGGAAACACAATATACTCTTAAGACAAATTATGTGAAAGTATTCCATAGTCTATTACTGCTCTGATTTGCTTAACATTGTTATCCCATTAGTCTATAGCTCAGAATTCTCTTCCCGCTCAGCAAGACTGTGGGTGGGGTATTGCTCCTTGTGAATTGCACATATACAGAGGCAGTTATCCTGATCAACGCATTTCAGTCTCAAAAGCAGGAATCTTTTAATTAACATTATAAAAAGAAGCAAGAGAGGGGAGGGCAACATGTCAGATGCAGATATTCAGCAAAATCCATTCATTATCAACCCCAACCTAAGTTTGTTCAGCTGAAACCAGCTGTCTACCACAGTCTCCCAAGCAGCTGTTTCTCTGCACTCTTGCTTCTTGTGCTGCCGACTTTACTGTGTTGCCAGACCACTCTTTCTGCTGGTGGTACCTCCACCCTTCTCAGCTGCCTGAGCATCACTACCTGACTACCACTGCCTTGCCTTTCAGCTGCTGCCTACCTTGGCTGCTCCACTCCCTAATTTTCAAATCAGACCCACTGCAGTGCTTCAATGTAAGCACTGAGCCACACATTTTCCAAATTGCCACGAATTCCAAACCTCTCAAGTGTCAGTTGTGGGGACAGATTTTGCAGTGAGTTTTTTTTTGTTTCTGTTCTTATATTTGAGTATCACAGTTTAGCATAAAAAAGAAACCAACATTTGAAAGTAATAAGCACTAGGGTCTCTGTTCAATACATGTTCATAACACCAAAATGCATCAACTCTTGTAATTCGTTTAGCAACATACATGCTACCACAGATTCACAAAACATTAGGGATTGAAAGGGACCTCAAAAGATCATCTAGTCCAATCCCCCTGCCACAGCAGAATCACCTAGATCAAGTCACATAGGAACATATCCAGGCAGGTTTTAAATGTCTCCAGAGAAGGAGACTCCACAACCCCCCTGGGTAGCCTGTTCCAGAGCTCTGTCACCCTCACTGTGAAGAAGTTCCTTCTCATATTTATGTAGAATCTCCGATGTTCCAGCCTACATCCATTGCCCCTTGTCCTATCATTAGATGACACTGAGAAGAGCCTGGCTCCACCCTCCTGACACCCACCCCTCAAATATTTGTATGCTCTTCACAATATAACTTACACATACTTTAAAATTGATCATTTTAGCGACTATGCTTTGTATCACAAAATAAAACCTAAAGACTACTATGGAACAAACACCTCATTTTAGTTTTACAGTACGATTTACAAATAAAGTCTTGATCCCAAGCACCTTCAAAGAATTGCCTTACCTGCACCTGAGAAAGCACCACTGTGGTATTTAAAACTCAAACAAGAAGAATGCAGTCTAATACATACCTATATCATATGCAAGAAAGTCAGCGGAAAAACACTTGGCACCATTACTCAGGGAAGTATCATTATGAGTGTTGCCACCAAAAATGAGCATAGCTCCATTGATTAAGACAGCTGAATGAAGGTATCTTGCAAAACCACTCTCTTTCAAAATAGTCCTACAAAATACAGGAAAAGATTAACACATATTAATATGAACAACTGTAAACACACATCAAGAAAGTTTACAGACTAAACCAGTATCAAATAATAAAAAACACTAAACTTATTACTCATTCAATTTGATAAAATTTATTCCAATTGTTCCCAAGGTTATGAATATTTCCCTGATACAATAAATATTTAGCATTCATTTAAAACATCATGCTTTTTTCATTAGAAAACAGTCTGTCAAAGAGTATCTGAAATAAATTGTATCGTGTTTACATTTTGTAAAAGTGATTAACAATATGGTAAGTTTTACTCAAAACTTAAGGAAAACATGTTCATGTTGATTCGTTTTATATATCCTTAGCTATGTTCCTGTTTTTGCTCAAGAAGTGTTTTGAAGACTTATGTTTTGACATAATGATCTAAATCTACCAATAAACCTTAGATATTTTAAGTGATAAGAGATGGTATGTTTAAAACTGAAAGAAAGGCATTAAACCCAAGTTAAACAGATTCCCCTCTTCCCATAGAAAGTAACATCAAAGGAAACACCAAAGACTAAATGAAATTTTTAATTACTTAAAAATTCCTTTGAGCCACCAGCAAACCCATTAATGTGATGCTAGTTATGTGGTTTTAACCCACGTTTTGTTACATGACTCACGATTCTGTGGTGTGTTTAATATAGAATCGTGTTTTTCCAGCCAGGTATTAGCTTGGTGTAGAATACTTACAGTATCTACCCAGATAAACATGACATCAATTAGCAACACACAGTATCAGGAGTGACAGGAAAACAGAACAAGACATTATTTTAAAAATAAAGTTATTTTTTAAAATGGAGGAAAACTGTTGCCGCAAGTTGAAACAATGAGAAACTACTAAGAAGACATCCTAATCCATTTGGAGTATAGATTTCTTTGTCTTTTGCTTTACCAGTTTTCTTCTACCTCCTAATTCACATTAATTGCTGTACACTAGGCTCTGTCTTGATTATCCTGCCTTGCAGCTGCCTACAAATCTTTGTCTCAATCACAAAAGGCCTAAAGAGCCATTTTAGGGAAAACTAAAGAATCTCTCCACAGTGGATGTAACAGCAAGCACCACAGTTTTCCTGCAAGCCACTCATATTTCTACTCGTCATCCATCTGCACTGCCACAGCCCTGGTCCACGTCTAATATGGAGGTGGCGGTGGGCAGTACCCTTAATGTTTGCTTTTTGTGTGCTAAATTTCCTCCCTTCCAGGTAATAGTGGCTTCTCTCCAAATGTAATACTGATCAGGTTTTTTAATTTGGCCACGATTTTCACTATTCATTAGCACTGCTGATGAGACCCATCTTGAGAGCTCTCCAATGCATATGAACTTCATGCAAGTTAGGCAAGAGTCTCTGCACACTTTATACTGAATTCATTATTTATGCACATGTAAGAGTATCTGCAAACGTTAACTATACTGGTGCAACATGATATTATAATGGTAACAGAAATACCCAGGAGCTGGCAGGTGCTTCCATTGTTTCAGGCCATTATCTAAGCCCAGCACCAAGTTATCCCCCAATTGCCAACAGCAGCAGTGTGGAAGTAATGCAGAGCAATGCACCTAACACAAACGTATTAGAAATAATGCTTACACTGGGAATTAAAAATATTACCCCTTCACATTCCAAGAAGCAAAGAGATTATGCCTAACTGACACAACGAAATGAAAAGCCAACTGGCACTGAATGAACGAAGTCATCAAATTTGCACACCACGTCTTAGCAAGGCATATGAATCTCAGCTGCATCAGACACAGAAACAGGGAGAGAATGCAAAGGGAAAACACAGGACAAGCAAACAGGAGTGTGAAAAAAGCCATGGACATGGGCATGAGAAAGCTGTCATGGTTCCACCTCTTCTTCATACCCTACCTAGCCAGCTTCACATTCAGAGCTCAGTGCTTTGATTTGTAAGTTGTCACCGACACAGTAAACAAAATTTCATTACATGTAAGTGCCATTACCCCAATCTGTCAGCCAGTACAATCAACATCCAGTGTAATATTTATGAAGCAAAGTAAGAGTTAAGTTCTCTGCAAGCTGCAGAGAGTGCCATATTAGTATAGAAAGAAACATCCATTATTGTCTTTCTATGACTGAATAAAAATATTCCATAAGTATTATTTTGTTGAAGAAGACCAAAGGATACAACACCACTTTGTTCCAAGAATAGACTATAACAGAGCATTAAAATTCCAGCAATTTAAAAATACATTCAGAAGGACAAAAGCTACTATAATAATATTTTCCAAGCTAGTAGCATTCAAAGTCAAAAGCCTCAGTGTAATTAAACCCGCACTTCCTACATCTGAGAGCAGGTCTTGTGTGTGCTTTAGGTTTAACTAGTAAGCTCAACACAAATATTACTTCACAAGAATAAAATGTTCCAAAAAGTAGCTTTTGATGTCAGATCATCTCTAAGACAAGAAAAAATATTTAAGGTCACCTTCTATATGTAAGTAGCATTCATAAGGTTCAAGGAACTAGCAAAAACAGAAACAATAAGAACGTTAATAACGATATATTCTATATATAAATATATATATACACACACAATACCAGGAATTTTCTCTCTTATTTATGATAGTTTTATGGAAAACAGCATTCCATAATTCTTAGATTTCGCTGCTTGTTTTTATAATAGATACTGGAACACGCATCCACAGCATATTCATACCACATCAAAACAGTACCCACATACTATTTCCATATAGTGATTATGTCTGGATAGAACACACACTTTAAGTAGTAGAACACGTGTAAAGCTTCCTCCCTGCCGTTCAATCAATCTGCAGCTCCATTAATCTGCTGGCTAAAGTCTAGTCCACCATTTTTCATTTTGTTGCAGAGAATGTTCTCTTCTGCAACGTGCAAAGGATATGGAGGCACTGTTACTTTACTAGAACCTTATTCTACATTACTCTGTGTTTTCCTTTTCAGATAGAAGTAACTCCTTGTTTCCTACATTACCAATCCTACTTACCATGTCCGAGTGTTAACTTCATATCTGTAAAGATCATCCACCAATCCATATTTATTGCCAGGTAATGCTTTGTATCCACCATGGACATAAATAGACTTGGTCAGTTCATCATAGACACTGGTATGGCCATATCCACCTTGCACAATTGCTCCTTTAGTTTCGGGTACAAGCCAAGAATTAGACCCTGGAACAGATGCAGTACAAAAGATGTAGGTTTAAGGCTTACTAACACTAATGCACAGTAGTAGGAGCTCCAAGTATAGAAAATCATTTTCACTATAGATGTACAGTAGTAATTAGAGACTTCTTTTAAGAATGTCATCAAAAAAGCATCACAATAATTAGCAAGATTATCCAATTGCAGTTATCATTTGCTATTCTGCTTAAATCACAAATACACTGTTGTGACAGATTGCAGGCAGTGTCTCACACTCTCTTGTGTGCAAGTTCAATGCACACACAAATCCCCCCCCCAAAAAAGCAAGCCCAAATCTTTGAGAAAACGTGAAATTTACAGTTATGATTACTTCTCTCTCACTCTTAGCTTTGTCCCATGAGAGATGGCTGATGACAGCTCAGTGGTTCAGCTACTTCAGCTCCATGATGAAAGAATTGACTATACTCGGTCACAGGGAAACTGTCTGGAGAAGCCTGGCATGACCTGAACTGCTGTGAGTTGTGAGATACATGTAATATAAGGTGGCTCAAGGTACACATGGACACAGACACTACTGAACCCCTTACTCAGTTGAAAATTCACAGGTTAATTTGATGGCAGCTCATTAACCGGCATTTAAATCCATGTTTTCCCTCATATCATTAATAATTGTAGTGAGACACCAAATAATTGTCACAACATGTTATGACTGAAGAATATAATATAATTGGAAAAATCTACCATTGCAATCAAAAGACAGAGGTTAAATGACTTGTTGCCTGTGACTCTGAAATTTTCAGGGTTTTCTTCTCCATCTTTTCCAGCTGATGACATAAGTCACAAAAAGAGCAAGGTAAGAGGTAATTGTGTAGAAACTATCATAGTCAGAAGAGCTTAAAAAAATACGTTCCTGTGCAACTTGGTCTTGGTGATCCTGCTCTGGCAGGGGGATTGGACTAGATCATCTTTTGAGGTCCCTTCCAATCCCTAATGTTCCGTGATTCTGTGATTAGACAGCAAGTTCTACAGTTACAAAACGGAACTTGCAACCTCTTGAAGATTATACCAAAAACAGAAGACGTGGACAATGAAGCAATGTCTTAATTCTGAACCTAAATTGGCTGTCACTATAAAGTTGTTTATCCAAGTGTAGTGCTCCACACCATCCACCTTGCTTTATACAAAAGTTAGTTTAAACTCCAACTCAATTTTTACCTGACATGATGTCAGCAGTTTAAAATTACCTCCTTTTCCTCCAGATTCTCCTGTTCAGTGAAGAGTCTTATGACTTTCAGTTATTACTGCTATGTTACTTTCATTAAAGACTTTCCAAGTATTCCCTCTACAAGCAATTTACATTTATTTCAGTATCAAGTGCTTAGGGCAAATAATAAAGTACAGATTAACTGGAAGACTGCTGATGTTTTGTGTGTGTATGAATGCTGATATTTCTGTAATATACTACTTATGTCTGACAGTATATTTACATTATTTATATGTAATGTAATGTAACTTGTATTTTATTCCAATCTCTATGTTGGGTATTATCAGCTTATTAAGAACTGAAACTCTGAACACAAACATCAAGTTTGTACCAATAACACTGTATTTTACATACATATTACCCTGCGAATAATTAGGTTTAGTCAATACAGTTTATGTAAGAGGACTGGTAAGGAGTCATCTTTGAATCACTAACATTTTTTTCATTTCAACCATGATCATTCATTTAAACCTAAGGATTGGGATATGTTTTTCAGGGAAAAATTACTATTTCTTTACCCAAATTTACACTATGGTGTTGATCATCTGCGTAACAGATTATTTTGCATTTATATCTAATACGTTTATGTAGCGCTTAGAACATCATCACAGTAAAATTGCATGTTGTAGAGCTTAACATGACTCATGAAGAAACACAAATAGCTGTTCTTTCTTACATAATAAAAATCATAAGCTATGGAGAAGTATCTAAACTTGAGGAAAGGTCTAGGTTTCTCCTTCTATTATCCATTAAAAAATTTAGTTGATTTGCCTGAATATTGAACTGTCTGCAGCTTTGATCTCTTTCAGACTTCTTCAGCATCTGGAATATTGCAATATTCAAAAAAAAAAATACACTTCTGTCTGAATTTAAGGATATTACTACACCTGTGGTCTGCTTTTTTTAACAACTCATTGACATGGAACCTCACCTATTTTTTTTGTTGAAACAGAAGCAATTTTTATTTAAAGTACTAACATAACTTCTTATATTTAGAAAAACGCCACTCTTTTTACCATTAAATCAGATGAAGCACTCCATTGAGCAGATCACTCATGAAAAACTCTGCGTCCCCAGAGTTGTAATAACTGCATAAATTTAGACACTATCAATTCACAGCAGAAAACTGTATAGAATGAACGGGATTCTCCTGTATTACAGAAGAAATGGATCAAAAATCATGACTAACTCACACATATTTGGCCCTGGAATTAGAATCATGAACTCCTACAAAATGGAACCTCATCAGTAGATGACTGACAGGAATGAGGAGAAGCACACCTGCATCAAAGTCCATTAACGATGTTCTCACAGTTGCAGTACATCACCAATGACATGTTCCAAATAAAGCTGGAATCAAGTTATTTAGCCAAATATTGGTGAAATCTCATCTAGAATATTCAAAGGCTTTTCTTATTATCATCTGTATTCAAGAGAGACTAACTTTTTGTTGGATGGTACAGAGATGCCAAAGGGGTGAATGGCATCTATAAATACAACTGAGCAAATTTCAGGAAGGAAGACAATCTGTTCACATTACAGAATGTTTTATCAAGAGAAAAAAGCAAACATAAACAAGCCATCGAGTAAGGTAGGCTATGATTTGAAAGACAAATAATCATTAAAGTTAATGTGATTAACTCTGAACAAAACTCAAATTACTCATGATTAATACTCGTATTTTGAAAGAGTATTCTAAGATACGGTGTTCATATTTAACTAGCACTGATTTTGATGGCCAAGGTGATAAATTCCATTACATCCAAATATGAAACACCATTTCATTATCACAGAAAGCAAAGCAAGTGAAACAAGAATACAAAACTTCTTTTCATCTAATCTCTTTGTATGAAAGTCATTGGGATAAGCAAATCGAGAAAAACTGGAAATAGGAGCATAATCATTCAAAATAAAAGAAGCAAAATAGCATTATGAGATAAAGATGTTTCTAAGATGATGATTGAAAAAAAAAATTTTCTAATATGCAGTGATTATTCCATTAAAAGTAATTCAAGGAAAAGTAGATACCTTGATCCATCCTTACCACAATACAACTTCTAACAGACAAGATAAGACCTAAGCAGCACCTCAGTGTGCCACATTCACTTCATGGAAAAAATTGAAGCTTCTGCTAACTTACAAAAAAACCAAACCCATGTTACATCACAGGGCCTTTTAACACAATTTCAAAGAAACATTTTTAATCAAAAGCAACCTATATCTTACTTGTAAAATATTTTTCTAAGTTAGTCTAAAAACCAAAGCTGCTACAGCTGCTGCTACTCCAAACAAATCTGCCTAATAAAATAAAAATCACAGAAGTGTTCTTCAGAAAGTTCTTTATATAGAAGATAAACCTCAGCTAAACCAAAACATCATTATTATAATCACCTGGGAACTCACACTGAGATTTTAGGATGTTTATGAGGTATTGCTAACCTAAAGGGAAATAAATTTCCCTGGGGAGTAATCCAGAAAAGCTTTATAGTTCAAATTAGTAAAATCCTACATATAATTCCCATACCAGGATTTACAGGTTCATGCAAAGTCGTAAGTCTATGTACAGCATGAAAGGACAACCAGGAGCTCTTTCTCCAGCAACAATCACCGTACTTTTGGAGTAGAAATTCATTCACATGGTGAAATCTGCCTGCTAACCAAGTTTAGCATTTTTTCAGAATCTGACTTTGAAAGAAATTACTTTCTTCTCTACTCAATGTCAGAAGTTTTCAGACCATGCAAATACTGGATTCACAAATTTTATTAAGTAAAACTTTGTATGTTTCTCAACTGAGATCCCATGCAAATTAGGCTCCTAGTAACTAATGAAGGCTTTAGCATCAGAATTCCATGTAACAAGTTTATCAGAGCACTTTAACAGGAGTGGATCAATAGATTGGTAACCAAAGGACAAGTTGCATCTTTCTATAACTATTTCTTTCAGTAGGCATCTGGCAAATGCTTGAAAAATAGCCTTTCCTAGTACTAAAAGCCATGGCTGATAACATTTAGAAAGAATAAAGCAGTACAGTTCAAAATGTTAAGGCAACATACGTTTTAAAAGCAAGTAGAGAGACAGAAAAGTTGACTCTTCTTTCCAGAATGTCAAAAGCCCTTTTATATAACAGATTTCTTTTTCTATTCAAGTAGGTTCACAGAAATATTGCTGTTACTTCCTATGTCTTTTAAGTGTGGATTCCGAGCTACTAAAAGTCTCTTAAAAACTAGTCATTCTTAGTTCAGATCACCATCTGGAGTTTTATGGTTAAACCTGATCCTGCAACTGCAAAACTACAGACCAGTGCTACAGCTGATGGAGGACTCAGGAAAATTTGCCACAAAATTCATTTATCTTAGAGAGGAAGGGAAGGAGGGAGATGCAATGAGGTAAAATTAAACATAAAAGAATTATCCACAGCAGAAATAGCTCAGTAGTGACACAGAGACCACACACTGCAAAGATCTGCATGGGCCAATAAGCACATGAGTAAACTCACTGAAATCAATGGATTTCCACAGTAATATTAAACATATTCTGTACAACAAAATAAATGTATTACTACTTCAAAAAAACCAAAAATTCAAGCCTCAGGATTTTTTAATCAATACATGGTAAAAATTATTTGAAATAAACTTACTGATGTAGTACTCCTGCACAATGCTTGTGTAACCATATATGGCAGAATATCCAAAAATTATAATCATAACCACATCCCTGCTGTCCAGCTCTACTATATGTGCTGAGTGGCCTTCCACAGCGTATTGTTGGCCGTGTACAAGCACTGCAGGAGTTCTCGCGCTCCACGTTTGACTGTGTATGTTGAAAATCCACAGCTCATCAGTAACGTTGCCGTTATTTGTTTCTATTTTGCCTCCATACATGTAGATGTCTTCCTGTAAAAATTGGAAGGGAGAGACGACAAAGTAAGTAATGGATTACAGCGATAATATCTGAACTGCACCCTGCTGTGCTGTGTAGTATTTCATAACTGAACAATCTGATTTAAATCTTCACATTTAATCTTACATTAACCTCAACTCAATATCAGACACTAATCCCAGAAAATTGTATTTAAACTAAACCAACAATGACGATAAGGAGACTATTTCTCTGAAAAATAAACCCAGCTATGAAAAGGACACCAAAATGAATCTCAGATGGATTATTTCAAGCAGAAAAACTTTAATTACATGGCTCTTCTAATTCATCCTGCAGTATTCTATGAAAAGAAAAATCTAAACAGAAAGGATTTTGTATTGTTTTCCTAAGGAACAGTTCACAGAAGTGAAATGTGATTTTACACACACAGTCTATGGGGATTTCATTCAGCACGTGCACAGCAGAGCGCATTCTCCCTTAATAGCAGTTTAGACCCTGAGAAAATTCACAGTCAGAACTCAAAGAGAAGGACAATGTGTGTACAGCATCCTCTTGGGCACATTTGCGAAAATCAAAACCCACAGGGGAGTATTCAGAGTTCTTTTAAAGGGATGCAAAACAGATTTTTCAGTCTTCCTGAGCCACGTACCTCAAGCAGCAATGCCATCTGCTTTGGGATGTAATGAATGATTTGCTTAAATATTGACTGAAAGCAAATCCTAAGGAACCTCAGCCTTTATCTGGAGCTGCAAACCAAGGCACACAAAGTCGCAGAACAAATTCCAGCCTATTGGCTTCACAGACTGGCACAAGCACAATTTAATGTGGATAGAAAACCTGCTTGTGGTTCTGACAATGATATGTGGTCTTTGCTAGGACATACCAGAACCACATACACTCTGTGTACCATCTGCATGGTGTTTGTACAGTTGGCAGCTGTCTTCTACTTATTGCAGTGTAATACTCTGGGGTTTACCCTGAATTCAATCCTACCTGATTAAAAAAAAAAAAACACAACCAAACAAAAAAGCTGCAGGCTTAGCACATTTCACAGAATGTTAGAGGTTGGAAGGGACCTTGAAAGGTCATCTAGTCCAACCCCCATTTGGCAAAGTTTTCTTGGCTCGGAATGCTGAGCATCAGAAAAAGAAAAAACTACCTGCTAGATGTTTGGATCAACCATGTGAAAATTTCAGACTTATTGTACAAGAAGCTGGTGGGATCCAAACAGAAATATAAACTGCATGCTGTTATCATCATATCCATCAAGAAAGATTAACTCAAGTGGGCAGACATACAAAATCTATATAATGTTCAGTAGAATGACAGTTGATTTAGCCCAGTAAAACCAAGGTTTGAGAGGGTTATAGTGCTGTCTACATACTCTACTGTTCATTGTAAACAACAAAGCCCAGGACCACATGAAAAACTTGTTCATTACTCAGAGAGATTAGTCAATAAATGACTGACCAAACCTCCTGACCTGTCCTCTGGAGTACACTTGAAATTTCTGCAAGATTTTCAACTTTTTTTTTTTTCTTCACTCAAGGCAGGTAAACATTAATTGATTTGGAGTTTAAAGCACTCCTTTTTACCGATTCATTAGGTGGTGTTTGAACAAAAGATGTTCACATCCTTCAGTGAGAACTTGTAGTAGGATTAGGTACATATATCTCAACTCATTCTTTTCCTATGAGATAAAACACTTCCAAGAGCTTGGTGAAGACCCACAAAACCTGTAAGAAGGCTGTGTACTGAGCCAAAATCATGTCTTGAGAAAATATTGTTCTCAGAAGGACCCTATACAGCTCATTCACTACACAGCCATAAGGCAGGTCTACTTGGTGGACTGCTTTTTTTTAAATGCAGAAAACAGACTGCAGCAGAAAGCACTAATTAGGGAGCTGCAGGTGCTGTAAAACAGTAGTTGAAAAAAAAAAAAAAAAACCCACAACAACAACCAAGTTCTGACACTGAGAAAAGGCACTACATGAAAAAAAGGTGACCTAAAGAGCTGCATGAACTTTGAAACGATTACTCAGACAGCTGACACTAGGAAAGACCTCCTCACAGTTCTGCTTAAATGATTCAAAGTTCAGATAAAAACAGTTCCGTGAGCAGCAATCTTTATAAATGACACAGCAGATCCTGTACACAAGACTATTCACAGAGGAAAAAGACAAGAAGGTCATGACAACTGCTTTATCAACCACAAAAACAGATTTAACTAAGCTTTGCTCAGGGCTATTTCTCTGAGATTAAGAAGCTCCTAGTGCTGCTGAAAAACACTTTAACAGTTAGCAATGATCAGCCAAATGTGGAAAAAGACTCACAGACCAAAGGCAGTAGAAGAAATAAGGAAAGAAAATAAGCAGTTATACAGGACAAAACCCAATGTCCTAGGCACGGAAAGGTAGATGTTTATCTGGAAAGCCTAACCAGAAAAGATAGGAAGAATACAAATGCAAATGGTTCTATACAGCCTAACCACAGTGACAGAAAGGAATTCCTTTACAAACTTACACTGCAACTTTATAACCTATAAACTAAGTATAGGCCAAGGAATATACAAAGGTGAGACAGACAATACACAAGACACCGAGTTTCAGAAGTGCTATTGCACTCAAACTGCTGACCTTTACATTAATAAATATACAGGGCATTACTTTACAGTAGAACAGCTTACTGCAACAGGAAAGATGAAAAACAACAACAATATAAAACCCAGAGTCCTTGGGAGGAAAAAGTATCAAGCATCTGACCCAGACTGAAGATGTTAAATAACGTTCTCCACAGCATGGAGGAGGAACAAGACCAAGAGACAGGCTGTGCGAGAAACAGGTAACACCACAACAGGCAGGTGAGCACCAGGACGATACAAGGGCTACCCAGCAGACTCCTATTTTAAAGTTTTGATGCCATGTGTGAAAAGTACTACTTTTAATCACCACAGCAAAGAGTGAAGGTCATCAGTTACTCAATAAATGAACCTTGGTCATTTTAGAGATATTACTTCATATTAATTAAGTCACCTAAATTACAGAAACCTTTTAGGATGTTTTTTCAATGAGAATTTCGTACAAACGCTACAATATGCGAACTGAAATATATAAAACGACAGTGTTCAAGTGAACTTGTAATTCAGAGTTCCTGCTCAGTAGGGAAATTCCAGAAAAAATGACATTTCTCGCTGCAGGTAGGCGGCTCATTCATTCATCACATTCCCACCCACATATCACATCAGTTAGCTTCTTGGCAACTGTTCAGGTGTAAGTCAACAAAACAGCCAGTATAGCTCATGTTAGTCTCAACGGAACCAAAGCTTTCTCATAGATGTTTCAGAGGATCACAGAAGATTAGGGATTTGAAGGGACCTTGAAAGATTGTCTAGTCCAATCCCCCCACCACAGCAGGATCACCTAGATCAGGCAGGTTTCCATTTTCTTAGATCAGCTATTTCCTGAGAATACCCCTTCAGTAGAAATTTTTGCTGATCCATAATGATAAAAAGGGGACAAAAGGCAGATGATCTTGTAAGTAGCTGACCAGACACTGGGCGGAGAGGATGACATCAGAAGGCAGGATTTGAACAAAACAGTTAAACCACATTTCTCAGGAGAAGAAAATAATAATAATTTTATCTAGGATTTCTCTTGCAGAGTAATGATTGACACACACATTTCAACTACCCTAAATTCAGACAAGGGAATAACTCAAATAAAGGAGCAAAAGTAAATTGTCACAATCTAGAAAGATTCCTGCAGGAATTAAGATAATTTAAAGCAGTAAAGTTCCTCAATTTCTTCACCTTAGCAGTATCATTATCATAACTTTTAGAGAATGTGTTGTTAGATAACCAAATAATTCAAATAACATTAAACACCTGAGGGGAGAAGGCAAAAAAAAAAAAAGACAGGAAGCCAAACTCTTCTCAATGTTATCCCGTGAACAGGACCCAGAGGTGATGGGCACAACATGGATTACAAGAAATCCAATTCAAATGTAAGAGAAGCCATTTCTTTTTACAGTGAGGATGGGCAAGGACTGGAACAGGTTGTTCAGGAATGTTGTAGAATTGAATAGCCTGGGAGATATTCAAAACTCAACTGCAGGTATCTAGAGCAACCTGCTGTAGCTGACTCTGCTTTAAGCGGTGAGCCTGGTCAAGATGATCTATCTCCAGAGGACCTTTCCAACCTCAACTATTCTTTGTGAGTCCATGAACACAAGTTTTTAATACAGGCACTCCTCTGGGTACACTCATCCTTATTTAATTTTCTATTACAAATAATAAAAACAACCCAGTGGATTTAGAAGACAAACAAAATTAACCCCAAAAAACACAAACTTTAAAAATTTATTGACTGCGTGACTAAACAGATGACACAGAAGAATCACTCTGGTAAACAGTTCTGGCAATCAGTTCAGCAATCTGAACTTTAAAATTTGAGGGTAACACTGTTTTAAAACCTACAAGAGAATAAAAATCTTTCAATATGCATTTATCCTTAGAGTTATGGTAACAAATCTAGTAAAAAAGTTACAGGATCTACCTGAAATAGAAAATTAAATTAATAAAGGCTCCAAATTAAAAAAAAAAAATCTTTAAGTCTGTAATTATAAATTAAAATGGTGACTTGTGCATTCAAAGTTTCATAAAACCTGACAAAGTAACCTACAGAATTTCCACAAAATAGGTAGCTGACTACTGATTTTCAGTTACATTAAATAGATTGAAAACTGCAAAAATGACCAGTGAACCAGCAGATGCTTTACTTCAGCTGTGCCATGTTTCTGACTTCCAAGGAGGGATATCACATCCCAACAGTACCACCTGGCTTTTGCATAGCAGTTTTAACAAAACTTCAAATCCATTCACTGAAAAGCATTTTATAGCCAAAAAAAAAAAGAGCAAGGAAGGCACTCAACAAGACCACCAAGAGATGAAGCAAGTGCACCCACTAGTCAGATAATTCCCAGTCAACAGACTGTACAGCAGACCAGAGTAACACTTCGACATACTTCACATTGAATCCTGAACAAACAGGCAGCCAGAATCATTAGCTCCTTTGACCTTGAACAGGCTCTCTTCCCTGCACCACATCTCAGTACAAATATTGATTTTATATGAAATACGAACGCAGTAATTCAATACATTTCCAGAACTTATCATATTTTTGTTCTTTAGACTTTGCAGTTTTTCTTTTTTCTCCCTGGAACAATACTTATCAGCTGCTGTGACTGTACCCGAGAACACTGCACTTTTATGCAAATCCTGCCTGCATCCCCAAAAAATAATCTTATCTGGGGGTAATTTATAATCCATTTCCAATGAATTGGAAGTAAATTAATCATGTTAAAATAACTCCTCATTTTCCTATTCTATTTAACTATTACATGGCTAGACAGCAAAGCATCTCTCAGAAACAGGTTTTCTGCATTAATTCTTACAAAAATCAAATCTATTCCTGAAAATTTAGGCAAAGAAATGCTACGCACAAACCATACAAAGAGTAGTTCATAGAATCAAAGAATGTTAGGGGTTAGAAGGGACCTCTAAAGATCATCTGGTCCAACATCCCTGCCAAAGCAGGATCACCTAGAGCAGGTCACACTGCAGTGCATCCAGGTGGGTTTGGAAAGTCTTCAGAGAAGGAGACTCCACAATCTTTCTGGGCAGCCTGTTCCAGTGCTCCATCACTCTCCCAGTAAAGAAGTTAATCCTCATGTTGAGGTGGAACTTACTATGTTCTAGTTTATACCCTTTATTTCTTGTCCTGTTGCTGGGCACCGTTGTAAAAAGACTCCCCCCCCTTCCTCTTCACACCCAACCCTCAGTTACTTATAGATACTAATTACATCCCCTCTCAGCCTGCTTTTCTCTGGACTAAAAAGCTCCAGTTCTGTTTCCAGACAGGAAAATTAAGGTGTGTCCTTTAGCAGAAAAATCAAAATTTGAAAATGACTTGCTTGTGTGAACATTCCTATATTTAACAAAACACTAAGCTGGAGAAAAGCGTGCAAAAAAACCCTATGTGAACAGAGCATTAAAACTGCTGAAGGTATTAATTGGAATTTTATCAGAGATTCCAGTCTGATCTTTTATACAACTTAATACTTGAACTAAACATATTGGAAGGAATGAACAAGTAATGGAGACTGCATAGAAAATTACCAACTAGGCATCTGCTTTAAATGCTGCAAGATGGAAAAGCTCATCATGGTTAGATTATGCGTCAGCTTTCAAGCCAATTGGATAATAATGGTGAAACAACAAACAACAAATGAGAAGTATTATACTTTTACATAACGGAACCAATCTCTTGATGATTAAGGTCCACTTAATTGAAAACTAATTCTGCATGGGCTGTTCTCTAAACTACATGAAAAAAGTGGACGGTTCATCTTACTTCTTAAACTCTTGTGAGGTCTGTAAATCAGAATTATAAAGCAGAACGTGCATAAGATGCAATTGAAAGTCACAAAGTAATAAAAACTGTTCAACTTGATGGTTCAATGTGCTAGTAATTATTAATAGAATAGTTAGAAAATGCTTAAACATTTCTAGTGCTATTCCAAATTATGCTACTTTAGCCAACAAGAATAGGCATTAAAACAACAAAATGAGAGAAAGATTTTTCCTCATTTATATTAAAGCAGAATTTATTTTTCCTCTTTTTGTTTTGTGAACACTTTTGATTAGACTAATAAAAACCACTAGAAGATACATACAGACTCAATGTCCATACCAATTAATTTGGATAAGAAATCAAAAACAATTACCCTTTTTAATAAAGCTTTAAAATTGGAACCAACATCCATAAAACTCAGATGAGTCAAACTAAACATGACTCTATATAAACTGGTCTGTATACTGGAAAACATCTTTATGGTTACTACTACGCCAGCCTGCCTGCTTCATTCCGATTGGGCATCTCGAAAGAAACAAATCTCAATGCTCAGTCATCATTCCGCTGTCTTGGAGTTCAATTACAAAGTTGAATTCTGTGATAACGACCACAGGCTCACTACTGATTAAACTCCCAGCCATATACACACCTTGTACACAACTCCCTTTCAACTTTATTCCTATGATCTAGTATTTTTCAGATTACTAAATTCCCTACCTAGCCACCAATCACACCAAAACTGTATGTACCTACTTTTAAAGCTTCTCAAGCTGTTTTCTCCAGACTCTTTATAATAATTTTTCTTGTACGAATTATTTCCAAGTACAATGACATTTTTCAGTATCAAAATGCCAGGAACTATATGGAATCAATGAGAGACAGGACAACAAATCTGTAACAGAGGCAGGCAGCAACATTCCAATACCCAGTCTGAAGGGGCACTGAGGTAACACTAATAGTTTCATTGCTCTAAAAGCAGGAACACTTTAATACTTTCTTCTCTAGAAATGCACAAAATGTCTTAGTCACTTGTTATAACTATATATCAGTGGGAGTCCTCTGATCTTTTTTTCTTCAGAATAAAGAAGTACAGTACTTCAGTTTTAACTAAAGAAGCTTTCTGAGGGAAATGGGCACAGTAACTTATTTCATTCTCCACAGTAAATTATATAGCTTCAATTTACCTTGCGTCGTCATCAGGCAATACTAGCTCTGTGCTCTCACTCCAGTCCAGTACGAGGCTTTGAAATCTCAGGAGCTCAAGTCAAAAAATTTAATCTAACTCTCTGTGGATAGTTTTTTCTCTCGATTATAAAGGAACCATTACTCAACGACTAGTACACAGCTCAAAACACAGCTCAAAGCTGCCATCTCTAGGTATTATGCTCTACTGCTCTAAATTCTGTTTCTTGCTTTTTTCCAAGACTGAACATTTGAAATTAAAAGTATCAAAGGGTTATACTAACAATTCATTTAAGAACTTATGACAAAAAGGGGTACTTTTTCCTTTTGAAATGACTTCAATTCACATGATCAGCTCCTTTTCACCCATCTAATTTTTGACATTTGACATAATCATTGCTGCAAGCAACATACTAATTAGGTATTTCACTTGCACAGTGCTATGTTTATTACTAGTGAATTCTAATTAACATAGAATCATAGAATCATTCGGGTTGGAAAAGACCCTTCAGATCATCAAGTCCAACCATTAACCCTTCTCTACCAAGTTCACCATTAAACTATATCAGCAAGACCTTCACACGCAGTTGCTTGTAGTTTTCATTAATATTAACCAGAGTTGCATTTCCTTCCTGAGATCCAAAAAGATCTCCAAATAAACACAGGTGTATTGTTTTGGGCTGGGAGAGGATCTACTAGAGAGCAGTCCTGTGAAAAGGGGCTTGGGGATACTGGTTGATTAAAAATTGGACATGAGTCACCAGTCTGCCCTGGTGAGACCTCACCTGGAGTATTGTGTCCACTTCTGGAGCCCCCAGCACAAGAAGAATGTAGACATACTGGAGTGCATCCAGAGGAGGGCCACTAAAATCATGAGTGAGAGGAATGCAGCATCTCTCATATAAGGACAGGCTGAGACAGTTGAGGCTGTTCAGCCTGGAGAAAAGAAGGCGCCAGGGGGACCTTCTTTTGACCTTCCAGTAGCTGAAGGGCATCTACATGAAGGCAGAGGAAAGTCTTTTCAAGAGGGTTTGTACAGATAGGACAAGGAGCAATATGTTCCTTGGTGTTGGGACCATCTCTGTTCAACATCTTGATAAGGACTTAGAGTGTGTCATTAGTCAGTTTGCAGATGACACCATGTTAGGTGGGAGTGTTCATCTGCCAGAGAGTAGAGACAACTCTTGAGAGAGGCTTGGATAAATTGGAGCAATGGGCCAATGTTAATGACATGAGCTTCAGTAAGGCCAAGTGCCAGGTCCTGCACTTGGGCCACAACCCCATGCAATGCTACAGGCCTGGGGAGGTGTGGCTGGAGAGCCGTCTGGCAGAGAGGGATCTGGGGGTTCTAACAGACAGGAAGATGAATATGAGCCAGCAGTGTGCCCGGGTGGCCAAGAAGGCCAATGGCATCATGGCTTGTATTACAAACAGTGTGGCCAGCAGGAGTAGGGAGGTTATCATCTCCCTATACTCGGCACTGGTGAGGACACATCTTGAGTATCATGTTCAGTTTTGGGCACCTCAATACAAGAGAGATGCGGAGGTGCTGGAGCAGGTGCAGAGGAGGGCAACTAAGCTGGTGAAGGGCCTGGAGAATAAATCTTATGAGGAAAGAC
>JAOXOE010000632.1:22986356-23033887 GCA_028565055.1 Phoeniculus purpureus | reverse complement strand
GGACAAGGGGCAGTGGGTGTGAGCTGGAACATAGGAGGTTCCACAGCAATGAGAAGGAACATCTTCACAGTGAGGGTGACTGAGCACTTGAATGGGCTGCCCCAAGGGGGTTGTGGAGTCTTCTCTGGAGACAATTAAAACCCACCTGGATATGTTCTTGTGAAACTTGGTCTAGGTGATCCTGCTGTGGCAGGGGGATTGGACTAGATGGCCTTTTGCAGCCCCTTTCAATCCCTAATGTTCTGTGATTCTACTGCCATACAACACACTCCAGCACGCAGAGCAGCATTATATTCAAACAATTTCAGGAGGTTATGATAACACTAACCTTTTCTTAAATCTTCCCTAACAGTCATCAGTTGAAAGAATACTTTGAAATCCTGCTTTAACTTCATAGCAAGATTAATTCAGGGTAACATTTAGCAATCCTATTAAGTTCTGTTAACATTTTCTATTTCCTCCTAATTTAATTGCTCATACTCCATAATCGAGATCCACACAGTAATTTCTGCACATATTAATTTTCTTCACTACAAAAAATAAGTAAAAATCTGCATTCTGAAACACCATAAACACTTTAAATAATACAGTGTCCAGGCAATGCATTTTCAGTGAGATCAGCTCCGTGCTGCACTTTTGGATAGAAACAGTGAGTTCAGTCCAACTTCAAGCACCTTCTCATACTACCATGTGCATTTCCAACCTGGCTTTATATTATGCACACACATTGTTGTTTAAAGAGTAACTTTAAATACTTGGCTACCACGGAAACATTTTACCAATCATTAAATATTTTAAAATTTTTAACCTATTTTTCTCATTACCTTTCCATATTCGCTGAAAAAGTGACCTAAAAGCTGTAAAAAACACAACAAAAAAACTACCCTGTTAGTATCTACACTATTTTTAGAGAAATAAGGGTTAACCCTACTCTTTTATAGCATTTCCACAGATTCTATGTGGAAATGGAAGATTATATGAAAACAATAGAGTTCAATAGAGTAAATCCATGCTGCAAAATCACAAACCTATAGAATTAATTAAATAATAAATCCACAACACGATTGATTTTGAGTTGCTAGCTCAGCATAGGAACATTCTTGCTGATGCTGACAACAAAAGAATACTCATCACTATTTCCATGAAGTATGCATTTTAGACAATTGAATTTAAAAACACTTATTGCTTAGTCCCCATCTCCAACATAGCTGGAAGAGCAATTTTTCTCTCAAAGAGAGCTCACTAGTACTTTAACTTATTATGTTTGCTTACACTTCAAAGACTACTAAACCAGTAGCTGCACATGGATAATTCCTTTCAGTCACCTTGCTGGCTGCTTCTTTTTTTCAGAAGAGGAAAGCTACATCAACGCTATAAAACAGTGAGGGCTACTACTTTATCAATGCTGGTAACATGCAAGGCACAAGTAGCATCAAAAAACGTATGTTACATAAACAGGAGTTAGCCTTTCACAAGCAGCCAGACTAAATAATAGCAACTCTAATCACCTATCAGATGTAGCAGTGTAATGCTCAATTTCACTGTAAATGTTCAGTCATATAATCCATTAATCTACCCACACGAGGACTGCCCTTCTTAGGCGATTTTCTACATTAGAAATATTACAAAACTGTCTAGTCACTTCTTTTTCTAGAATCGTATATTTAGCTGGAAGCCCAGGGCGCCTTTTTGGCATTCGACAATTACTTCTATAGAAAGTGCATGCACTCAGCCTCTGAAGCAGGCAATGTAAAAGCCAATAGCTGTGCCCCACACCACTTAGGCAACACCACTAAGGAGCATTACAGTTAAGCTAAAGAACTTCTGTGACACAGTAAGTAATAAAAACAAGTGTACCAAAACATGAATAGAAAAGGATGGGATTAGGAGGTGCTGGAGCGAGTGCAGAGGAGAGCAACCAAGCTGGTTAAGGACTTGCAGAATAAATCTTAGGAGAGATTGAGAGAACTGGGGCTGTTTAATTTGAGAAAGAGGAGAGTTAGGGGAGACCTCATGGCTCTCGACAACTATCTGAAAGGACATTGTAGAGATGTTGGTGCTGGACTCTATTCTCACAGGTAATTAGTGACAGCAACTTCTACTTTCTTCTTCTTGGTGTCTACTTTTCATCTTGGTGTCTGTTCCAAGCAGTGTCACTGCCACTGAGAGAAAATGTTACTGCTTCTGAGGAAAATTTGTGGTGGAAGGAACTGTCATTGTCTACTACTTGTCCTTGCTTGCTCGGAAAGGCTATCAGAATTTCTGAACTTTAGAGACTTATGAAGATAGAGGCTGACTCTTAAAGTGTCCGCAGACATCGAGATTTTAGAGGCCAGATGACCTCTGCAATTTCAGAGAGAAGCAGGAACGGTCTACAATGGACATTCTGGACATTTGATCTCAGTCCCATGTAGGAACACTGTGACAAAACTCTGTATGTCTCTGTGGGGTTTTTTCCCTCATGTTTGGTGGAGGGAAAGAATTCAAATAACTTCTGGCCTTTTTTCCCCAAACTGAGTAAGTTGTTTCACTGCCTGCAGGTTCATATAAGGTTTTGTTAAACCTTCCCTTTGTGTCTGACACTTCAGCTAAAAGTTCTTAGTTAAAATTTAGTTGGGGTCTGTCACCCACATGGGCATCATAATGGTGCCCAACACGGGGAGGATGGGAATAAAAGAAGGGCCTACAACAGCACTGGAATATGCTTCCCAGAGATGTGGTTAAATCTATGTCCCTGTAAATGTAAGGACACAGTTTAGCAGTCTGCTCATTAGGTTAATGGTCAGACTCAACAGTCTTGAAGGTCTTTTCCAATCTAAACAGTTTTGTTACTCTGTAGTAGAGTTCCTCAAGCAAACATTCAAAGAGATGTTCCTTTCACATGCCTACAAGATGAAAAATATATTCTTTAAACCACATTTAGTTTTGATGTTTGTAAAGAGGCTTTGCTGCCTCGTTTTTGTTTGTTTTTTTTTAAGAAAGAAGGTTGATTTTGGATGCCTTCATCTTTGCATACCCAATCTGAGTTATGTTTGAGATGACTTCTTCAGACACCAAAGGCTCAGTACATTTTTTTAACTGTCTCTTTAAATTTTCTTGAAAAAGACAACAGCTTCTGTACTGTTTTGAAAATTATCAGCAAAAACCTCCTTTTATCAAAAGGCTACTTTTTCCCTTCACTAAATAAAATGTATAACTTTCTAAATTATAACAGAAAAAAATAAAGATCATAATAAGACTGTAGGAAAAGCAAAACAATTTCAAACCACTCAGTAGTTATTCATAGCAGCTTCAAATGTCAAAAAAACCTTCCAATCTAAGGTGGAAAACAACTGAAATCAACAACTAGTGATTGTAACTATGCAACTATTTGTGTGCATTTGGTCATTCAGAGTAAAAGCCCATAGAGGAGAAACGGCTTGCACAATTTATCAGCCGCAAAATGTGAAGAAGTCAGCAAATCATTCTCCCATGTTACCCACTAGGAGGTACAAAATACAACTGATGTTTAATTTATTCAACTGTGAGTGAAGGGTTTTTTTCCTTAAATAACTAAAGTGATCTGCCATTGTAATGTCGTGCATTTAACGTGCAGAAAATGAGGGTGAAATCAAGAGCGATCAAACAAATGCCATTACAAGAGTTTTCTGAGAATCTTCATTCTATCAACTGGAAAATAAGTTGCATGGTGCCTCAACACCTATTTTCTCAACATCCTGTAGGGCAGTTTCCAAAAGAAAAAGATGACCAAAGCAGAGATGAGCACGTCAATGTAAAATGACTGCTTAACTCTTCTGTCCTGGCAGCATATTTACAAGTAGGGATTGGATTAAAATAGGTCACTTTATGGTCTTCCTGTTAGGAATTGTCATACCCGTCTGATTTATGTGCAGTCTCTGATCTTATTGAAACTGATGGCTAACTAACAACATTTTTAAGAGGAATTAAAAATTAAAGTCATTTATGCCACTAAAATTGCAGTCAATAATGGAGGCTGCTATCCACGTATTACACTTCAGACTGAGCAGAGATATTAGTGAGATTTTCTCAGGAAGGGATAAAGGATCCTGGAACTTCTAACTGACTGCAGATGTCTCTGCATTTAAAACTACAAGAAAAATAGGGAAGTAGTGAGTCATTGCAGTAACAAGATAACAAAATGAAAACTTCTCAGCACTAAAAAATCTAGGAGGGTAAATTGAGAAATCACAAGCAAATGAAATGCCTACTTTTTGTTTTCTTGCTCTTGGTTTTGGCACAAGAAGACTAGATGCAGTCAGTTGCTAACTTTAGGATCAAGTAACAATGAATTAAGAAAACGTCACCTTCGATCTACAACTGCCCTCAATCAAAGGTAGGCATCATCTCGATCTAGAAACAGTAGCTATGTGAGCTCTCAATATCTCTTTCAAAACAAGAAAATACATGTTTGCTTATAAGTGGAAGACAAATTAACTAGGTATCCGGACAGCTGAAAGTTTCTAAATCATGCCCTGCCAATCTCCTTTGGGAGCATTTTTCAGAAATCAGTGACTTTACAAATTTCATTAGGAATTTGAACGCAGCTAACTGAATACATTTTATAAACATTCCTTCTTCAACTAAATACATTTATAGCATGTAAACCTGAAAAACACAAAAATGAAAATGAACAGAAACTCCATCATTGCCAAAGAATTACATTGCACAGTAACATGCAGGAGGGTTTAATCACCAACAGCAGTGAGAGCAACAGTATTGTCATCAATTCCTATGAGAAGATAAAATAGGCACAGAGATAAAGGAATATAATATAAATTGAACTGTTCTTCTGTATCTATAAAAGTATTAAGTGGTGATCAATTAAAAGATTGTCTGAACTCTTAGTTATCGAGGTAAGACACTGAATCAGCACAAAAGTAGTAGACCTAATAGTAGTCCTAAAGAGGTCTAGATTAAGTTCACTAAGCAGTGATGTATCAATTGTACCTCTGTAAAATTTTAGTTTCTTTTTTAAAAAACTACCTTGTTCTAGTCTACCTGTAAATTAGAATCAACTGTGCTAGATGGTGAAGCTATATTTACCCAAAGAAAAATCAGGCTTAAGAAATAAAATTGTAACTGCATATGAATAGTGACCGTTGTGTCTGGTTACATCATGCAGTTACACGAGGTGGAAAGAAAACTTGTTAGGCAAGAAAAAATATCCTTTGAAGGAGTCAAAAAGTTACTTCAACTAACTTAATCCCCTTTAAGAATAATAGAGAGAGTCAATGATCAGGAATGGCAACACTGGGTTGAATTTCTGCTTAGGGTGCTAACGAAAAGCATTGTATGGTTTGGATGGGAGGGTATGCCACCTTGGACCACTGACTCTAATTAACCAAAAGGATGTTCAGTAACAAAAAAGTGGAGAGCAGAGTAGTGGTTCATAACTCAGAATAGCTGAGTATCAGTCCACTTGTGGAAAGGTTGTGAGTGACTCCCTTCACCTGGCTTAGGTTTTTAACCTGTTCTTCCTCCCTTTGCCACACTGTCTTGATCGCGACACAAGAGATTTCTTGCTTTTGCTGTCCTTATTCTCTCCACATCCCACTGTGCAGAGGCAAGGAACAAACAAGAGGCTGAGTGATGCTCAGCTTCTGACCAGGGTCCTCCACACTGCTGGCTGGTAGTTCTGCACAAACACAAACTTTTTCAATAGCAATCCTAAGCTGATGCTTGAACCAGTACTTCCATCTTCTTGTGGTTCAGACCACTCTGCAATGAACACACATATCCTAATTTGAAGATCAATAAGTAAAAAATTAATCTGAGAATCAAGCATGAGCTTAAAATAGTTGTGCTTGACAGGAAGTTTACAAAAGTCTTCTGTATGCAATCAAGGACAACCAGCCGAAGTATTAAATGCACTGAACAGACATCCTGTCACAACTTTACGGAATCCCACAGCCACCCAAATGATCTCTCACTGAAGACTAATCATGAGGAATGCTACATTCAAGAGTTTCTTCTTTTTTCACTCACAAAAAATTGCAGACATTGAAACACAGCTTGGCAAAGCCACTTTCCTTGAACTGGCCACAGGCCAGCAGGAGCAGGGGGTTAATTGTATCCCTGTACTTAGCACTGGGAAGGCTGTAAATTGAGTACTGCATCCAGTTTTGGGCACCTCAGCACAAGGGAAACTTCGAGGTGCTGGAACGAGTGCAAAGGAGGGCAACAAAGCTGGTGAAGGGCCTGGAGAATAAATCTTATGAGGAGAGATTGAGAGAGTTGGGGCTGTTTAATTTGAAGAAGAGGAGGCTTAGGGGAGACCTCATTGCTCTCTACAACTGTCTGAAAGGACATTGTAGAGATGTTGGTGCTGGACTCTTCTCACAGGTCATTAGTGAAAGAACCAGAGGGAAATGCTTCAAGCTTCAACAGGCTAGGTTTACATTGGACATCAGGAAAAAGTTCTTCATGGAGAGAGTGGTCAGGCACTGGAATGTGCTTCCCAGGATGGTGGTTGAGCTACCATCCCTGGATGAGTTTAAAAGACTATTAGATTTAGTGTTAGTGGATCTGGTTTAGGGGGTGAACTTGTACAGCAGGGTTGATGGTTGGACTTGATGATCCCAAGGGTCATTTCCAACCGGAATGATTCTGTGCGTCTGTGAAGTATAACTCCACGTCCTTCACCTATGATTATTCTGATTATAAATAGGTTATGGAATACAAACATCTATAGAAAGGTTCCTTACTTTAGTTACGTTTTTGCTGTAATTTACATTTGATTATGCCAGAAATCATAGTTTATAATGTAAGTCTAATGTACAACAAAGCAAAAAGGATACATACAGTACGTATACAGAACAATTAATAGCCCACTGAAAAAGTTTGCTTGCAAGTCAAAAAAATAAGTGGAAGAGGAATTTGTTAAAGATGTCATTTTCCAGGTTCCTCAACTAACTTTTTCTTCTGGCGATCTACTTTTCTTCTCCTTTGGTAACATTGGATTTATTTTGAATACATTCTGATTGGAGTGAATTTAATTTAAATTCATAACTAAGCCCAAGTACTGGCATTTTATTCACTCAGTATTCAGACTATCTTGAACGCTGTTCAATAAAGAGCATTCACTAAAGAAAATAAAATTTCAGATCACTTTTGGGAAACAAGGTCATCTTAATAAAACAGAATGCTTATTCTAACTACTCTAACAATCTCTCTGCAAAAAGCAATATGAAGCTTCTCTTGAATACCTTAATTTTCTATGCTCTCTGTATTTGATATGTACTAAGAGGCTGACTATCTACTACTAAAAACAAACTCCAGCATTTTAGTTAACATTAAGTATTTTTGCTCTATAATAAGCTATTGTATAAAAATGAGCAAATGGTGTCATTATCTCTATAGAAGACTTCAAGCAGAAAATGAAAACGCCAACAAAAACACCACTTCTACTGTGAAATGGCATTTCTTTTTCTTGCTTGACTGAGCACTGGAGCAAGTTGCTCAGAGAGGCTGTGGAGCCTCATTCCTGAGAGTTACTCAGAAGTCTTCTGTACGCAACCCTAGATAAACAGCTCTAGGTGGCCCTACCTGAGCACAGGGGCTGCAGCTGTTCTGTGGTATGAAAACAGCACCACGCAGTGAGGCATTAAAGACCAGACATTGCAAAGCTTAGTGTCTTCACGTCCTGTTATTTCATAGGAATACAGCATGTCTAACAGATTCATGTAATAGTTTCAGGATTGTCAGTCTGTGGTTCCACACACCAGTCCTAAGGAAAGATAACGTCTATCTCGGAAAGCCTTGCAAACACTCTTCCTTTTCCAGAAGACTGGAGCATCTAGTAGTTTTTACTGGCATGCACCTAATTACTGTTCCAGACGAACAAACCATGAAAGCACCTGCCTGTTTGTATTGGGGGCTCCAGAAGATGCCAATAAGCAGAAAACCTGAAGCACAAATAGAAACTAGCAGATGTTTCAGGACAGAGGTCTATCTACACCAAAAAACAGAACTAAAACCAAGGGGAGGAGAGGAGAAAAACAGATATTTTTCTAAGTTCAAGTATGGATTACATGGAATTGGATTCAGCTTGGACGCAGCAAGTTGTTGGACTGGAAAATGAAACTGGATTTTTAGGGGTTTTTTCCAAATATCTAACACAGATTGTCCTTTATGCTCTATAGGAACAGGGTTCTGTTTCTGATGGTGCCCAGGGTACCTTTTAATAGTATTTCTGGAGATGGGGGGAGAGGAAGGAAATCAGCATCTGTTCTTCCACAGACTGTCATGAACAAAATGAGTTATGAACGTTGCTGCTGCTGAAGAGGCAAAAATCTTAGCACCGGTGGCAGAGAAAAAGTCTGCCTAGCAGATATCTTTTTAAGGTATATATAACCTGAAAATCAAGGAGACCGTTTTCAATTAGCTGTCATGATGAATTTAACAGCTTTCTCATGTCTCTCTCACACAGACACCAAAAGTAATGACTTCTGCCATCCTCGGTCTCTTTTCTCAAAACCCCCCACATTTCAGATGTAACTTAGCAGAATAATCACCTTCTTTGAGCAGCAAGATTTGAACACCATGGATTTTCATCCTGTTACTGAAGATGTGTCTTTCATGTAAAAAATTCTACTGAGAGACTGTTTCCAGGAAACAATTACTTCACATATAGTGAAGTTTGTAACTTTGAAACAGAATGATTACAAATTAATTGCGGAGGGAAGGTTGTGTCTTTAGTATTGAAAACATCCAACTGTGTGATAGCAAAAAGGAACAAGACTATAAAGACAATAGAAATGCTACAGACGAGCTTAAAAAACTTCACTCATACATCCTATCTGGTAGTAGGCTTTTACAGAACAGTCACCAGTGTCTTAAAAGCCAGGGAGAGTGAATGGTGCAACTTAAAACACAACGTTCCTGCTGCACTAGAGTTCACAGTTTTACTCCTACTGCAGAAGCAACAGCAATGGTAGCACAATTACGGAAAATCTCAATGCTCCTTGTGACGTTAACGTTGTATGAAAAAAATGGGACTAGAGCAAAGTGCTTATGTTACCTGATTAAGTGTATTATACATTCAGAGCGTGTGTCACAAATTACTGTAAAGAATTATCTCCTGGCATCTCACACATTTTAAAAAGGCTTTTTTCAAAATACGATGCATGAAGAAAACTGACAGGATGATTAGCAGTTAGAATAATTGTTAACACTGACAACTACGTAGATGATTAATAAGTTTGAAAATAATGCTAAAAAATGTTGCCAAGATGACATGAGCAATCTCCTGTACCATTTTCCTCTGTCAGCTTGTGCCGCAGTCTGTATTACCTTTACTTCTACAATTTCTATAAGAAGATTGGGTATTTCCAAGTCATGACAGAACAAGACCTGCAGATTTCATGAGAACTTCAGGTGATCTATCTTGCAGTGTAACCAGAAGATCGTTTCTATTCCACCTCAATCTTTGTTTAAACCCATTACTTCTTCCTCAACTGACATGGGAGTGTGGTGGCCAGACATTATCCTCATTCTCATTTTTAAGCTGCCTGTCATGTATTTGAAGTCTGTTATTATGCCTCCATCTTCTTTTTGTCCTCCTCCTTAGATTTCCTACTAAGCCTGCATCATATCTGGATGCAAAGTGAGTCTTTAGATGTGTTTTAAAGCTATTGAAATGTCAGCAGTTATAGTGAGTGAAAATCCAGAAAAATGTAGTTTTTCACCTGTTCTTTAATCACAACTGTTTGAAACCTTCTGAACTATGAACTAGTGATGTGATAGCCACGCTATGCAGTACCGCTATGAACGCATCAGTTGACAGTTCTAAAAACATTGTTCACAGAGTAAAATATGGAAAATAGTTCTGTTTGTACAGAGTTTTCCATCCCTGAGCAAAGGTCAGAATAGAATTTATCACTTGAGGATGGACAGTCAACGTTTTTCACAACTTTTTGAATAACCTCCTAGAATTATAAAGAGAAAGGACTTAGGAAAAGATTGGCAGATTTAACAATAAAAACAGTTTTCCAAGGATTGACACATCTTCCTTTCAAGAGCATCAGTGATTTAAGGAACAACAAAAAGGCTAATTCAGTCTGTAAAATAGAAGGAAATTTGTCTTGCAAATCGTTTATCATCAACAATCAAACTAAGCTGGGAGGTCAGGTTCTACCTAGAAGTATACCCATCACGGCAGCAGAACACATGTGTCCTGAAAAAGTAAGTACTTTTGTCAGGACAACAGGGAGGAAAAAGAGGTATGTCAAGTTAAGAGAAAAATTCTTAGTTTGGCTCCAGGTGTACACCAGTTTGCCTCTCAGCTGCAGAAATTGAGAAGAATCGCTTTTCCCAGCACCAGCTGCTCTCTAATTCACAACTAAGTTAAATCCTTGTATCTATAGCAACTTGTTACATAAAGAATATTAGAGCACTGCAGATGTACTTTAAGAATTATAGTTATTATGTTGTTATCCCTTTAAAAGTTTTCAGGCTGGGTCCTCAAAGAAATCGCTCGGGAGTTCTGAGTTAAATCACATCTTCAGGCAGTACAAGTCCTTGTACAGGACTGGTAAAGAAATCTGGGTGTGGTCCCACCAGAAACTCAGCTGGCAGTAACTGAGAAATGTGATAGGAGACAGGACTGGAGATGTTTAAAACCTGCCTGGACATATTCTTGTGCGACTGGATCTAAGTGATCCTGCTGTGGTGGGGGGGATCGGACTAGATGATCTTTCGAGGTCCCTTCCAATCCCTAATGTTCTGTGACTCTGTGACTAAGAGCATGTCTGGGGCTTTCTTTTCCCATTCTTCAGGACTATTTTTTCCTTTGATTGGCTATTTCATTCCATTTCCTGTCTCAGTTTCTAGTCATTTCAGTCACACAAGTTCAGCTTCTAACCAGACTGCCTTTTTTTCCCCCCCATCCGCAATTTTTCTTTGTGCTTGTACTTTAATTATGGTTTTAATTTGCACCTATTTCAGTTCAGTTATGCATTACCAAAAGCATTACCTGAATGAAAGAGGAAAAAAGATAAAAAAGAACCATCTCTTTATTTTTTCATTTCATTTTGGGTTCCAAAATTTAAATTTAAGTAAAATTTATTTGACTTATCTATGGATCACTGGTAATTTTTCCTGCAGAAATCCCTGTCCCATGATTTGGGCACCTCTATCACAGAAACTAAAATCATGACACTGAAGAAAATGTAACAGCTTATAATGACTTACATTCATCGTGATGTCTTAAACAGATTTAGGGTCTTTATACTTCAAAACACAACATATCAATGCAGATAAAGTCTCAAAATATGTATTGTCTCTGTTTTTTTGAGGCATTCTTCAGTCTAAATTGCTGCTGGTAAAATCATGACTACCAACAAATATATGTAGCCTTATGGACTAGGGTTGAAAAAACAAATCATAAAATTTGTAATTTTACTGGTTTATAAATTTATTTTAGTCATTATTTCACTACACATAATTCACTAAAGGAGATGGAATGCTTATTTGGTTGATAGCTGATGTATCCCTGAAGAATAAAGCGGTATTAATACATCATTTTGCCATAAAGGTGATGTAGACAGCAAAAGAACATTTTGTCAACTTTAGGAAATAAGAGAACTATTAAGAATTATTTAAAGCACCATAAAGCACCAGCAAAACATGCAACTGTCAACAGCGGTAGACATTCATCTTTCCATCCCATTGAACACACTTTCTACATATTGTGCTTTAGTTTACCAGATGTGCAGCTTTACACTTTGACTACTGCATGCTAGAGTGCTGAGGAACAAGTGAACCCTTTAAATTAATAGATACTCCTTGAGAAGCAAAGCTCCAGTTAAAGAAACATCAATAATACAGAAGAGAAAGTCATAGGACAAAACTTTCTAGCATCCTCCTAGATTCAATCTCAATTACCTTAAGGACTTCACATATTGAATATATTCCCCTTTCCCTTACTCAATTAAAAGAGAAGGAGTTTACTGTCAAGTTTAAAACCCCCATGCAAGTAAAAAAGCAGCCCTAAGGCAATATACAAAAACCATCCAGAGAATTTGACTTCATTCTTTCACTTCAAGGAGAATGCTCCAATGCAGAAATTACTGAAACAAAAACACACTGCATAACATAAGAGTACCTCACAGTCCTCAGTGAAAGCCCCAGGCTTTTCTGTTTGAACTCCTCCAAACTAAGGCTTTTTGGTCTCTTAAACGCACAGTTTTTCCGCTAGTAACTTGCGTTTATACAAATCGGTGCAATCAGAGACTATGGTAGCTTCTAAATTTCATCCTTAAGTACCTTCTTTTAAGATGACTGGTTATGTGAAATGAAATAGCATTCTGAAATAGCAGGATTTAAACTGCTGCTCCCAAAAGAGAGTTTTTTCTTCTCCTTCTCCCAACGGGAATAGCATCTTTAAATTACTTTCTGACTCTTAGAGCACGCTGACCAAACAGCAGTGACCAAATAATGATTCCAAACGTTAAGTTTCCCTTAAAAATATCAATCTGATCTTGACTCATTAATTTAGCTGGTCAACTCATCCGCACTACCCAGCAAACATTTAACCTTTAAAGAAAAGTTAATTTCCCATTACATTAAAACAAGATATAAGTTCACATTACATAAAATGTATTTTCAATTATGTTTTTCCTTCCTGGCAGAAGGACATACCTGTACACTGGCCTCCGTTTGTGGGATCCCCATAATAGCCGGGCATGCACGTCTCGCATTGTTTTCCTGTGGTTAAGTTTTTACATTGATCACAGACGTTACTGTTGATGCAGGTGCTGTGTCCATTACACTGGCAAGCTGGAATAGAACATTTAAAAAGCCATTACTAAATTGCTCTTGTGAACAAAGTCATTCCTCTGTGGTTACAAAATTGCAGTAGAAGAATGCTGAGAAGCGTTAGCCTGACTAATGACCAGTACATATATTTGCACTTTGACAGAATCTCTTTAAATTAGCATCGTGACAAGACATCACACAAAAGACCACAGGACCTGACGATGTGGTAGTCAGGAGCTTAGGGTACATGAGAAAGTATTTTGTGCTGTCGTGAGTAACTGAATCTTGCCCGGTAACTCAAGAAACCTGTTAAGTGTTCAACTGAGACCAAATGAAAACCCCTGATCCTACATCCGGTCTACTGCAAATCATTTAGAGGGCTATTGCGATGGAGAACATGAAGAACACGCACTCAAATTTAGCTCTCTGGGAAGAGAACTTAGAAGAAAATTAACAAAAGATGATCTTATTTTTACCAGTTCTGATCCCTGCATTAGCTGCGGCATAAGAAACTAGTGTCTCCAAAAGTCGACAACAAAGCTAGTGAAGGGCCTGTAGGGCAGGTCTTATGAGGACTGACTGAGAGAACTGGGATTGCTTAGTCTGGAGAAAAGGAGGTTGAGAGGAGACTTTGTCGCTCTTTACAGCTATCTGAAAGGAGGTTGTAAAGACATGCAGGTCCATCTCTTCTCCCAGGTCACCAGCAATAGAATGATAGAATAAGAAGAAATGGCCTCAAACTGTGCCAGGGGAGGTTCAGATTAGACATACAGGAAAAATTTCTTCACTGAAATGGTGGTCATCTATTGGAACAGGTTGTCCAGCGAGTTGCTGTTCCTGGACGTGTTCAAAAAAACCAGTAGATGTGGCCCTGGGGGCATGGTGGGGTGGGATTGATGGTTGGACTGGATGATCTTGTAGGTCTCTTCCCACCTTAATGATCCTGTGATTCTATACAAAAGGGTTTAAGGGCATCAGGACCACATAAAACAGTTCCAGTCTATCCTCACTATAGACAACTTTATTGAAAGTAAGAAAACTGGTCTCCTATCAACATAAAAGTTTTATGCCTGAATTTCAAAGCATATGACTGCTGTTTATTAAATAACAACACCATAAACCACTGATCGTGCATCACACTGCCAATCCGTGTTCCGTATTTTGAAGAAATTCAGGAAGTACTGACCACTACCGCAGCAAAATCCCAACGTGAATTTCGTCAGAATCATTGATTCTGCTGCCAGGACTCTGCTGCACGACCAAGAGATTTTTGAAGGATAAACTTTCTATAGAGTAGGACCTCAGAGCTCACAGTGCTCACCAGATTAGCAATCTGTCAAGCACTGCAGCTTGTCAAATGTCAGACTATGTCAAGCACGTCGCTCCCTCACTGGCGAAGGGTGTGCAAGACTCAGCACAGGACAGCTACCACAGTAAGATCTATTTTTTTTTATATTTGTTTTTTATCTAAATGTCACAGTGACTGGTGTCTTAGCTAGAAAAAGCTTCTCACTGCATGAGTTAAAATTTTTCAGAGCTGTTTTGGAATTTAGTCACTTCATCTATTTACAGACATTGCCAGGCTTGGCTCATAAACCATTAAACCTCCCTTCTTCCGCAGTTATGCCTACAGAATCTTGTAAACAAGCACCAAGCATTTCTGTACTACTAGGGGAAAAGTTTTCTCAGTATCTTCTCTAACTCTCTTCAGAAATGACAAGTTTTAGACTTTCTAAGAATTTTTTATTTCTGGACAACTTTGTGGTGTCTTCTTGCAGGCAGTTTGACATCCTGTCGTTTTTTTGCCCTTCTCAGAAAGAGCTGCTCAAAACCATCAGGAACTGCAGCTTCCATTTCGGACTGTCTAACACATTGAATTACTTAAAGCAAACGTTAAAAAATGCAGACAAGTAAGTGAAAAACAAGAGCAGATAGTGCATTAAAACAGCATTCCATTAAATTAAAATTGCCTAACTAAGTCCGTACCATAATGTAGGGAGAATGTTCTCTAACTACTGAGTTGTTGATTTATAAATTATCTCTTCTCCCAGGAAACTAGGAACAGGATGAGAGAGAGCAAGGCCTGAAGCTGCACCAGGGGAGGTTTAGGGTGGGTATTAAGAAGCACTTCCTCACAGAAAGGGTGATCAGACGCTGGAATGGACTGCTTAGGGAGGTGGTGGAGTCAGCATCCCTGGAGGTGTTTAAGACAAGACTGGATGCGGCTCTTAATGCCAGGGTCTAGATTGTGCTGATGTTGAGTCATAGATTGGACTTGATGATCTCAGAGGTCTTCTCCAGCCTCAATAATTCCGTGATTCTGTAATACTTAGTTTTGCACTTCGTATTTTTTTCTATTATTGAAAGCAACCTTAATTAATCACAATTTTAATTGTGAATTTCAAGTTGCCACATCATAATATTACCTACTCACACATGATAGCTCTTCTCCCATTTTTTAAGGGAAAAAAAATGGAAGATAGTCATATTACATATATACAGACACATTATAAACCAATAAAATCTACAACCAACAAGACAGATGTCAAGAGCCAGAACCGCACAACTGAACTACTTCCTATGATACACACAAGAGCAAACCAAATTTGAGACATTAACACTAAAAAATTAAAATTATGAGATATTGTAATCACCATACAAATCAGAACTTGGAGTTACACTTTTTAAAAAGATAGGTGTTTTTTTCCTTTAACTTTGATCTGGGTTTAATGTACAACACTGGCAGTAACTGATTCATTTTCCTCACACATACAAATGCAATTTGGCTGAGTCTTCAGTGAGGCTGCCCTGGAGATAAGCAATTTTATGTTTAAATTTGCTTTTGACCTCTGTATTGAAATGGTTGCTGATGTTGACAATTGCTGATAATTATAATTTCAAGAGAACACTTAATATTAGGAAAAAATATTAAATGGTCTCTGCATTAGAATCTGGATTTAGTGTAAAGATAATTCATCTAGTTTTAAACTAACTAATTAGAATAAATTCACACTGCTTTGCTGATGAGAAATTTAGATTTTAAAAACTTGGGCTTGCATTCTATCCAAATTGCTCTTCCCATGAAAGTCCAACACTTTTTCTTTCATTTAATGTATTTGCTATATAATTTATAACAGTTCAGCTAAAACACAAATTGAAGAAAGAAGTTATAATTCATTCATCTCAAAGGAAATACTATGACAGCTGCTTTGGGGACTACTGATTTCAGAATGACCAGTCACAAAAAGAAACATTATTTATGCTACTGCTGAATACTAATTTTAGTTTTTGACAGAAAACGAGAATGAATTGAAAATATTTGTCATTAACACAATTGCTTAGAGGTGCTGTAAAGAGCACGGATATGAAGTACAAGGAAAAGTAAGTGCAGACATGAAAGAACTAGTCACCAGTGTGGCAGAACGATCCTCAAACTACATGTTACAACCTATTTATTTTTATTTTCATCCAAACTACAAACTGTTCAGTAGGGTTATGTAGACTTAACTATCACTTCTATCTTTTTTCAGTACATCAAATGATTGCTGTGCTAAGAATAACAAACCGTGCTAGTAAAATCCATTACAGGCAAAGTTTTAAGAAAAGGAAAACAAAAGCTTAGGAACAAAATGTACAACCTCCAGTAATCAAAATGAAATTTCACATCAGCTGAAATTTCAGCTCTATAACTTGTGTAGAATTTGCCTCAAACTCATAAAATTTATCTCTTTTTACTGAAGTGGAACTTCAATGAATTCTTGGTAATATACCTTGAATACAGAATTTTATCCAGGAGGAACAAATATTAAATAACATGAGGAAGTTTTCTAACTTAAGCGCTTTGGACAGGCAGTTTATAAATATATACACACAGCCCCATCACAATTTCACTGGAGGTAGATATTACGTATTGCAGTGAGTGTCCAACAGTGGACTTATTTTATCTCAGATGTTTTTAACATGCAGATTAAATACTAGTTTCCATGCATTAAAATGTCATCCTATTATTTCCAGACATTGACTAGAGGAGTCTTTGAATAGTCTGGACTTTCTTGATTTTAACTCAGAATACTGGACAGCGCTCACTTGGGTTTATATTTCACTTTGTTATTTTAAAACTTTAAAGAAAAACTGTTTAAAATCTGCTCACTATAATCTATCTTTTAGAAACATACAAAACCAAAACTTTATTTCAAAATTCTGCTTTCTGAATAATACAGTGATCACCCATTTCCACATAAATATATATACACAAGCCTACATATATATGCACAGAGAGAGAACACAAAGAAAGTCCCCAGGAGAGGGTGCAGAATTCCTTGTACCCATGATCCTAGATAAGTTCCAGATTCCAAATCTGAGAATTTGAACATTTCAAAATTTGAAATGTCAAATGTGAATATTTGAAAAATACTGTTGGCACAATGACACCATTTATTCTAAAATAACTTTTCAAGCTGTCTTTTAAACTCTACTATTTATTGTGAATAACCACAGGAGGTCTGTCAAACTCCAACACATTTTTCATTTGCCTGTATTACCGCACTCCTGCGTTCACACCCTGCTTTCAGGATCTGAGTGTTTCTATACAGGAGGCTCTACCAGCTCAGCTACCATGGCCTTAAATTACCTGATGTCTTGCTTATTGTTCCAATGAACTTAAATATTAAAATACTGTAATTAGCTTGGTATAGCTTAGATTTAGACTTCAGAGATCCTCTTCAGGATTACAAAAGCCTGCATTTACTCAAAGTGTCTATAGTGTTGACTGGAGGCAGAGCTCCACTATTTCAACAGCCTCTCATTCCCACAGCCATTTTGACTTCTGCATGAGCAGTGAGGACACAAATTGCTGCTCCTGGCCATCTGCAGTTGCCTGTCTGTACTTTCTCCCCAGCTGCACTATTTTTTGATGGATACACAGCCTGAAGAAAGTAAGAGCTGAAGCAAATTCATATATATGGATTTGAAAAAGCAGAAAGACATGCGGGGTAAAAAATTATTTACAAATAAATGCCACTTAATGAAAAACTTCGCGTTAAATTTCACATGTAAACCTGCATGACAAGAAACCCGTTTGTGTTTAATAGCCAGAGACTAACAAACTGTACTTTGAAAAAAACAAACCTACCAGTGTTATATGTATTACTTGAAATAATTGCGTTAATTTGACAAGCTTAAAGAAAGAACCATGTTCAACCTCACATACAGGAAGGAATGGAAGCAGACCTTACCTGGACATTGGATGAAAGACCACTCATAATTCTTCTCTTTTGGACAAAGACTACCATCAAGTACCATTTCACTGGAGTGCATGCCAACGGGCTTCATGGGGCCTCTTGAAGATCCTTCCAAACATTGCCCTTTTCCAGTATTACTGGGATCATTACACCATCCGCACCTGGGCTGTTCCAAGCACTGTCCGCAGGTCCTCAGTCCAGAGCAGTTTTGAGCTTTTTTACATGGAATACAACATTAATGCAATGGGATTCTTTTGGCTAGGTGGCTTTTTAACTATAAACAACCTCATTTCAAATCCTTGATAAGTAATAACATCCAAATAATTATAATAATTCAAAAAAACCATTCAAATTCAAACAAAAGAATTCTTGAAAACAATTTTATTGAAAAGAATTTTCTCAAGCCACAAGTCGTAAGGTTCAGGTACGCACAACAGAATTAACAATCTCATCTGATGTTCTCAGAGCAAATCAGGTTTTACTTTTTTAGTTTGCATACTAAAAAAAATCAAATCTCTCTTTAAATCTTTTATACTCTACTATTTTGAAATAATTTAATTTTCCATGAAATGGTCTTTTTGACCTATTTAGAACCAGGTCAAATGCATATTCTGAAGTGTCTACCATTTCTTATTAATAAGAAATTAACAATTTAGTATCTCCAGAAACACCATCAGAGTTCACACGCTTATTTCAGCAGCTGCATAGCTGTTATGCCTTAATGTCTTTGAAATACTCCTGTGACAATGAAATTAACATCAGTAACATTTTAACAGTGATCAGGATGAGTCCCTATCTCTTCTCATATTAACTTTGTAGACACTTAAATCTGAAATGCATGCATGAACTTCAGAAAGATCCTGTCAGAAAGCCAAAAACAGTCTAAGTTTAAAAAAAAAAACCCATAACTGAAAGATTGATTTATTTTGGGGGTGAGAGGAGGCGGAGGACACTCAAATGGCTTCTACATGATTGAATTCTCTCCATTTGGCTCAGCTGCAACCAAAACACTCTATCCAACTAATGTTCACAGTTATCTGGAACACTACTGCAATAAAGGCAATATTTGAATCTATGCTATTAAAACATACAGAGCAGAACAATTTCATTTCTAATGGAACTAGATGACAGTAGAGTAAGGCTAGCTACTCTGGCTTCAGCAACAATTAAGACTGTTTAAAAGTAGTGAAAGGTGTCAGAGAAAAAACGTACACCAGTAGTGTAAAGATACATGCAGATACCAAGAAAAGAGTTAGTTAAGAACCTGAATGAGATCTTTAGTGGTATGGAAAGATGAAGCACTGGCTCTTGCATCATCAGACTCGAAGGAATGCAAACAGGAGGAATGTTTCAAGTTTCCCAAGTATGGAAAAAGGCAGCAAGGGAAGCTCAGATGATCTTGGAAATCACCATCAACCATGACAAATCTGTTTTCAAACAGACTTTCTCAGATCTGAAGCTTCATGATACAAATTTTGGGTTTTTAATACATTAGATCAGCAGAAAAGTCTGTCCTGGTCAGCTTGCCCTTTCAGAAATGCACTGTAACCGACGCAAACGACTCTCATGCTGCTATTTCTAAAGCCAGGAGAAAACAGCACTGAAACACAGGCTGCTCTGTCATCACAGAAGTTAAAACCAAAAGTGAAAATCCTCTGTAGTGGCATTCACTGAAGAGAGTTAACTGAGAATTTATTGCTTATAGAAAGGGATATTCAAGCAGAATTCTGGTTTTTTTTCTTTGAAATTCTAGAGGTGTTCAAAGACTGTCCAAACTGTCAGCTATGTGACCAAAAGTCACAATGGATGAAAGATGTGGAGAAGAGTAGAAAGCAACGCTTCAGCAAGCGGGTATTTAACTGTCAAAACCACCACCAATAAAACAGAATTCTTCATTTGAATTCCAAATTGTGAAAATAAATGTGAAATTCTCAGTTATTTTGTGTCTTTTAAATCACACGTGCTTTGTGAATTTTTTATTCAATCCAAAACCTCACAAATCCATCATTCAAAATAAACTAATTTGAAAGAGGAGGGAGGTTTTTTAAAGATAAAGTTGCAGTTCGTTCTTCAAGTAGAAAACACCACCTCTTGATAAAGGAATGCACTTAATACTTGGTTCCCTGAGCAGCAATAATGGTATCTCTAACTAATACAATTTTAAAGTCACTTAAACTGTCTGAACCAAGTTTAATTTCTATACTCATCTTCTTATTTAAAATATCTAGTTCTTTAAAACTGAAAACCCAACCTTCTTACAGACACTGAATCTTGTTGGGTTTCTTTAATTTGTTGAATAGAAAATACATTTTCATCCAGAACTGCCTTTACATAACAATGAACTAGTATATAGCAAATCTCTTTTTGCCTTACTTAATACAAACTTTTGCAGACCTGACAAAGACAATGATTAAATTTAAAGCAATTTGTGTTCCCTGAGCAAATTAAATTGGCATAGTATTTGCGCATCATGCAAAGGAAAAAACAGAAGTAAAGGTTCAGGCTGACATAATATATGTTATTTTTAAAAGCTAGGCATCATTCACGTGGTGTTTGGCTTCTTTTATCTCCAAATTTACAACTCACTATCAATATTTTATAAGTGGTAAAATTGGTTTCTCACAGGAGTGAAAAATAGTTTATTGAAAGAGAAACTACAGTATTACTATGCCAAACACATGGGACAAGAGATTAGATGGTCCTGTTGTTCACGCTTGGACTAAGCATGACCTGATGGATGGGTTTAGAGAACATAAAGACCCAAGAAAAATGTAAACCCTACTCCACATTGAACTTGGATTAATATATGAAATATAATTTCTAAGCATGAAAGTCTACGAGAATAGGTCAACATTGTACTGGTTCTTTGCATTCCATGATTACTCAGGACAAAGAAGGAATCTCAATTACAAGGAATACAGCCTCTTGGCCAGCTTTACCTGAAAGAAAAGCCCTCCTACATACAGCTTGTTTTCCTTCAACCCAGACATACACAGCAGATTGATAAATACAGCCTTTTCTTCTCTCCTGAGATTAGGAAACATCTACGGTTCCTATTACAAGCATTATTTTCCTGAGGCAAAGGTAAAAACAAGTAACTGCCTTCTGTATATTTTTGCTTTTGTAACACTGATCAATGGAATCATGATCTAATTATGACCCTGAAGCAAGTTGCTGCTTCTTGTCAACATCATCAATCCTACAACATTGCCTGAAATAAAAAGTTCCTTGGGTACTGATACCCAAAGACCTTGATGGAAAGGAAGTCTGAAGTAGAAAAACACTTTTACAAAGAAAAGCAATAATGAGAGTCCAGTGCAAGTCCCATTGGATTGGAGCCCTTCACAGGTAGAAAATAGTTTCATTCAATTTTAAAGAGAAGTAAAAATAGTCTGTATTCTGCAGAATGGCAAATGAGAAATTGTTCTAAGTAAACGAGGACAAATAAGAATCTAAGGCAACAGGCTGCTTGTTCTGGCATCTACATGAATTACGGCATCAATATACAGTGGAATTGCATGGTGCTGAGCTCAATAAGGTCCAGTCTTCTCTGTGGACTTGTGAAGAGGTAGCTTTAGATAAATGGTACATGGAAACGTACACCGAGTAGGTTTCATAGTCTCTTAGAGATGAAATGTGCTTCCACAAGAAACATCTCTGGAATACCTTTGCTGCTTGACAAAGTAAGAAATCGCTTGGTTTTTATTTCAAAAGGCTGAAATGAGCAGCCTTGAACATTAATACAGCCTGACCCAGTCTGATCACACAGAAGTAACATTTTTTTGCACCTCCTTTACCTGATAGTCTAACAGAATTTCTTCTATTTCCACAGATACAATAAAAAAGAGCTACAAGGGTGAACAATCAGCACTTGCAAGTGAGAAGAATCAAAGGAAGATCAAGTCCTTTTGTGTTACAATATTCTCAAGACTATTACTACCATTCTATCATTTTTATTTTTGCACACTAGGAAAACGGATTCCATTGTATCTGAGAAAATAAATCAGAATCTTAAAAACTCTGAATTCAACTCATCTCTTGTTTTAATAACTTGATGCGGTATAAGTCTAACTATTAGTTATCGAAGTTTAACTGCATTCCGTTGCAACTCACAGCCATTGTTTAATACCCCAATGCTGCTTTTACAAAAAATCATGTCATTTTCTTTATTGAAAACAATAAACACTTCTTACAGTTTCAAAAGACAAAATATTTCATCATTAAAGACTTTCCACTGTTTTAACTGTATCCAAAAAACAGATACACAGTACTGGTTGTTCACATTAGCAGCTATATAGGTTCATTCATTTGAAATTATCGTTTGTCAATTTGCTGAATCTTATTCACATACAGACACTCCTTTGAGTGGAAAGAAATGTAATAGGATGAATGTTCATTAAGATACTTACGGGAGCACGTGGCAGTTTGCCATTCCAGACACTGTCCATATGGGAAGGAGATTATATAAGCATTAGAGTCAACACATCGCTTTGTGCTGCTACACCACATACATTCCATACCATTACTGGTGCAGTTAGAGCATGTTGTTCGCAGGGAGCATGGCTTTTTGCAAGGTCTGGCATTCTGGTTGGGACTGACTGCAAAAGAACCACATACATTTATGATTTTGAACAGAAGTTTCATCTCATTTTTCTTTAATCATATGTTCCGTTATAAATCTTCATTAAAGTGAAAGGTGTTGCTTCCTTAATTAGCTATAAATAATTTCATCCAAACTTACACTGCAGTATATAAATACAGTAATATTTCATATAACAATTATTAAGCAATAGTCAGTATGAGTCATACTGTAGCTCCAAGAGTCCATTAAAAATTTTCTACAGCAATTTTATCTGTATAAATAGCATTTAATATTAATTTGCTGGTGATGGCAGCTTAATTTATTGCACATACATGACAAAATGTGCCTCAAACTTCTATAACATGTACAGTAGAGTTCCATGTCTATCGTTCTCTTCAGTTTAGCAGTGCGAAAGCAAGATATGAAATATTCTACTTAGGACTTATTTACCACCTAAAATTTTGGCATCCAGTATATGAATGGAAATCACAGTAAAGGGATAGTAGCAAAAGGAATATTGTGCAAAGGAAATCAGGTTTTGAAGGTGAAGGGTAGGAAGATTTTTGTTTGGTGGAGGTTTTGGGGTTTTGTTTGTTTTTTTCCTGCTAAAGGCCATATTATGACTAAGTTAACAGTTTATATTATCTGAAGAAGTCCTAACACACAAAAAGAAATTACATACCCTAACTCCTGATATCTGCTTGGATTTCAAATAAAACTGAAACATGTACAAAAATAAGACTACAGTAATTCTTAGGTAGAAGCATAACAATGTACAGGGCACTGCATTTTCCATGCAGAAGCATTTGAGAAACACTGGGATTAAGCCCTCCTATGTATTGCCATGTTTTGGTATGTTATTGACTCACGTTCACTACCAGCCAAGCCCCCAGGCCATTCTTCATTTGCTAATACAGTATGTCAAGTCATTAAAGCAAGGGTGCTCCTGGATTCAAGCTGTGTTTTGCAATTAATAAAAAATGCAAAGAAAAAACCCAACAAAAAAATCGATTGAATTCTCAAGGTATCAAGGTGCCTGCAATAGCAACAAGTGCACATCTGTACAACTTTACAATTGCACTACTACTTTCAATTGGTTATAGGAGACTGACGGATCACGCTTTGGTTAGGCTCATCAACAGTTACCCAGCAAAACCATCAGACTGACAGGGAGTGTTCCCAACACACCAACAACATCACTATTTTCCCATTTTGCCCAGACAACACACAAAATAAATAACGAGGGAGAAATGTAAAGAACATTGTGTGCTCAATCTCACGGCTATGAAGAGAAATGTAGGATGCTCAGAACATGAAAATGCTAAATTAAACTGCGAGTGACTATTTTACACAGTAATCTTTATATGCAAACAACCTAGACGATGGAAATAATATCTCTGGTTTTGTTGGTCTTTTAGACCAGTCTTGTGCGTTGATGTTCAGCTAGAAAAAAAACAGCTGCCTTACTGAACATCTCCAAAGACATTTTCACGCTACAGTCACTGTTGTCATTGACTACTACTGATTTAAAGGCAAGTTTTAAGACATTGGGCGTGATGCAAACTAACCAATGCAAACTACTTCACAAATATGTACTTGCTGCTATTTATTTGCCAGATTAAAACTCCATATTTTTCTAAGATAAAGAGGTTTCGTTTTGCTAAGTATTTAAGCTTAAACTGTCCAAAAATCCCTCTTAGCCAACTGAAAACCCAAACAGCTTGCTAATCGTGACAGTAACTGAGGATAAGAGATTACTTACCGACAGGTTTTTCACACACGAGGCCATCTGCCATCGCAGTGCATGGATTCGCCTTCAGACCTGCCACCTCTGCTCTTTCTAGGTAGGCACAGAAGCCAGAGTCATTTGGCTCTCCAGGAAGCCATTGCAGAGTTGTGTTTGTGAAAGGAGACATGTCATCCCATCCCCAGTAGGAGATGTTGATCTTGCGTAAACCTACCCAAGGTGAAATTTTCTATGAACCAGAATGAAACAGATGTGAAATAATCAGTTAAATACATGCCTTTTCATAACTGAAACATTTCAAGTATTCATGTAGCAGCAACGACCACATTTTGATAGACTTTACAGTATTTTCTCATTTTATCATCTCATCATTGTCCTTGCAGTTATCTCAGTTGTTCTGCTTTGCTCAACTGTCTCCCTCGCACAAAAAACCCCAAGAAAAACACAAAACCCCACTCACCATATGCTTTTGTTCTAGTAAAAAACTGCGTTGCTTCTGTTGAAAGCCAGTTCTGAGTACTATGACGTGACACAGAGTCTAAAATCAGGCCAAATGATCATAAAGAAATAGTTTGGGGTTTTTTTACAGTGATTACTAACTGCCAGGCCAGTGCGGATAACTAATGTGAAATAGTTAACGTGGATAACGTTAACTGCAATCACTGAAATCAAAGTTGAGCAAAAAAGAAGATAAATATTTCACACTCTAAAATCTGTATTGCTGATACTGATCAAGATCTTTAGGCAATTCAGGGACAGAAATGAAAGTGACATCCACAACTCAAAGTTATATACAAAAAAACATGGTCTGCAAAACATATAAGGCATTAATTCCCCTAAAGTATGAAATTACATTACCAATCATTCTTGTTTTTATAGTTTTATCTTTATACAGTAGTTTCTGAGGATTAAAGGTCCTCGTCTGTTCCAGGATGAATCCACATATTACTTGGTCCTACTACTGAAATCTCAAAATACTGAAACTCAACCCATTTCCTCTTGTAATCTCTGTGTAGGCTGTTTTCATGAGTCCTGGCTTAAATAAAAGGAACAGAGATACAGAGAATGGGCTCTGTGTGTGTGTGAGACACATATGTGGTGGTAGGTGAATACCAGAGCGCCAACCACCACAGCAAAGGACAGAATTTGTTGTCTCTGAAGCAGGACTTGATCATTAATTAGGTTCTCAATGGATTTAATTCACAGACAAAGCTAAGCAAAACACTGTAATATACCTAAAGGGAACCTGCTACCTTTAAAGATCAATATACTGTCTCACTAAGAGACACTGTCATCTTCTCTCAGGGAGACCTTTCATCTTTGATCTCCTATCTTTCTTTGACCATTCATGAATGAAAAAAAAAAAGTAGTCTTCCAGAGCTCTTAAATCTGCCTGACCCCTTTTTCCCCTGCCTCATTAGATCAAACTATTGATCTAATATTTAGAGGGATTATTAATTTTGCTTCAGAAATATCACTGGTAACTACTTTTTCTAAAAATCAGTAGTCCTGACTTTCCTAGAAAGCACTCTCTGTGCTCTCTTCTTGTGTCCTGTCAGTTGTGAGCACGATGAAACAGAAATTGCTACAGCAACTAACAGACTTACAGACACAAAAAGAAAAATAAACCAGAACATGACTAAGAGATGTTTCATTCCATAAGCCGCGATGTATGCTGGAAGACTCTTGAATAGCAGCAAGAACACCCAGCAAAAATGCCACCACCTACTCTTGCATCTTCTGTAGTTACTTCCTAACTTCATTGCTACTCCAAGTGACCAATGTTCCAGGTGTCTGTGGGAGCTCCCACACTCTGGGTTACTAGCAAGAACATGATGCAAGCAGTAAAAGTGGAACTCAGGCATCTGGAGAGTGGTAAAAAATACATCTGCTGCCTTCCTTATTATTTTGTTGCTTAGATTGTTGTATATCTGCAGGGTCCATGTGCATCAGGAAACCTCAGATATTTACGCGTGTCTCTAGGCATCTCTCTATAGAATGCTAAGGGTGCACAGCAGGCACATCTGAAAAACATCAGGGCTCAGAAAGAATAAACTGCTGACAAACACAGACCTAAAACAATCCTAAATGTCTGCTTTGGGACTGAGGAATTCTAGCCAAGAGAACCGTCAACATATTACTGACTGTTTCAATTGCAAATAAATTGGCCTCAGTATCAATATATAGAAAACACAGATCCTATTCTAGCTATGGTGAAAAGCATGTCAGGCCAATAATGAGAACTGATGGTGCAGCAGTGACATTTGGAGAGAGATTCTCCTATTTTAGAAGGAGAGTGTCTCAGCACCCTTTTAATGACGACAAAGTCCCAAGGAGGATCATGAAAGAGCAACTTTAGTAGATAAAAGCAGCACCCCGAAATGAAAGTCTCCTTGCAAAGGTAAGCACACATTGTAGTCATCATCACTCTTAGTATCTGTAACATCTGGACAACTCATAGGCATTGTGACAGGTATTTCAAATATCATATGTACCAACTTCGGCTCTTTGCTAGTGTAACACATGAAACTACAGACCTGAGCACTCATTAGCATGCTATCAGATACACACCATCAAAGCCACCACCTTGCAGGCTCATTTATGCTGCTCTGGGCACGTTGTTAGGATGCCGAAAACAGATTATCCAAACAAGTTTTTAATATCTCATTAAAATACGGTAAACAGCTGAGAAGTAGGCCACCAAAATGCTCCAAGGACATGCTTAAAGCACATGTTCAGTTATGTGGCATTAATTCCATGATGTGGTGGACTACAGCTGAAGACTGCCAACTACAGCAGAAATTGTGTGCTGATATCACCAAAGCTTATCAGCAAAAATGACTGCTGCAGCCATGCATGAAAGCCAACAGGAAAAAAAACAGAGAATTCAGAAAGTTCCACCTGTGCAATCTGCAGTCAATGGTTTGCTGTGACTGTAAGATTAATTTTTTTTCACCAAAACATCCATAAATCTGGTCCTTGTGTCAAACTGCTGCAAGGTTCAGTCATAACAGCTGGCAGCCTCAAAGTACTTGAAGCAGCTGAGGAACTTCAGAGGTGCTGAATAAGAAAGTCAACCCAGTTTCTCCTTCAGGCTTAAGAAACAACCTTCATTTGAAGCCTATGGTTAATTTGTTTAAAGCAAAACTAATGTAGGATTCCTTTTAATATCATACCAAAGATGCTTCTGAAGAGAATCAGCTGGAAAGGAAACCAGACTGCATGTTCTCTGTACCCAGAACTCACTGATGTAAGATTCTAGTATCCGAGCCTCTTGAAAAACATCGTTGTCTAACTAGATGGGTGAAAAACACAATACAAATCAATGCTTCACTTCAGAAAAACACTTGCTGACATGAAATCAACCTCATGTCTAATTCTCTGTGTGTTTCCAAAGAACCTGTGTCTATCCTCACTGTATTTGGCACTTCTTATGCTGTTCAGATTGCGAGTTGAAAAGAAACTTTCAGCTTAGTCAGAATCAGTTCCTTCTCTATTTGAAGAAGTAGGCAAAGCTCGAACACACACGTGAAAGATTACATGTGTGAACAAGCAGACACCCATGATCCATCCTTCTGATAAGCTTCATGGCCATTCTCTGGACCCACTTCAACAGCAGCCATCTTGGCTCTGTTTCTGTAGAGAAGCTATGTCACAGCTGCAACTGAGAAACTTGGAAGTGCTTGAGGAAGTGGGAGAAAAGAGGCCCAAAGGAGTGTTTGAGGTTTTCCTTTGTGCTAGGTTGGACTGTGCATGCCAAGGAAGCTGGAGGGCTTGTTGCTGCATCATAGATACTGCTGCCACCTGAGGACAACACTTGTCTGATCCATCTCTGCTAGCCATGGCACGCTGACCTCCAAAGACTTTGCCAAAAGCAAAAAGAGAGAGATAGAGATTGTGGATGGTTGGAAAGGACTGCTGTGGCAGAGGGATTGGACTACATGATCTTTCAAGGTCCCTTCCAATCCCTAATGATTCTATGACTTTCCATGAGTGGTAGAGTTGGGAGGGAACCTCTGTTCCCAGAGATGGTTATTGTCCCTTCTTGTGGCAGTGTATGCCCATTTAGGCAGGAGCACTCATCTGAAGCCAAAGACCATTACATAAATGTCTCCTATTTTTTTCAGAATATGTGTAATGGTGTGGTGACATAGTTTCTGTTTATTTTACTTGTCTGGGGTCTTTTCCTTTCTTTTTCATGAGCGTGGGTTCAGTAAATCCTCTTTTCAGCAAAGTTGCTTCATGGCCTTGTAAATTCTACTCGAGAGCTGGTTGGTGCACTTAAATTGGATCATCAACCCAAAGGACTGATCGAGGCCACTTTTCAACCCTTGACAGTCGTTTCCAAAGTGATTTCACTGTTCCTATCTCTGTTTTTCAAGTTATGACTATATGACTAACGTACATGACCGTTTTCCTAGGTGTTTTAAAGGAGTCTGCACTTGCTGGATACATCAGTGCACCAGGACCAGAAGTGAATGGGAACTCAAAAACCATGCAGTTCCAACCCTTACTAGAACTTTCCTGCAATGCCAAATGCCTGCTCACTGTGCCTTACATTGCTAAGGAAGCTGCAAGGTCATCTGAAGACCTCTGCTGTCTAAGCTCAGCAGGAACGACTAATTCTTGCCTCCTAGCAGAATTTGTTTAATTTCAGCAAGGCTAAAAGCTAAAGATTTTATCAGCTACTTTCTCCATACACAGAAAAGGGAGGGAGCATTTGGTGTCCATTTCTTCTCCATGTAAAGCGCCCAGAAATTATCCACGTAAAATTCTGCAGCAAGACAAAGCAAAGCAACACACGGCAGGTGGCCAAATCCATCCTGGGAAAGCTCGGCAGGGGCCTACACTGGAGAATGCAATCAAAGATATCTGGGGAAGTATTCCTTAGCTTCACCACACTACACAATTAAAATGTAGAACAATCTTCTGGAATGTTATTCCTCTTATCTATTTCTTTCTGAGTCAGGTCTTAGTATTCACAGCCCATCTTAGAAATCATATGCTTGTGCTCGAAATGCAGCTAGTCATGGTTTATCAATTTTTATAGAACACTTTTATAGCACCGATAACAAGTCATCAAAAAGCTTTTTAAGTGTGAAATCAAATATTTGACTAGACTAGAAAAGATTTAAGAGTTCTGCAACAAATTGCTGGACAGGAATTTCTTTTCATTTGATAGGAGAGAGCAAAATTCCAATCACACAATGCACACCAACAGAGAATCATTCTGTACTCACATGTACAGTCCTATTTAATTGAACATAAGGCAAGATCTTAGTCATTATAGGATTTTATTTAACACTAAACACTAATAATTACATAAATATGGTCTTTTCATTCTAAACTACTCAGTTTTAACCTTCTTTTAAGCAGTTTTCCTTTCTATCATTGTTCTGTAACCTTAATCAAAGAGCTGATACTTCATGTAAACCCACTGTTTACTCAAAATTTAAGTCAGCCTAAGTTGCTTTGAGAACTACAGTGATTGTGACCATTTATAGCCATGACACATTTTTTCAGGCACTAGTGCTGCTTCAGCTGAATAGTCTGCCAATGAGTGAAGTGAGCAAGTCTACCTTCACTGCATAGTCAATTACTACCGGGGCTCAAAGTTTGCCTCCATTTCTTCATTATGAAAATTGCTGAAGAACTACGTATGTGTCTCAGAAATTTAACCCCATCTTTATATAAATCCCTTTCATTTTGAGTCCTTAATTGTCCTGCAAGTGTATGATACACTTCTGATTCATTTTTTAAATGAGCATTACAGGATGCTATTAACAAACTCCAACAAACTTATCAAGAATTATTTGAACTCAGATTTCTAGAAAAGCAGTTGCCTTAGGAAGAAACACACAGTTAACCTTTGCAGACACCATGGCCTCTTGATGCTCATGTCCATAACATTCAGTGTTCAGAAGGGCTTGCAGTTACTTTGCCTCTTTTCGGCATCAGTTTGATCAAAATACCTGCTTGCTGAAAAAAATAGCTATAGAAAAAGGAACCATCCATTCTATTTACGGTCTCATTGCTTGGCTTCTGTTCTTTAACTACACATCAATTCTAACAATCTAGATACCTACACATTTCATATTTTGTAAATATTTACACCCAGTTAACAAGCTGTGTGGGTTTCAAGTGTCTCTGTATCTAGACGCAAATGATGAAACCCTGACGTAATTAGTAGCAAGAGTTATGTACTGGGTCACAAGAACACTTACTACTTGGAGACTTTTCAAATTCTACTACTGTGGTGGTAGTTGAAAAAAACCCAAACAACCCAAAAAAAGCAAAATCTGGCAAACTGAAAAGACTGCAACTTGGCTAATTTCCATCTACAGAGCTCACAGCTCGTATTCCAGTGATGCTTTGCTTTAGATGCCCTTGAGGTTGTTGGTTTTTTTTTTTTTCAAAAGGCAGGTTTCTCAGGCATCCAAAGTGAGTCGAGCTCCCTGCTTCCTGAACATAGGAAGAGACTTAAACTAGAGGTGAACTATTAGACATTCAGTGTAACAACTCTAATAAAGAGGAAAGGGGGTGAAATAATTTGTTAGACAGTAGTAATGTGAGACTGATAGAAGCTGTAGAAAGGAGACTAAGGCGGGGAAAGTAGTAGATGCCAGCTTCACAACAACCAAACACGGAATAAAACTACAAAAACATAGAGTCCTGTGAGAATACTTTGAGCTAACAAGGAATAACATTGCCATGCAAAGCCCACTAATTAACCGCAACCCGCACTCCAGCGTAATTTATAAAGGATGCTTAGCCCTGAGAACAGTGAGTTAAAGAAAAAGTTGCAGACAGTTTATATAATGAAAGGCATTGTTTAAAGCTCTTTTCTTTGTTTATGCTTACTACACCAAAACCAAATCTTCTCAGAATTTATTGCATGCTAACAAGAAAATTAGTATTTTTAGTTAAATCCCACAGTTGTAAGCAGACTCCCAAGAGAACAAATTGCATTTTTACAGGAATCTACCACATTTGAATATTAGCAGGAAAAATTAATTAACCTCATACTGTTATTTAATGTAGTTTGCAGAAAAACAGAAAAATTGACCTTGCTTAGCAGGTCAATTAGAATCTAAGAATAATTTAAGTATTGTGATAGTCTTCCTTTGTACAGGAACCTGCAGTCTCTCCACTGTGTTTACTGTGGCACTCTTTTCAAGAACGTCATTTCTTTTCAATGTAAAACACAAATTAGTCTGTGATTAGTGGTGATCTTTTTTAGAACACATATGAAAAGTCTACAATATTTTGATTTCATACAACAAAGGTCTTTGCTTTGTCCCTTTCTTTAGCATGAAGCAAACCTTCTCCTTTAAAATGTGGCAATCTGTCAATTTACTACTGGAATTAAGAGAAATTATTGAGACGTAATGAGCGATGGACAAGGTGTGGTGACAATGGCAGCCTCCTTCCTCTCCTCTGAACCTTTCCAAAGTATCAATGTTATGTACTATTTTAAACATGAGGAAGAAATTGTCCTGCATTTGCCCCAGAACAAAGTTCTAAAAACTGTTTCTAAAAATAAAGAATTTTTAAGTCATTTCAGGCTGCAGTCTTTACTGACACTTTAACAATTTGTAAAATACACAGCAGTTCCTACAAGTTGGTTTTCTCCTTATAAGAATATCAACTAAAGCAGAGCTAAAATTAGATCTAGATTCTTACTTCCAAGTGTTGCGCTGTCATAGAATCATAGAATCATTAGGGATTGGAAGGAACCCCGAAAGATCATCTAGTCCAATCCCCCTGCCACAGCAGGATCACTTCACTCACGTTCAGCTAATCCTGATAGCTTTTGTTTCATAGGCAAAAGATATTAAAGCCTTTGATATTAACCATGAAAGTCAAACTCCACTATAGATAACGCAGGTTAAAGGTGAAATAATTCACCTTACAGCTGCTATGACTACACTTGTGAACCCCACACTACCACCTGTTACAAAATTAAGCCATGTAGAACAAAATCCAACTCCTAACTCATTATGAGTGCAGTTTGAGAGGAAAAGGCAGACAAAAGAAAATCAAGACGTGCCAGCAAGTCTCTGTCACATCCGATAAGGCAGTTGGGCTGTGTCACACAGAATCAATATAACTGGACAGACAAATACAAATGAAAATTGTTTTTTTTTTCTAAATGCCACCGAAAACACCGTGATAAGTCAAGGTAGCATCCCATTAGAGATTCTGATACCTAAATGATCATTTAACCCAAGATATACTTTTACAGTGCACACATTTGTCTACTGTTGCATGAATGATACGTGAGGTATCTTGAATTTACATCACTGCATTGTTCCAGGACATGTATCATTTAAACAAAGATATATTCAGCAGGATGTCACCTTGTACAAGTTCAAAGCTCTCAAATTTAAGAAAAATCTAGCTTCCAAAAAGAAAAAGAGTATTTCTCATGTGCACCTTGAGCCAGTAAGGTAATATCAGTCCTATCAATACTCTATCACACACTATTAGATCTGAAGGCAAAATGAAAGGGCAGCAGAACAAACGATTGCCATTTGTGATTGTTATTTTGATTTCAATTACACTTGTTACATCATCTCATATCAAAGAGTAGACAGATAGAATGTGCTTCAAGGCTGCAGTAAGCACAATATCAGGGGAGATTTTGTGACATGGAAGAATTACTTTTCTCTCTCCTTTATTAGCTAAAACCAGACAATATATGTTTATCTAGTAAAAGAGAAAATTGCTCTGCCCAGATTCTACATTTATTGGCAGGGGAAATCAAAAACTTAAGTACATAGCTGATGTTTGCATCTCCTCCTAGAAATGGAGCACTAAAACAGCTAATAGAGAATATTTTCACTCACAGGATTTGTTTCTAAACTTCTGCATTCAAATTTAGTATAATGCAAAGGCAATTCTTAACTGCTGTTTCCTTTGCCTCTCAATCCATCTGCAACATAACTTTGCAAATTGCATACTAGCTTGAAATAAGCTTTAATTACTGTTCATGATTGTCTCATTTTATCTAACTGTAAAATCTTAAGCTACTTAAAAGTTATGGGGTGTATACAGACAAAAAAATGCCGCATGTTTTACAAAACAAAATACACCCTTATTGAAATCTGCCTTGCTAAGATGAACCAATTTGTTTGTAATGGAATCTTATTCTGTTGAGAACATACACCATTGGGTTTGACATCTTTTGAGCAGACATATGTTTCATGTCCATCTACCAACAATATGGGTTGAGACTTACCAACAGCAATCAAACATTTAAATGCAAAAAACCAAACTTGACCTCTCATGGACAGGTAATTAACCTTCAGCCTCCCCTCTCCTGGTTCCACAGTTAAGAAAAGAATATGGATCACTTTCCTAAGGAATATTCTGAGGGCAGCTTCCTGAGTTTGCCAGAAGCATGTAAGAATTTCTAGCCCTCTCCTTCCCCTACCACTGTCATAAAGCTAATTAGCCGCAGGTTCATACCAGTGCTGCCATGCAGTTAATTTCCACACGCTTCACACACTAGTATCTTCACATACCAGAAGTGGTTATGAGATCGGTAATCCAGTCATTCTTGAGTCACAACTTGAGAATAAACACTAACCCATGACATTTAAATCTGGTGAGAGACACTCTTGGGAACTGCTGCACCATTAGTTTTAAACATGACATTTTCTTAATATCCTACACAGCAGTTAGAGCAGTCTCTAGCAACAAGCTACACTTCTTTGAAGGCATAAACTTTCCTCTCTTGGGACAAATCCCTAAAACAGATTTCTCAAAGCAAATCTAATTCAGATAAGCATCAATTACCGTTACTCAAGTTACCTGAAGTGTATACTTCTGTATTTCATCCAGAACAAATTCCACTTCTTTTGAGGTTGTTAATGAGGCAAGATTCCCACTTAAATTGTAGCAGTAGAGTTTGGCATTGTCATAGCTTTCACGACTAGAATTTATGCGGAGGCAGGCATCTCCAACATGACTCCATCCTTCCCCACACAGATGAGCTAGTGTAAAAAGCACACAATTAAAACTGATCTGAAAACAACTTGTTAAAAAACAAAACTTAAGGATGTCTGAATGTTATCTTCCTGTAAAAAATACATCCCACGCCCAATTTCCCTTTCGTTCCCACTGAAATTCCAAACACCAAGTATTGTGATAATAAATAACGTGTTTTTTATGAAAAGAAACTTTTACAAAGTTATAAATATCTACAAGTTATACGCTAAGTTTCAGAGGAAAATTATCATTATGATACTTCTATCTCTATCCTGTATTCAGACTGAGTACAATTAAATGTTAATGATTAGATTACATGCATTTCAGTGTCCCTTAACCACTCAAATTACTTAAAAAAATCTGAAAACTCTACTAGAACTAAATGATCACAACTTTACCCTGTCTTTGCCTAAATACAGAAGCAATTAAAGTAGGGATTTGGATTTCCTCTTCAACATACTTCAGCATTACTCTGGTTCAGGTAACTATTATAAGAAATTCATAACTTTTACTGTCAATCTTGAGGAAGAGAACACAAATTCAACTGCAAAGAATCAATAGTTTACACTTATTTAATCTGAAAAAAAACTGTGCTTGTTAATTTCATCTGGATGTGGAGAGCAAATGAAAACTGTTCTGATAGCTGACTGCATATATGTAGTTATAAATATGAATTACAGATTAAACATTATTTCAGAATGTTGTCAACTGATAATATTTTATGTTAACATTTTTAACATTCATTGCTGTCTCAGACAATCAACAAACGACATCTTAGGTCTTATCTGCACAGAAAAGCAGGTATATCTGAAGTAAGATAAAACACCAGCTAGCAAAAGTAACTGTCAGAACAGAAAAGGACTCAGCATGGCAGTCCAGCTCTGCACTCAGTAATCCCCACAGGCTACAACTCATCACTAGTTTGTGCAGAGGAACATGCCATTATGACACTATCACTAATGTTGTTATCTCTCCTAACAAGAGTAAAGCCAATCAGAGATGCAAGTGCTTCTGTGTTCACCTGCACAGGCAGGCAGGGACAGTCAGCACAAATAAAACAAATCTAGGTCTACTCACTGAACAAATATCCTTTGGCAAAAAGGAACAGATTTACTCAGTTTCGAAATCAACTATGAAAAGCAGCACTGCCACCACACAGCCCTTACCAGGTAGTGCCTGGCACTCCTGCTGCCGCTGGTCCCACTGGCAGTTCAGGTGTAGCGAGCAGCTTTTGCAGCTGGTGAGTTTATTGCAGATCTGTTCATTCCTCACATGACATTTGGTGTAGTTTTTAACTGACTATAAAAATAAAACCAACAAAAAAAAAGCATCTCAAACATATGTTGAGCTATTACAAAAGCAGAGGTCAAAACTGAACCATAGAATGACATAGGTTGAAAGGGATCTCAGAGACCATCCAGATCCATCTGCTCCGCCATGGGTAGGGACATCTCTCACTATACCAGGTTGCCTGGAGTCCCATCCAATCTGATCTTGAATGCTCCAAGGGAAGGGCAACCTGTCCAGTGCTTCACCACCCTCAAACTACACCACAGATAGATCTTCCTCAGAAATTCACAGCCATCTTAAAATGAACCCAGCTTTAAGTTCTTTCGCTAGATTCCCTTATCAGCTGTGGAGAGCACAATCTTAGGCACAATAGGTGGGGTGTACAAATCACCCCAGCATAGCCTATACAACTAACTCTGAGCAGGTAAAACAACATGTGGAAGAATTCACTTCATCAGAGCACAGGAAGAGCTCTGATGAACTAAATTTGTTGCTTAGGTAGTTAAAGGATATGCTCTCATTAAATTGCTTCATCCTATGCAAGTTAAAGCTAGCAAACTAATCAAACAGAATATTAGAAAAAGGCACAAGATACAGAAAAACGGCAGCTCTAGACCAGTAGTCACAAAACACAAGAAGGATTTGTCAAAAATGTCAATCATACTTTCTTACTGATTCAACTTCAAACCTGTATGCAATGTAGCTAGTATAAAATACACAGGGCGTACAGGAAAACACTGAACAAATAGTGACACAAAACCAAGATTAACATTATTCCTTTGATACCTTAGTGCACAAGAAAAGGAGTAAACACTGAAGGAGTTTTAACTTGGATTTTTTTTGTTGGGTTTTGGTGTGTGTGTTCATTTAATTTTTCCAGGTTAGGCAATCTGAAAACATGTTTTTTCCTCTCTGCATAGCACTTTTAACTAAGACATAATATTGATAACTTATTCAATCAACTGCCTCAAGTCCTCAGCCAACTCATCAGTTTATCCTTAAGGCTCTCTCTTAATTTTATGGTAATAATTAAAAATAAGTCCGAATTCAAGACAGCTTTATACTTACAGATCCAAAGGGTGAGGTTGAAAGGTCCAACCTTAACAACACTTGTCTATAACAAGAGATTTATTCATGCAGAGTAACAAAAACAAGGAGTAAATGTATGGTTTACATTAAAAATTTGGTTACTTTTCTTTCTAATAGTCTCCTAGAGTATGATAAAGGAAATCTAAAGGGACAAAAGGAAAATAAGTTACACAGTTGTTGATACTGGAATGATGCCAATGATAGGGAATCAAACTACTGCAGTCGGGAGGGATGACATGACAACCAGCCTCTTTGTTTTATTACTGTTCTTTGGAAGTCCTGAAATAATACAATTGTTACAATGAATTTTCAATCTCACACAGCAGCAGCTTCATTCCTGCTGAAGAACACCACTGTTTAGGGATTTGTTTGTTGCCTTTATTGGATCAGAAGCCCATCACTGAGCTTATTATAAAATGGCATTCACTACTTTTCTGGGCTGTAAAAAAGGCTGCTGTGAAGCAAAAAGCATTAGAGCAGTTTTAGGATAAGGCATCTACACCGCAGTATGAAACAGCTAAAGGAAAAGCCATAGAGTAATAGACCAGTAATAGTCTATCTAATCTGTGCCAAGAAATGCATACAAACAGTAAAGCCCAGCTTTGCACAAACCCACGTTTAGTTTCACTAAGTCATGATGCAGACTCACACAACTGCCTGACAGATGCTTTAAAGAGAATTTTAGAGCACAAGTAGCCACCATCTGTTCATTTACATTACCTCAACTAATACGTCTAACATTTCATGATGATGTAGTCAAAACCATTAAGCATTCAGGTTGTTTTTGAAAATTATATACTCTTTTGTGGTAGTACATCCATTACATACAGAGTACAATTTTTCAACTAAACCAAGATACTTGCTTCTATTGCTTTCTAATCATGAAGCTTGTTGTATGCTGGTTATTTAACATTTAAAATAAAATTCAAAGTACTAGTGACTATCCTGTACTAATGTTCTCTGTTGTATTCCCTTATTCCCAGTACTTATTTCCCTTAAATCCAATTTAAACATTCTTTGCCTGAAAATCTTATTAGTTCAATGTACATGTGAATCCAATAGGTAATTCATATTAACACAATATTAAGGTTATAACTTAAGCTACCAAACCCACTGAAATGCAGAAAACATGACAGCCCATCTGTTACTGAGTTCTTCTATTGCTGTAGGATATTTATAATGTTTACACACCAAAGCATGAGTAAATCACATTATGTATAAAGGGTCCCACTTATGTCTGATTTACTTATGTTTTTTCAGTACTGATCTTGAAGTGGTAGTATATAGACAGACTTATGAACTGTACTGATTTTCTGAATATCCACTGTAGAATAAAAATATTACAGTAGTTTATCTTAGAATTCTGGAAACTGCTATTTCACATAATTATTAGGGATTGGAAGGGACCTCGAAAGACCATCTAGTCCAATCCCCTTGCCACAGCTGGATCACCTAGACCAAGTCGCACGGGAACATATCCAGGTGGGTTTTAAATGTCTGCAGAGAAGGAGACTCCACAACCCCCCTGAGCAGCCTGTTACAGTGCTCCATCACCTTCACTGTGAAGAAGTTCCTTCTGGTATTTACATGGAACCTCCTATGTTCCATTTTTTTAATAATGCACCTCTCTCCTACTCATGGATTTTTCAGGTTAAGAGTATATTCTTATCTAGTTTGCTGAGTCTAACTGTAAATTATTAGTTTAATAGATTTGATACTGTGTCTCTGAAACTACTCCCAACTCTTACTACTAGGTACTCCTTAGTCTTAAATTTTCTTTTCTTTCCTCCAAGATAAATTTGATTCTATTCCTAATCACTTCTACTATTTCACACATTTTCCCTTAACTATTCTTGTAATTCCTCAAATGAAGGTAAATTGCTATGACTACTATTGAGATTAGCAAAGCATCCATCGACTCCCATCATGAAAGAGGGTGTTAACTTTCTGAAAGCAGTGCAAGCATTACAGAAAACACTCAGTTATTCTTGTGTTTAAGGCAGTGTGTCAAAACATTTAAGAAAGCAAGACTGTAGCTCTCTTCTAGTATCCTATAGCCCTCAACAATATGCCTTTTCATCATACCCTTCATGCACACCCACAGCATTTATTTTATGTTGCCACACTCAGATATTAAACACTTTTAAATCACGTACCAATTTGGGCTGCATTTAGGTTACTTAGATCAGCTGGGGAGTTATCATTTTGCATCTGTAGAGACAGACACACAAGAAATTTTCTCAATTCTTGGTCTATATTACTGCCACGTTTCAATCTTTCAAACTACTTTCCCTAAGTAACATGAGAAAAAGCTACTTTATTTGCAAACACTTGTGTGGGCAGTTAACAGTTCTATAAACTGAAGGATTATAGGCCACACAACCAGTGAAGCCCAGTATCGCACCTACCCTAGCTACAGTGATTCCTTCCATTTGTATTGTCAAGTAGTACAACACAGCAGGAGAAGGAAGCCATGTGTTAATTCCTGAAGTGTGCCTCTCAGAATTGCTGCTTGGATCTGAACTGGAGATTGGTGTGGAACCAGGAAATGGGAAGATTTGAGGATATAAAGAATTCAAACCGATTTGCATTGGAAACTAGTGCAAGCATTTCCCATTCTTTGTCAAAGAACAGGGTGAAAGAAGAGACAAAGTAGCAGGTTGAAAAAATACAGTAAAAAAAGGCAGAGAAGGGAGAACCTTTGCAATTATTTTGCATTATAAACATTAGGAAGCCAAAACAAAGTCCAGTAACAACTAAAATGTGAACATAAACATTCTCACATTTTTTAGCCCATGAAGCAATCAGCACCTGAGCCAATCAAAAATGCAAGTGGCATGGTACATGCCCAAACCCAGCTCACCCTCCTCTTTCTCTAGCATATTGCTAAAAGAAGGCTGGCAAGCAGAAAGCACTCCAGTAATTTCAGGGCTTCAGCATAATAACACTTTTTGAACGTGCCTACTCATGCCTGCAAAGATAAAACAGCTTTATGGCCATAAAGTGGACTTGATATATTGCAATCCTTAAAAAAGATTACTCTCTTAATATAAGGCTCTCTGCCACTTTATCAACCAATATTTTGCTCCGTTTCTGAAGAGAAAAAAAATATGAAGTAAAATCTTTTTCTCTAAAATTAAGGTGCTCTCTGGTCTTCTTTAGTAAAGGAAACCTTCCCTTTTGCTGCAACTGGTTGGCTTTCTGTCATTTACCATTTTATTTGTCATAAGTTACAAAAAGATTCTGCTTTCATGGGACAGCTCTTCCCCGAGGAGCAGACAATTTTTTTGGTTACTCTTCCATGGTACTACCTCAGGAAAAATGTAAAGACACAGCAATTTAAAATTAAATTCATCTCCTTTTTTTTCTTTAATTTGGAAGGCAAATCTGTAAAATTAAGAACTTTTCCTGAGTCTATTTCCATTAAAAAATATAAATACAGTAAATTTCTTGAACAACACAATCAGCAAGGGAGTATCATTTTCACAGGATATGAGATAAACCTTTTCATGTGTTGATACACAAAGTGATAACAGTTTCATAACAAGCAGATCGAGATTTGGCAAATTTCCTCTATCAGGAAATAGATAAAATACTTTGGAGTCAGTGAGGACCACAAAGATGCTCATGGTATTAGAGAGTACAAATGAAAGTGTCAAAGTGCAGGATCAATCTAATAAAATTAAGGGCAACAAACTGCTAGTAAAAGTCAATAAAATCTACTCCATAAAAACCAGGAACATACCACAAGCAAGACACAGGATTTTTGTTTAAAAAAGCAAAAGGCAGGAAGAGATAAGAAGACAACAGACAAAAGGCAAATTTGAAAGCAACAGAAAGCTGTTTGTCCTTGTTTCAGGAGAAGAAAGAGCACTCAGAAAGTACTACCCAGAGAGACACATATGCAACACTAGTAAGTTTTACAAGTCAATCAAATTATCTCTGTTTATTTTTACAGCTTATTATTATCCAATGACTGGGAGAAAAACAGGTATGGCAATGACATTGTCTCCATCTTTCTCAAAGTCTTCTACAATAGTCTATGTTTCAAAGCTGAAAACAGCTTGACTAGACATAAGAGGTTCCATGAAGAAGCTTGAAAGAGGAAGTTATATTATGACATACTTCTTTTCTATACTTGGCATAGGACAGCATTATAGTTGCTTTTGCCCCTATGGCCAAACACTATCTGTATTTCCACACTTAGGGGGTAGAAAAGATAGAATAGGTAATCTTACCATGTTAACAAATATTAACATTAAATTACTTCAGAAAACATTTATATAGAAGCATCACATTATGGAATAATCTCAGTGTATTATGTGTAACCACTTTATGCAGTCTAAGGAAGATCAATGATGTAATTTCTCAAGGCAGCCTTCAAAATTCTGTTCATAACAGACAAAATCTCAGATATATACTTAATTATAAACAGCCAACAAGTCATTACTGTGAGCTGTTCAATCTATTCAGTCATATACCAGTACCAACTGGAGCCACTCCTCATACTTTAAGTTAACTGTCTCCCAGTTGGTCAAGACAGGATAAATATGCAGCCAATGTATACATCAGATGTGATGGAGTCAACTAAAACCCTAGTATGCAGAAGTATCTCACTTATGTGAGAAAAATTAACCAGCTTGGTAGTCTTGAAATGGGCCAGACCTCCAGAAGGACCTGGCATTGCAAGTCTCTGGTTGCAGTTAGATCACATACAAATATGATATATACCTTGATGAGCCTTTAGTTGGCACAGTAGTGGAATATAGTGTCCTGTTAATGTGCTGACCCACATCAGGTGGTGAACATGGGCAGGTATATGTGCACCATCAACATATTAGTAATATTTATGAAGTCCATCTGTCCAAACAGAATAATTTCAGTAAAATCTCTGTATTTTACAGCCCTTCCAATCAGCAGAACAGTCACTCCTCTGCAAGTATTCATGGCCATGAGGCCAATGCCAAACTGATTGCCAACACGCATTTAGCATGCTGGCACTTTTCCATGAAGTGAAAGCAACAGATTCTAAAACACTATTGACTGTCACATCTGAGTGTTCTGTGATCCAAGTCATAAATCAAGGCCTTTGTACAGCTGCAAAAATAGGGCTTTCTCTTTGTGATGTTTGTGAGTCTGTAGCTTGTTACCCCATATTACCATCAGAGTACTGTCACAACATTTTCATTTTGTGGTGCCAGTCCAGAAGTAGCAGTCGATGAAAATGGAGAATCAGCCTGATCCTTTCCATTTCTCCACATGGTGCCATTCTGTTGATGCTATTTTGGGGGGTTTATGTTGATAGCAGCAAAATTCAGACTCTTTCATCTCCCAGCAAATAAAATAATTTTGCAAAAGCAATCTTCAATAGTAATCCCTTTCAGCAATCATTACAATGAACTTTCACCATCCCATTTTTATTAACTCCACTAACAGCCTTTGCTTTCCACTTTCACCTCTGAATAGAAGGCAGGAAATTATATAGAAAAGACATCAGCTGTTAAACAAGCTGGCAGTCTTGGTCATGAAAGGATGTCAGAGAAGGATATTGAACTGAGAAGCTTGTGCTAAAATACCCAGTGCTCCACACTTATTAGGGATGAAAACGGTCTGCTCCTTAGCAACTCTTCCTTGCTTAAGAGTTGAAAACCACAGTTAGGAGATTGGCACCTATTATAGTACAATGTGTTAGGAAAAGAGCCCTTGAAGATCACAAAGGAAACTAACTATTAGTGCTGGGAATGCAAAATCCTTCTGATAGACTCATAAAATCACTCCTGATGAATTTGTGTCTGCATGGCTTTTATTAAGTAGTGACTAGCTAGGAATGTCAGTGATTAGAGCATTAGAGGAGGCTGCGCTCACACTGAATGGGCAAATTTGAGTCAGAGACAAACCAACTCACACCTTAATTTGTCAGCCTAGAGAACAAGATTGATTTACATCAGGTCAACCCAGAGATCAAGCTACTTTTATTACTAATGGAAGCGAATAACGACGAGATTGCACACTCAAGTGCAGCCAGGTGTCTGAAGCAAGCTGAAAAATGTCAGGAGGCAACACTTACCAAGTTAAAATACTGTAAGATTGTCAAAAAACAAATGAACAATCAAGACACACAGCAGCTGGTGGACAACATAAATTATAAAATAAGGCAGTATTAAAAATAGAAAAATATAAACTTGCATGAATCCCATTTTCTTATTGCTTTTATTTGCAAAGATCAGAAAAATCTTGCAAAGCATCTCAAGCCAATTAATCTCATAATGACAGAAGCTCATATTCCTTTAATGAGGTAACAAGTAACTACACGACTTAAATATTTCTATGATGATCAATGATCAGGCTAAGACTAACATGGCTGATCTGGTCCTGTTTCAAAGAGAAAAATAAATAAATGAAGAGACACCTTCATGGGAAACTGGAATCATGGGATTTCAGTTTCTGCCAGCATCCCATACATCACATTTACACCAAATTCAAAAATTACAATAACCCTGAGATGTTACGAACTGCATTATTTAGAAGACAACACTATCTGTCCTGAGTGTTGGGGGCTCACACAATTCTAAAGAATATTTTTCTCCTCTCCCCAGAAAAAGTATCTTTGCTGCAGTCTAACTCCACCCATCACAACATTTCTACGGAAAAAGCAGGCAAATACGTTTATACCTGCATTCAAAGCAAACTGCTACTACTAGCCCACTATATCCCTTTTATCTGCTGCAACAGACCAGTTTAGCTAGAAAAGTATTAATAATAGAACAGTATTAATAACATCGAGACTGGCAAGGACTCACCATGCTACAGTTACTGTTTGCTGAAATGCACTTCTTGTCATCACACCACTGGCAGCCGTTGGTATTAGCAGTACAGCTTGCACAGTCCGCGTACCGGTAACATCTGTCATCTGCAACAGCTGTAATGTAAATGAAAGTCAAAAAGAAATATCACGTAGTAGGAAAATAACACCACGTTTTAAACCCTCACTTAGTGTATTTTCTGTTGCATCCTTGATGTGAACTTGAGCAGTTCATAAAGGCTTAAGTAACTGTGGGAAATTAATTTTATTCAGTTAATAAGATTTACACCTTCAAGAATTCCTTTAGTAACAACTATACTTGAAGGTTCTTAGGTTTCATATCAGCTATAGGAATATTCACTGATTCAGTAAATGGAAACTCGATTGGCACAGTGCATAAATCACAAGAGTTTCTTAAACCATTCTTCACTCTAATATAGATGATGTTCTTTAAAAGCAGGTTTCTGATAAAAATATTAGATTCCTATACAAGAACGCATTGGTAACAGTAGTAAATTAAAAAATCTGAGATACATTAGCAACACGTGGACATTTTCAATCTTTATAAATTCACTTATAAGTGTAATATTGATTAGTAAGTTATAGTTCTGTTCTTTCCCTACAAAAATTATATGAGCAATTATAAATGTTAAATTCTTAATACAAGCCTTCAGGACTTGGACTAAATTTGTGTTAGTCAAAAGAGTTTTGGACACAAATTACCACCTCTGTTCCAAGGGTTTAGGGTTTTGTTTTGCAAAAATCACATAAATAATCTAAAACAGGAGAATTCCTACCATCTCCTACGCCAACTACTGCATTTAACTCCTGTGTGGTTTTGGCACTGTACAACTTAAAGAGATTCTCTTGCCAAGGAAAGTGTGCTATCCAAGAACTGACCTTTTGAAAAGCCACTAAAATTTCTGCTTTTCCTTTAGTTTTGACTATCAGCAGTTTCTCAGACGATACTGTAAACTAGATAACAACTGAGCCAAGTCATGTGAAAGAGTATCTGAAAAAATTTACTTCTTGTCAAACCACTTGGCAGAATACCATCACTTCCAAATGGTTTGACAGCAGTGAGGCAGTGCTGTCCACATCACTTCTTCAGACCTGAAATGGGCCATGTTATGTTGTAGTTTATTCCCACCGCTGCAGCTCTACTTTCCAAACCACTCTATCTTTGTTATTTTCCTTTAGCTTGTTTGTGCTTTGTTTTCACAGAATCACAGAAAGTGATTCTTTGACCTTGTTTGATTTGGTTTTTTACAATACCTGTTGATACACAAACAGCTTTTTATCAGGTCTTCTGTCATTTGACTTACAGAATTTAATCACAGAATCATAGAATCATTAGGGATTGGAAGGGACCTCGAAAGATCATCTAGTCCAATCCCCCCTGCCACAGCAGGATCATCTAGACCAAGTCATTTTTTTGTTTATAAAGAGCAGAAGCTTTCTGGACTCTGGATGTCTAAATGCCATGAAAAAAGTTACCAGAAAGCTTTACCAGGATAGGCTTTCTGTTATATAATGCAACTTCTCTTCCAAGTTTGCAATTTACATCCAGTTCAGAAACAAATAAATCTAGCAGAAAATGTACTGTCTTGAGGCATTAATAGCTGAGATAATAATCATTTAACAAACATTAAGAGTAGACTGGCAGCTTAATTGTATAGTAGTTCATACACGCAGCACACAGCCAAAGCTTGGTGAGCAATTTTATAATTTGCTGAAAGATGCACAGGAAAAATAGCAGGTATATGTAGCAGAGATGTGCATTCTGCTCATGGAAAGTGTAAGAACAAGCATTTCACAAGCAATTTATTTGTGACAAGCCAAAATGCTTAGGAATAGGGTGCCACAGTTATTCATAATGCTAAATTGCCATCTCAACAATGTAGCTATTACAATGCCGCACAGAATTCACATGACAAACTTGAACCCATTTTGACATACCACAGCAAAGGGCTTGTTTGTCTCAAGTTTGTTTCCAGCTGTGACTGTGTGATATTGTTCCGTACAAATACTGCTGTTTGAAAGGTAATGTACTTGAAGTAGCAATGTTTTCTCTCTGCCTTACTGGTACACGCAGGAGTGTGCGCTACACATCTGTAATGCCTGTATCACTCACAGCGCCCATCTGTGCTCTGGCTACTATTACACCTTCTTGGAATTGGAAAAATATGAAAGCTTTTGTAGATATCTCTGTGTGTGTGTATATATATATGTGTGTGTGTGTGTGTGCGCGCGCACTTCTGTATCCCAAAACAGGAGAAAGCGCAGAAAGATGAAAACTAACTCAGTTACAGTATTTCAAAGCTCACCCTCTTATAAATGGCTCAAATAAAATCCAAATCCAGTTTAAAGCAATTTTGTTCCTTAGCTCCCCAATGAAGTAAATTCATGTCTTTGAATCATCTTATTTTTATATACCATATCACCTGAAGTTTTTGCTCCCTTGCACCTACCTCCCTGTATTCAAATTTTAATTGATAAATCTCTTGCATTGGGTATTCTCAAAATCTTAACAATGTTATCAGTTCAATTACTAGTTTTCATAGAATCATCAAGGTTGGAAAAGACCTTCAAGATCATCAAATCCAACCATCCGCCACACAAATCCCTAAAAACTAATCTATCTCTTGAAACATGGAGCATTTGAGTGGGTTTTTTTCCCCATTTGCTATATCACATTGCAAATCTGACAACACTACTAGAATTTACTTACCTGTTTTCTTAGGACATTTTGCTCTAAGGATGTTATTAGCATGTCCAGACTCCCAGGATTCACAATGCTTCTTGTTCCACAGACACCTTATCCCTGGACGAGCATTTTTACACAGCTCTTCATCTCTGAATGCTTCACAGTTTGGCGGCTTGTACACAAGGATGTCATTCAAAAGTACACTTGAAAAACCTCCAAATATATACATGGACCTATTAGGAAAAAGGAAGTAACTGTTATTATAGCTATCTACAGACACTTGGTTTTGATTTCTCATCTGTCTTGATATACAATTATTTTGATGTACAATGGAATATTTTGAAACACAGTATTTTGATATACAATAATTTATGTTTATTTTTTGTCTTGATATACAATAAAAAGATTCTTCCCCTCTCTCTAATAAAGACTCTGTCAAAGGTTGCATTATATTGATTGATACAATTTTTATTTTATTTCTCTAAGGCAATTTAGAATAACAAAAAAATTGCTCAGAGTGCACTGTGTGTGCACTGTCATACTAAATGTGGGGGGAAAATAAAGAGGAACAATGGAGGAAACTACTCACTTTGGAGGTAGATAATGAGATCAGAGTGTGAAATAACAGGCTGCAGGAAATGAGGGGATTGTTCTACAAGGTGGTTTCAAAAGACAGCCAGTAATTGGCAGATAGATGTCTGCCTTAAGTAACATTTCCTGTGTGGTAGCTACAGACGGTATAGAACCAGAAGACTAGACTTGAAATTTTACCTTTCTTATTTAAAATTAAGAACAGTCTCAGGGAAAAGACAGTAACAAAGAACCTGGATATCTGTTGAACCATACGCTCCCAAAACAGAATTAATCACACAGTTTCCAATTGCAGAAACCTTTGGAGAGCATCACATAGTACAATTTTGTACATAAAGCTCTACTGAAAACACCACTAAGTTCAGGAAAAAATAAAACAGGCATTCTCACCTTGAATCTACTTCACTGAAAGTGACAGCTCTACAAGTGTCAGACACAGATGCTTTCAAACACCACAAATCAGAATGAAAAACTACCCATTGCTGAATTCATTAATTCCAGGCAATTTTCTCTTAATGAAGTAATCTGTTTATTGATTAATTTAAAGTGCTCTGCGTACACAGTTACAACTTACAGCTATTTTTGTTCTAATCAGTCAGACCCTTATTCATAGTATTATCACCTCCATTATTTCTGCCTGTAACGGGTTGAAACTAAGAAACTGCTTTGCTCCCAGGTTTTAAGGGGAAAGGAAACCAAAGCAGTCAGGTCTC
>JAOXOE010000632.1:22974700-22986256 GCA_028565055.1 Phoeniculus purpureus | reverse complement strand
GAAGAATTTCTTCCTGATGTCCAATCTAAACCTACCCTGTTGAAGCTTGAAGCCCTTCCCTCTGGTTCTGTCACTAACGACTTGTGAGAAGAGACCAGCACCAACATGTCTACAATGTCCTTTCACATAGTTGTAGAGAGCGATGAGGTCTCCCCCTAAGCCTTCTCTTCCTCAAACTAAACAGCCCAAATTCTCTCAATCTCTCCTCGTAAGACTTACGAGATGAACTATTAGACCATGGCAATAGGTCACATTCATCCTAAACTGTATTTTGACAACATAAATAAGGATGTGCTTTCTGACTCTTCTGCTCAGAGCCAAGGTTTCTGAAAAGTCGTTAGAGGAATTTCATTGTCATAAATTGCCTACTTTTAATAACCTGCTCTCTATCAAACTATTACTCTAGTTACTACTATTGCAAATTTTAAAAAGGTCAGACTGGAAAAATATAATGGTGCTTAGTAGTCCAAAACCCCAGTTAGCAAAAATTAATTAAGACAATTTATTTTTATTTTTATCAAGTGAGATGAAGTAAATAGGAAATCCATGTTTGATTTTGTTTCAGGCACCACATACATTTCATAACAATATAATTTAAAAGTTTAAAATTACAGTTTACTATAAGGAATGGCAAAGGCTACAGGTAAGGTCTAGCCCTTCCTGATGTGTCAGCGGCAACAGAGACAATGCAGCTCCGGGACTGCACTAGAAACCTTACGAGGTTCTAAAGACAGAAGCAAAATTTCATTCTTTCTCCTCAGCTCCTTGAGCAGATACCAGATATTATCTTGAGTGACATGAACGAGCTTCCTCACCAGTTTTGGACATAAAAGTATCATTCTTCATCTTCACACGTCGCTGACATGCTGAGACAATTGCTTATTGCTGTCCTTTGTGTTTGTACACCAAGGAAACAAGCAATACGCAATATAATGACTTCATGGCTCAAAGTTTGGCATGGTAAAACCATACACCAACTATTCGAGTCACTCCCCAAAATGTCGTTGCAAAATATTTAGCAGTTTTTGTTTTTCCTGCAAGGTACTTTAAGTGAAGAAAGAAACATATAATAAAATTTAGCCAAAGGCAAATGTAAATGTATGAGTATTATTTTCCTCCTAGCCATTATTTTGCATTTTTATAGTGATAAACATCTGAGAACTCAGCGTTTTCTCTGTCTTTCCATTTCCTTCCTCCATGTGCATGAGGCTGACTAGAAAAGCTCAGTGGTGCTAGTGCACACCTAACCCCAAAGGCTTCTGCAGATGGACCAACCTTTCTAGCAAGCTTAATCCCAGAAGAGCATTTTTAAGAGTGGCTGATCAGTCACTGTGTTAAGCCATCCAAAAATGACATTTCATAAAACACTGATGTGAAAGAAAGATTAGGAGGAGTTGTGGAAGGAAACACAGTGAAACTAAGAAAAGAATTAAAATACAATTTGTACATTCTTTCAGCCTCTTCTATTCATAGATATGTTTCCCCTTTCTTAAAGGCAGTAAATCCAACAAATGTATCTCATCAGAGTTACACCAGCTTTCAAGGATGTCAAATAAACTATAAACAAACAAACTTTAATGCCAAAAAAAGCCCCTCTGTGTTTTAATTCTCTATGTAAATGACCCATTCCTCCTGACCTCTATTCATTGCTGGATTTTCTAATCCTCCTCAAAGGTCATGCTCTAATCTCTAATAAATGTAAACATGGGTCTGCTCTGCACTGTTACCCTAGACACATAACACACTTCTGAATGCAAAAGGCAAACTACCACTTACTTTTGAGTTCACAAACAGTTCTGAACCCATAAAACTCTCTGGACAGTCCAAAGACAAACACTGGATTGCAAAAATTAACCATTTAACTTATTACTACAGTCTTAGTGGATTGTGACTACATACTTGCTGTGCATGAAGGCTTCACACACTGAACTATGCTGCCTTGTAACCCACTAGTGCTGCCCAAAAAGCAACCACTGCAAAATAAAATGGAGATGCTACTTGTTCTCTTCTTGTTGATGGCAGTATCCAGCAATGCCAAAAATGCTTCTAAACATCTTTGAAAGGGAAAAGGGAAATAAAAAACTAAGATGTGTAAAGCTACATATACTTTTCCAACTACATTTTCTCAGCTGCCTACTACACTGGTCTTAGCTAGGAATTAACTTGGTGTAAGATGCAACTACTGAGTGTTCAATGCATTTGGAAATTCTGAATGTGCAGGCAAGCAATACGTTTTGTGCTCAGAGTACTAATTGAAGTTGGTATGCCTCTACTTGTAGTAGTATCAGAACCTAGTTACATTTATTGTTTGAAATACAGTATTGGAACAGTAACACTCAAAATAAAGTACGTAAAACAGACATTTTGAAAAGCTTCTGACCTTAGAAATATGGGTATCTAGAAGAGGTTTATGAAGGAGAGTACCATATCCTTTCAAAACAACTGATAGATAGCAAGCCTGTAATTCACCCTCCGTATGGTAACAAATCATGAAATCTGAATTTTAACTATCATTTTCTCTAGAAAATGTGACTGGCTTAATTATTTTATTTCTCCATCTATGATTTAAAGCTATGTGTCTGTGTATAACACATGTCGAATCATGGAAGTGGCATTTGTCCCAGCGATTCCTCCCAATCCATTGAAAACCATCTGGTTTTGCCGCACGTCTCTTCACACTCTGGAGTGCTGATTCCAAGAGCAATGTATTTCTAATGCTGATGTACAAAGAACTAATGCAGCAGTTTAGATGCATGCTTTGCTGTCTAGTAACACGGTTATACATCACACTGGCTGAGATACCAAAGAAAAATAACAACAAATCCAAACACATCACGACAAAAGTGTGTATTTATGATTTGTATAGATGCGTAAGTCAGCTGCACAGCCATCTCTGGCCTCCACTCAGAATTCATTTACATGGACTGTGTCAGCTACTGATCACTCGCAGAAAGATAGGCTTCTATCAGAAAGGCCTGAGGATACAGAGCTCCTTACCAAAAATACAGAGACAGACTTCCACTCAACGTACAAGAATATCTACGCAAAAGTCCCTATGGGTTTCAATTAGAAAGCTTTCTTTTGTATTCATTTATTATGTATAAGGAATCACAGAATCAATCCGTTTGGAAAAGATCTTCAAGATTATCTAGTCCATCTATTAACCCAACTGCATCAAGACCATGTCTCTAGGCTCCAGATCTACATGACATTTAAACCACCTCCTTGGGCAGCCTGTTCCAAGGCCAAATAACCCTTGCAATAAAGTTTTTCCTAATGTCTAACGTAAACTTCTCCTGGCACAACTTATTCCTCTTATTCTATCACTTATTATTTGTGAGAAGAGATCAATACCCACCTCTCTACAACCTCCTTTCAGGAAGGTGTAAGATATCAGTCTCCTGTTCTTCAGACTAAACAGCCCCAGCTCCCTCAACTGCTCCTCATAAGATCTGTTTCATAAGATTTCCTCTCATGTACCTGAACAACAGCACACTGAACACTTTGGGCTCAAGAAATCCTTCCTCTCACAAAATTCCTGAGCTGCAAAGAGTTGGATATAAAGAAAGAAATATTATTCTGTTTTTCCATTTGCCATACTCTTCCCATGCCATTCATATTCAGCCACTATGAGAACAGGGTATTAGAACAGACAGATCATCATGCAGCTGCTCATGCATCCTTATACATTCAATATTTTTCTATTTTTTGTACTCATGAGGTTTGTTTCAGTTTCTTCTCTACATTGTGCTTTTTCAATGATACAGTGAGATCATGCAGTACAAAATGAAAATTAATATAAGCAACGGGGGACAATTTTCACACCTTCTGGACAATACACTATTGCACACCCTATCTGCTATGCACTTCCTACTTGTAATAAGTTTTGGTAATTTAAACTTGAAAACTGCTCGTGTCCAGAGCTGTCATGTTTTGAAATGCCATATTAGAGTGAAATCTGACAAACTGCCTCTTATCTCTATGTTTTGATTGCTTTGCTGCTCTCCATGATTATCCTTTTGGCACAGTGTCTGTATTTAGTGTAAGTCCCTGCAATGTTTCATCATGTTACTTCCTATATAAATCTCATGCCTTTTGATCATGTTAGACCCATCTGTAATTTTCCTCTGTTTTCATTTCACAGAACATTAGGGATTGGAAGGGACCTCAAAAGACCATCCAAGTCCAATCCCCCCGCCACAGCAGGATCCCCTAGACCAAGTCGCACAGGAAGACATCCAGGAGGGTTTTAAATGTCTCCAGAGCAGACTCCACAATCCCCCTGGGCAGCCCATTCCAGTGCTCTGTCACCCTCACTGTGAAGAAGTTTCTTCTCATATTGATGTGGATTTGTGCTCAGCTCACTTCTCCAACCAAACACAACCCCTGTATAACACTCATTTTCTCTCCTACATTTTTCCCCTCCTACATCACTCTTAAAGGCAACAAGAAAGAAACTAAAACTGCCATGTAGTACCCGTTAACACCATCCAGTTTAAAGTTTACTCACTATTTTAAACAGTCTACTGATGCTACTACCAGTGCCTACATCGACACCAGTCTGATCCCTTCTTCCTAGGCTTAAGGACAGCAGTGACAAAAGAAAAGTAGAGGACTAGGCAAGAACTAACACAGGGAGAGAGCAAGACATAGAAGCAGTTGAACCTCAGAAGGGGTATGGATAGTAACAATATCACAATTTTCAGATAGTTCCTCTAAGGCAACAGATATTCTCAATTCACATCCTGCTGTTAAAGAAAAATTCAGGTCATCCAATATCATACAAAAGTTAGCCACACACCCAGCACGGAATTCTAAGGTTTTGGCATAGGAAAGGATTGTAAATACTCTGGGCAGTGTTTACACATGGGAATAAAAAATAAAATTTAAACATTTAAAAGTGTCCATTTTGAAGATGGCTGAACTCAAATGTGCGATTAACAGCTTTTGTGAAGAAGGTCCCAACCACATGAAGTACTAGCTGTATTCCTATCACAGAATCACAGAATATTAGGGATTGGAAGGGACCTCAAAAGATCATCCAGTCCAATCTCCCTGCCACAGCAGAATAGCCTAGACCAAGTCACATAGGAACATATCCAGGTAGGTTTTAAATGTCTCCAGACAAGAAGACTCCACAACCTCCCTGGGCAGCCTATTCCAATGCTCTGTCACCCTTACTGTGAAGTTCTTTCTCATACTGATGCGCAACCTCCTATGTTTCAGCTTACACCCACTGCCCCTTGTCCCATAATTGAATCATTCCCTGACTTTTATTCTAAGTGGTAGAAACAAATGTGCCTAGAATTTTTATTTCTCCAAAATTTATGCTTCTCATAAGTAGGTAAAATTTGTTTTTTGTATTTTCCTCCCTCTAGAGCAGTAACTATTCCTGTGCTGTAAAAAAAAACAAGAATATTTTTCATTTCAAGGAGAAGTAAAGCAGCAATATATGTGAGAACATTTCTTAAAGAATCGTGAAACAAGCACAGAAAAACATCATCCAAATGTATCTGCTTTGTACAAACGAAAACCATTTTCTTTTGCAAATTATCATCCATGGGAAGACCATATTTTAAAATACTTATGTAGATAAGAAATGGGAGCATCTCTTTATGACATTTTAATGCATGATTTAGCAGGTAATGGACAGTGCTGATAAGCAATTGTCACCGAAATCTTCAGTCAGTTATTCACAAATTAACAAACTATTTCTCATTATGATGCATCTAAATGTAAGAAATACAGAATTCCATTAAATTAGTACAGGCTCGTTATTACCACCAGATAAAATAACTCTGAAAATCATTTATAGAATTTTTTTTTTTAACAACCTAAAGTACGGAAAGATTTATCATTCCAGAACAAGAAGATCTTTAAAATATTTTGAAATCTGGCAGAAGACAAATAATAGGAGGGAGTTAAAGGTGAAAGGTTATCTTGAATATAGTGCAATTTGTCTCCAACATGATTTATAGACTCAACCTGCAATATGATAGCAAAAAAATAAGGTTTTTTTTATGGAGGTGCCTGAGGTCTACAAATCTCAGTACTTTCATTTTTTTCCATCTCTTAAACTTACTAATATTTATTTTTATAGGATAAACCAAATGCTGACACACATATCCAAAATAGTCCATATAGCACTTCTTCCTAGCATGAACTTCTCATGCACTCGTGCAAAAATTCGCTCTTCTAAATAGTAGCGTTTCTGGTTTCAAAGAAGAAAAAGGACTTAAGCAACTAATAATGAATGGAATTGAGTGCATTTGATCAAAAGAACAATTTGAAGGAGCACTTTAGGCTTGGTTTATTTTATATAACCTGTCAATATCAACTGTATCTTCAAAACACAATACTTAAAAAAAACAATCACAAACAAACCTCCCCCAAATTTCTTTAAGATCTGGCAAGAGGAATAAATACTCTAAGCCTAAGGATATGTTTGCATCTGTAATATACTGCATCTGTTTTGTTCTGTAAAATATACATTGCAGATGCAGACCATTAAAGGTAGAAAAGAAACACTGATTTATTATGAGGGAAATGATGCCTTATAGAGATTCTAAAAGAAAGCTGTTGAGTACATTCTAGAATGAAATGCTAAAACAAGGCGAAAGATCAGAGTTCCTCCATTCAGAGGAACTCTGTATGCAAAGAGTCTGAAGTAGGGATCATGTTAGAAAGTAAAAGGCAAATGGATCCAGTCATCTGACATTAAGCACGTCTATGCAAAAGTCACAAAGGGTAAGACAGTTCTCCAACAACCCATACATTTCTATGGTGATTAAAATTGCTATTTAACACTGATATTGGGACAGCAAAATTGACATAGGGATTTCTGCACATGGATAAGAAGAACCCTCATCTCTTTGGTGCTTTTGCTATCACAATCGTAACGCTTTAAAGTAAATTTGCCAGAGGCATCTTCCCAACAACAATAAGAACATGGAGACAACACACAGCATCATTTTATCATGCTCTGGAGAGCAGCTGTGTATCATGTCCTCAGGAGGCAGACAGGCTCAACCATTCACAATGGCCACAGGAAATCGTGCTGTCTGGAGTATTTGCATTTGCTCGCCACAAACTGTCATTTAAACAATGATATAAGTACTTATTACTTTCATTCACATATATTAAGATACACAGACTATCCCAATGACTTGGTCGTTTCCTCTGGCACAGGCATAAGGCATCAACTTTTAGTGGGCTTGAATTTGCATTCGCACGGATAAATTAACAGACAGACAAACCCAGCGAGACCTTTTAATGTTCATCCAAAATATCAATGTTTCACAACTTCAGAAAATCTGAAGAAAAATATTTCATTTTTCAAGGGAATTAAATAAACACACAATATGTAAACAGCATTAAAAATATAAGTACTCACAGTAACATGTTCCCCTGAGTGGATTTCCAAGATACCTATTTTCAGAGTCACAGCTGCAGGGGAAAAGAAAAAGACAAAAACCAAACATTCCCATTAAACGCAGTCTAGTTTCAATAAAAATGCAGCTAGAATATTTATTCCAAGTACCACGAGTTTCATTATCAGTAGCACAAATACACGGAAATATAAAGTATTTGATCCAGTTCTTAATTAGGATGTGCCGTGTTCCAGAGGCACACCCCTCTCATAAAAGAAATCCAGAGTGATTAGAGTCTTCAACAATGAGCTTAAAGTCAGTGCCTACTGTAGGACTTACAAAAGGTACATGTCCACTAATGAACAGAAGAGAGCCAGGCAAGGAGGCCAAGCACTCTTATTATCTGTGCTGACAAGTTACTCTCTTGGCTGATCTTGATCCTTCCACCAGCCCTCTTGAAGTGCAGAGCATTGATCATTCAGAGCATTCACTTAAAGAAAATATTCCCAAAGATGTCTTCCTCCACAGAGTCCTGAAACACCACCAGACCAGGCTTTGCACCCTCAGATACCTTCCACGCCATGTCATCTCTCCTGAGATGAAACATACACTCTCCAGACTACCCAGGGAAGTGACTGAGGCACTTGCAGTATTAGGATTTTTGGTTCCACTTGATGATCACAATTTTATGGAGGACCTACAGGTGATCCAAAGCAACACTGTGTGCTCTAGAAAGGCTAGTTCTGGTTATGTAGCCTCAAGCAGACAATGGCAGCTGGCTCTGGGGACAGAAACTGTAGCCGCCACACCTACTGCACTACAAGCACAGCACTGTCTCAGTTACTGAACTCTGCACTTCCAAGGCAATTGCTTCTCTTCAGCAAACACCTACAGCACTAGGTGAAATTTAGATTGAATACAATGTACTGATCCTGCTGACAAGACACGGATGTGATAGAGCCAAAGAAATACCTTTCTTGTTGACGATAGTTATTTTCAGAGACTCGCAACAGCCTACAGGATTTCACAGTGATCAAAGTTGAGAAATATTACATCTCTCTAAAAATGTCAATTAACTTAATAGAAAATTATTATCCTCCTTTGTCTTTTTTTTTTTTGCTATTGCATGAAGCCTCCAGAAAGATTATCAATTTCTATTAAATACACAGGATGACTTCTGAAACAGAGAAAGCTTAACGTTTCCAATTAAATTCAATATAAATATTTTCCCAGAGGAAATCTGGATAATTTAATAGTTTGGATTACATTTCCATTACCTTTTTCAAAGCAACTTAAAGTGGAAGGAGATTTTTTTTTTGTTTTATTAAAAAATTTCTAACTTAGATGTCGTAACATTAAACAAGTTGCAGTCTACAGAATAATGTTGGTATTTCTATTGGTCTCTTCAATAACTTCAACTGGTGGTTCTTAACACGCTCATTTTCATTAAAAAATAGGCAGAGTATTTCCTTGGCACCTTCTTACTGTATCATGAAGAAAATAATCAACAGTATCATGAAGAAAATAATCAACAGTAGCATTAAAGTGGACACGTGGAAAAAAAGATCACAGAATCACAGAACATTATGGATTGGAAGGGACCTCAAAAGATCATCCAGTCCAATCCCCCTGCCAGAGCAGGATCACCTAGATCCAGGAACATATCCAGGTGGGTTTTAAACATCTCCAGAGAAGGAGACTCCACAACCCCCCTGAGCAGCCCGTTCCAGTGCTCTGTCACCCTCATTGTGAAGAAGGGACCCACTCACAGTGTGAACTATTTGCACAGTCAACTATACAGAAATTCTACATTTTCTTAATACAGAAAAACTTTTGGTTAAATGCAAAGAAACCAAAAAAATGGATGATTCAATGCTACGTATAATTTGTAGTCTATGTTCATGTGATCACTTAAGCTCTTTCCTCAGATTTTAGAAGAGCCATTGATTCTGAAGTATCTGTCTCTCATGCCATCACAAAGGGAAGGAGAAAATAATCTCAAGTAATAATATTGGCCTACCTGACACACTTTTTGCTGAACATTACAAAACATTAACTACACTCTACAAAGAACAGCTCGCTGCTTAAAGAGATTAGGCTTGTAAAAACAGACTCGTGTCTGAAAGATTGGCAATTTTGACAGGAAGAGCTAAGGGAAAAGGATCATCTTTGAATTAAGAGTTTTAAAGAATTTCTTTTTCAGGACTGTACCGTTGTCACATAACCAAGGCAGTGTATGAATCAAGAAATTTTAAAAACATGATAGATATAATTGTAAGAACGATGTTTTTCTTCTGAATTGTTTCAATTGGTTTTATTTTAATAATTAAATAAAATAAAAGGCTCCATGGTATGGCTGGGAAGAGGACCCTCTCTATGGACAAGATGAGCATACCAGGGGAAAGTCTGTGCTCAGTTCATTCAGTGCTGCATGGATATGGTGTTTCCAGCAACTGAGAGGGCTTCAGATCTACCTGCTTTCTGTATCCCTTTTTTTATTCTGCTTTATTAAAACAGCTACTTTATTATGCCATTTGTTGCCAGGCCTTACAGAATGAACCCTGCACCACCTCTTACCCTTCCTCCTCTGTCTCCTGCTGCAAAACACTTTCATAACACATATCAGTAACAGCATGAAGTGCAGCTCTTAGGACCCAGGGAAACTTGCTTTAATTCAAATGAAAGATGCTATTTAAAGCCTTAGTTTACAGCAGAGTGAAAAGATGAAACTAATAGGATTAGAAGTACATCTAGAAGTACTCACATAAGTACATACACTAGGTTCTGAACAGATTTAGCTTTGTCTTTTAATCCTATTTCCTTGCACAAATGTATTGCTCTGTATAAGTCACTAATTATAGTTCCAATTACAGAATTTCCTATTTGCTGAATTATTGTGATCTTTACTCACTGTAATAATTTTTGTACCTTTTCCAAAAGCCAACTGACCCCATGTGAAACAAAATACCTCGTATCTATGAAATGGAAACTACATTTGTCATTTTACATGCCACAGGACTATGATCATTTGCTGTACATAGCAATCATGAATGAGCACAGCCCGCTTGGAATTAAACCTTGCAAGAGAGGTCAAGGGCAACAAAAAGGGCCGCTTCAAATACATTGCAGGTAAAACTAAAACTAGAGACAATGTAGGCCCCCTGCTGAATAAGGTGGGAGCCCTAAAGACAGAAGATACAGAGAAAGCAGAGATACTCCACACTTTCTTTGCCTCTGTCTGTACTGCTGGGGGCTGTCCTGATATCAACGCCCAGACTGCTGAGGCCCCATAGGAAGTTGGGACAAGAGAGGAGTTTGCCCTGGACTGGATTAGGGATCAGTTGAGCAAACTGGATGGACATAAATCCATGGGCCCTGATGGGATGCACCCATGAGTGCTAAGGGAGACAGCAAAAGTCATCCGCCATTATCTTTGCTAAGTCATGGGGATCGGAAGAGGTGCCTAGGGACTGGAGGATAGCAAATGTCACTCCAATCTTCAAAAGGTTTAAGAAGGAGGACCCAGGTAACTATTGACAAGTCAGCCTCACCTCCATCCCAGGAAAGCTGATGGAACAATTTGTCCTAGACGTTGTCTCCAGGCACATCAAGGACATTACGGACAGGCAGCATGGCTTCACAAAGGGAAAGTCATGCTTGAACAACCTGATAGCCTTTTATGAGGGCATAAACAGGTGGAAAGATGATGGCAGAGTGGTGGATATGGTCTATCTTGACTTCAGTGAGGCATTTGACACAGTCTCACACAGCATCCTCACAGCCAAACTGAGGCAGCGTGGTCTGGATGATCAGATAGCGAGGTGGATCGTGAACTGGCTGCAGGATAGAAGCCAGAGAGTAGTGGTCAATGGGACAGGGTCAGTACTGGGACCAGTACTATCAAATCTATTAATTAATGACTTGGATGAGGGCTTAGAGGTACTGTCAGCAGTTTGCTGATGACACAAAGCTGGGTGGTGTTGCCGACACCCCAATGAACGTACTGCCATTCAGCAAGACCTGGACAGGCTGGAGAGCTGGGCAGAGAGAAATTTAATGAAGTAGAACAAGGGCAAGTGTAGACTCTTATATCTGAGCAAGAACAACTCCAGGTACCAGTATAGGTTGGGGACTGACCTGTTGGAGAGCAGCGTAGGAGAAAGGGACCTGGGGGTCCTAGTGGACA
>JAOXOE010000632.1:22924194-22974600 GCA_028565055.1 Phoeniculus purpureus | reverse complement strand
GGCCTTAAACACCTCCAGGGATGGGGCCCCAACCACCTCCCTGGGCAACCCATTCCAGGCTCTCACCACTCTCACAGCGAAGAACTTCCACCTCATATCCACTCTAAATCTACCCATCTCCAGCTTTGTTCCATTCCCCTTAGTCCTGTCACTACCCACCATCCTAAATAATTTCTCTCTGTTAACAGCGTATGGAGTCTATGATTAGACTATAGCTCTAACGTCAAACTTACAATATAACTAATGTTAGGTGAGATAAATTTCTCCCATAGATTCTAAGCCCTGGGTGGTAATTTCTGCGCAATAATGTAATGCTAAAATAGGAAAAAGAAATATTCCTTCTTCATAGGTTGAAATCAAAGAAGTAATATTGAGCAAAGTGCCCGCTGGAAGATTCCTACTGCTTTCTACTCTGTTGATGGCAGCAAAGAATTTAATCTATCAACTAAGAGTCCTTCCAGATGATAAGAATTAGTGATAGCAAAACTTTCATACTGGTAACATAAATAGAAAATAAAATAACTTAAAGAAAACGAGACTCTGAATTACAGCCTTGACATCAATATTTGATAAACAGTTTCTGGAGATTATCTCTGCACGCTGAAGTCCTATTTCTCAGGATGGAGTACACTACATTATCCAAACACCAACCTCTTTTTTTTCTCCAACAATGTAATAATTACAGGAAGCTGTTTCCACTATTCAGAGTCATGAGAGGCTGAAACACAATCTAGACTTGCATTCAAGTGAGATGAATAACATTCTTTAAGTTTTTACAGCCGAATTTTTTTCCTACCTTGCACTTTGCCTGTTCAATATGCACACACCACCATTACCTAATTTTGTGTATGTGTACACATACAAACAAACGCACATCACAGAGAAACCCTCAGGTAATAATCTCCATCAGGGGAAGGAAACTGCTATCTAACTTATCGTTTAATTCAGTATGCAAAATATCTTCATGATGATTAATACAGACATTATTAGGAAATTGAAATATTAGGTATTAAAGTAAATGAGCGAGTGAAAATTAAAAGGCATAGACAAGGAGAAATGACATGTTTCTAAATTCAATAAAAAAAGAGTTGAAAAGTAATTGATGCAAAGACCTATAGTGCTAGAAAGTTATTTTAGACGTAAATCTTTGCAGGATTGAGTTCTCACATAAACTCAGTACAAAACAGCCGATTTCTAGACAACATCTTCTGAAACTCTGGTGTTTAAAAGCCTGGTTAGTTTAAATGGACAGGCAGGTGTGAAGGGAATGGAGTCAGGGAAATTGTCAGGCAGAACTGAATGACCAAATTTTACTACAAAGAGAAGTACTGCCTGATGATACGGATTTGTTTGTCAGACTTCACTAAGGAAAAGCCATTTCTGTCACTTGCTAGAATTGGATTTCTCTCTCTCTTCAGGTCTCTTGCTATGACTGTTTATGACACCTTATTATGACTTGATAAATTAAAGAGTCTCACACTAGGAAAGATACACCTGTTATGGAGAGTGCTTTTGTAAGTTAACATCAGGGAGTCATAGAATGTGGACTGGAAGAAACATCTCGAGCACCTGTGGATCAATCTCCCATTCAAAGCCAGGCTACTGTCAACACCAAATCAAGTCAGGGGTGTCTTTCTCCAAATAAGTTTTGAAAACCTCCAAGGATGGATATTCCACAGGCACTCTGGGAAACTTGTTCCACTGCAGCATTGCTACTACAATGATTTTTTTCTAGTGTTCAATCTGAATTTCCCAAGGTGAAGCTTGTGACCACTTCCTCTAGTCTTACCACCAGCTACCACAGAAAATAATGTAGAGTTAGTAATGCTTCTACTACTGTACATTTAATTTGTGGGTTTTCTACAGAAAAGTTTGGATTTGAAAAGTCTGAAAAGATTTTGCCCACCCCACCCCTTTCAACTATTTCATCTTCCCAGCAACTTTCATCGTCTTCTTTTTCTCCACCTTGGTTTCTGTTTGGAGCTACGTCATTTGCCACTGAGAGAAAATGTTATCCCTTCTGAAGATAATTTGCATGTGGGAGGAACTGCCAACCACTGTGATTTCAGAGAGAAGCAGGAACTGTCTACAAATGGATGTTCTGGGTGATTTTGTCTCAGTTCAGTGTAGGAGCACTGTGACGAAACTCCATATGCCTAAGTTTTATGTGAGGTTTCTTTTCCTGTGTGGTGGGGGGAATTAATTAAAATGTCTTGCTGAATTTTTTCCCAAAATTGAGTAAGTTGTTTCATTGCCTGCAGATTCATAAGTGGTTTTGTTAAACCCTCCCTTCATGTCTGACACTTTAGGTAAAAGTTCTTGGTTAAAATATAGTTGAGGTCTCTAACCCATGACATCAATGGTGACCCAAGTAGGACGCATGGGGATCCAGACAAGGACCCACACTACACAGCTAGTCATTGCAAAGAAGGCTCTTGGCCAAACTAAGCAAGCACAAGCTTTGCAGCTCGAAACTGGCTTGTGTTCTTCAAGCTGCTAAAAGTCTTTTCAGCACCTCAGAAAATATACAGCATTTTGGGGACTGAAATTAATCTGCATGGGCAATTGGTTTGTGTAGAATCATAAACATAAACAGTGCATAAAGTGGGAAGTTTCCTATGTTTATTTTTTAAATAAAAGCAATTTACTTCTTTTTCTAGACCCAAAGAGCGTCTCAATAACATTTATGAACTGGAAGATCAAAAGCTGGAATCTCATTCAACATTCAACCTCCCCACCAGAGCTCAGTAAAAGAGGATAATTTTCTCTTAACACATTTGAATATTGCCTTAACTGGAATGGGAGTATACTGTTGGGCTACATTCGACTTTACATTAGGTAATTCCACTCTCTTCAGAGCTTCGCACTTCTTTGTGAGACTTTACCATGTTTCTGTTGTCCTAATCATCAAATTTTGTCAGGTTGTCCTGAATCAAAGTTCTACTATTTAATATATCAAACCATCTCCCGCTCAGCATCAGAGCCATTTTGGTCTTTTGACAAACAAAACACTTCTTACATTGACACATTACAAAGTAAAATAGATTCCCGATCCTTTTCAGATCCTTGATGTGTCTCTTTTGTTCCATCTATAGAAGCTGGTGCCAATTACAGTTGCACTAATGATAAAACAAGTGTACTCTCATCGTCAACCTTCTTAAAAAAATCCCTTGGTCCTCTGACTGACAGCACTGCCTTTACAACTAACACTCAAATTCCTTTTGTAATTCATGTCTATTAAAAAAAAAATATCTCTATTCTGTCTACATAATTTAGACTTTTTTCCTGTCAAACCTAAATTACCTCAAGTACAGGCTGGTGATATTACATCTACAGAGTGTATGAAACTAGCTGGGTGCTGTGCAGTAATACTGTCATCTAGTGTAGCGGGATCAATGTGCCTACAAACCATCAGGAATCCATGGCCCGTAACAGAGAATCCTATACAAACAACCGGCAGAGTATTATGGTCTGGGATACTATAATCAGGCAAAACTGTAAATTACTTTTATCTGAAAACTAAACACAGGAAATTTCCCACTTTATGCATTGTTTATGTTTATGATTCTACACAAACCAATCACCCATACAGATTAATTTCAGCCCCCAAAAAGCTGTATATTTTCTGAGGAAAAATGGTTCAATAAAAAACATTGCATTAGAAAACAATAACGCAACACTCATTTAACACATCAAAACTAAAGTGCTATCTCATCTGGAAAAAGAGTCTAAAGGATATCTTCACAGATGCAAAAGACTTGTACGATATTTTCATCAATGTCAAAATGGAATTAGCCGTGCAAGTTTGTATCTGCTGGTGCTGGCAAACTGCTATCATATTACTCTGTCAAACTGTGGCTAAGCTGATGATGCAATTTGGCTATCTTCCAGAGTTCTTATATCCAGGAGAATTCCTAAATGCTACCACTAAACACGTGGTTTTTAAGTCACATTTCTGCAATTATTGAAGCAATGAGATGGCTACTTGAAATATACATTGTATACAATCTACATTGATTGTTAAAAGAAAAATTTCCTGGAGGATGAAGTCAGATTCACAGCCAATGCTACTGTGCCAAGGTATATTTAACTTTGTAAAGTTTTCTGATGAATGTGAGAACATCTCACTGCAGTGAAAGGGTCACTTCATAGCAGATATCACAAGGTTCAGAGGGTGGCTCAAAAGTCTTTCCCACATGAAGAGTAAAAGTAAATTCTCTAAAACTCAAGAAATAAAAAGTTTGAGAACACACTAGTGAGCACTGCAAGATCTCAGCTCTCTCTAGTGAACTCGCACAGAGCACAGCAGGCACTGATTTAAAGCCACAAAGCTGAATCTTCTCAAGTTGGGTAGATTTTTTTTTTAGGGCACCCAAAGCATCTACTTTACTTCACCTACACTTGACATGGTAAATCCAAACCCACCTATTTATTGACCACTGACTCAGGAAATCCTTCTACAACATCATTAATGAATAATGAATTAATCAATAATGAATAGATTGAATAGGACTGGTCCCAGTACCAACCCTCTTCCATTGACCACTACCCTCTGGCTTCTATCCTGCAGGCAGTCCATGATCAACCTCAGAACCCTATCATCCAGAACACACTGCCTCAGTTTGGCTGCAAGGATGCTCTGGGAGACTATGCACCTAGCACTACTGCACAGATAGACCCAAACCACAACCGCAACAAGCAGTCTTTCTCCTTCGTTTCCACAATCAACAAGAGCTAGCATTGAAACAGTCTCAATTTTTGAATGGAAATTCTCACTGCCTGGGCAGAAGAAACATGTGGGAAGTGCATGCAATTGGAAAGAGAAACAATTCTATGGAATACAAAAAGCAGAATTCTGAAATTCTGAAGGTTGTAAACATGAAAAAATCCTATTTTTCTTTCCTGCATGGAAAAAATTTTTATCTTTATTAAAATAAGTAAATGAATGAGTAAACAAACACATCTACCCTGAACTATTTGAATGATCACAGAACTTAATATGATGGCTATGGCATTTCAAGTTCGTGCCTATGTGTACCTGTAGAAATACATAAAACAAAAATGGAAAATGTGCTGTTAAAAAGGATAAAAAAGAATAAGTTTGTGGGTTTTTTTTTTTTCAAATCTGTTCAATATCTTCTTAAATATGCAGTAGAGCTGGTTTTGCCAGACAGTCTACTAGTTCACCCATTGGTTGATCTCCAGCCCAATAAAAACAGTAATAAATTTTTTTATAGGCCTCCAAAAGCTGAATTTTTTAAATTTATGCAATGTTTTCTTCATTTTAGCCACCAAATACTTGGTTAGAAAAGGCAAAACATGCACTGAATTTTGCATAAAGATCATGCCACTCAAAATAATGTATGTAAAACTCATTGGTGAGATGCCAAGAAAAGGGCAACGCATTTTCTTAAACATGAAGAGAGTAATTTTCCAAAGTTTATTGTTATAAATGTAGAGCATGCCATAAAGCTGCTGGAACTGTGGAATAAAAATTTTGTATTTGCAATAGCACTTTCCTTGATTACTGTGGATTAGCATATTTATGAGGTTACTCAGCCTCAGGTTTAAACCCACAAATCAAAGGTTTATATCAGCATGGGTAATGGATTACACAGAAGTCTACGGCCTATGATGTCCCAAAGGTATCTGTCTTTCGGAAGATTTATGTATACAATACCACTTTGTAGAAATTACATTTTCTGATCTTTCGCATGGCGCTTGGTGATTCCCCTCTCTAATGTGTAAAACAACCAAAAAAATCAGCAACCCCATACAGCGGAGAAATTCATTGATGTACTTTCTCATTCACATATTGAGAACACCACAGAGGACAGAAGCTTTAATTCCTTGACGTATACAGCACTACTACAACGCGAATAAAGTCATTATGAGCACACTCAATGCAATAAAGCTTCTGGAAAGATGAAGGAATCTCTATTCCAGAAGCTGTTAATAAATACTTAGGTTTTGTTCATCCAATAAAGAGAACTATCATAGAATAAGGTTAGAAATAAAAAAAAAAATAGGCTCACTTTTTTCTCCTAAGGCGAATGCTGACCACATTACTAATAATGGTAAGTATCTACTGACTTTCTTTTGACTTCAGAAAGACCAGGACTTCAGAGCAGAATGCTAAGAAATCAAAATGCTTAGTCCTGCCTCTCACAGAATCACAAAACATTAGGGATTGGAAGAGACCTCGAAAGATCATCTAATCCAATTTTCCCATCCACAGCAGGATCACCTAGACCAAGTCACACAGGAACATATCCAGGTGGGTTTTAAACGTCTCCAGAGAAAGAGACTCCACAACCCCCCTGGGCAGTCTATTCCAGTGCTCTGTCACTCTCACTGGGAAGAGGCTCCTTCTCATAGTTATGTGGAACCTCCTATGTTGCAGCTGACTCCCACTGCCCCTTCTCCTACCATTTGACACCAAGAAGTGTCCATACCCCTGACAGCCACCCTTCACATATTTATCAACATTAATGAGGTCACCCCTCAGTCTTCTCTTCTCCAAGCTAAAGAGTCCTCTCACAAAAGAAGCCAAATACAGGTCAGTAAGGCTGCTCATCAGAATGGTTCTTGCAAGGCTATGGGTATCCAAGTGAAACTTTATTATCATCATTGTGTAGTAATGACAAATTAAGACAGAGAAACCTCTTTAAACTGTCCATACAAAATGGTCACCAGCTTTATCATTATTTCAGTTTTTTTTACTTAAGAGTCACATCTAACAGAATGAAGCTGAGGTCCACAAAGAAGGGTGTGGGAGTCAGTAACATGTATGAATGAAACAGAAGACAACATACACTAACCTGTATAATTTAGATAATCCAACTTAAAAAGTTATGAGAAAAGTAATAAAATGGATCAAGCTTTCTGTATTGTATCTATATTGCACTGAGGGAATCGTGTAGGTCTTTGCATGACAGGGGTGTTGTACACTTATCTATAGAAGCGAAAAGACTATTCTAACAGACCTGCTACTCAGAGAACAACATTTCAGGCTAATGTGAAAATATTAATTGTTTCAAATAAAATGAAAGTGGTTAACTGAGCTAAAGAGTGATCAGCATACTAAGAAGGAAAATATGTCACACATAAGGAAGAAAATGAATTTCATGTTCTTCCTTGAAGAGGTGATCAAAATCCAGAAAGTGACAACTGAGACTTTAACATGGTAAAATGAAAATTAAATTATGGGAATTAACAGAATGCATTGTGATTCAATTTTACTATGTTAATTTGACCATCTTTCATTTAACTTCCTCATTTGAAACTCCTATTATATTACACACTGTAATAAATTTGAAAAAAATAAAAAAGACAGAGACAACCGACAGCCCTAGATTTTACCCAACCTCTTACTAGATTCTATAGAGTCAGGGTGATAGACCATTGATGCGTCATACACTGTAATCACTGACCAACAGGCTGCCAGATCCAGGAAAGTATTTGTAAAAGATGCAGAGAAATGTGAAATGTGTGATGCTAGTAAACAATTTTAGGCAGATTTAGAATGGTTTAAATGGGTTTTAGGCAGATTTAGAATGATGTCAATGAAAGAGAAAAGCAGGACCTACTAACTTGAAAACTATTTCCAAGCAACCAGGCTAGCCATGCTAGTGTTTGGCAACAACACAACGAGCCACACTGATTCTCTGTTCAAGAGGGACACAGAACTGCTGGAGAGAGTCCAGCACAGAGCCACAAAGAGAATGAAAGGAGAACACCACCTCTCTTATAAGGAAAGGTTCAGGGAGCTGGGTCTCCTTAGCATGGAGAAATGTGAAATGACTGAGGGGTGACCTCATTAATGTTTATAAATATGTGAAGGGTTGGTGTCAGGAGGATGCAGCCAGACTCTTCTCAATGTCATCTAGTGATAGGACAAGGGGCAATGGGTGTCAGCTGGAACATAGGAGGTTCCACATCAATATGAGAAGGTACTTCTTCAGGGTGAGGGTGACAGAGCACTGGAATGGGCTGCCCAGTGGGGTTGCAGAAGTCTCCTTCTCTGGAAGTGTTTAAAACCTGCCTGGACATGTTCCTGTGCAACTTGGTCTAGGTGATCCTGCTCTTGCAGGGGGATTGGATTAGATAATCTTTTGAGGTCTCTTCCAATCCCTAATGTTCTGTGATTCTGTGATTCTGGTGACAGTCATTTCCATGAAGCAATAAGAAAAGCTCTGTAGGTGAAATAGAGAAAGTGCAGCAGTGAAACACAAAAATGGCAATGCAATATATGAGCAGGATCACCTAGAACTGTGATTTTGAAGGCTACCTGCAAAGTTCAGAATGGACTGTTCCCACCTCATGGATGAAGGGCAAGACACTTCATTCACACTTTCATCTATAAAGGCCTTAGCTGTTCAGAAGAAAAAAACCCTTCAACTCTGTCAGCACTGCAAGTACTTTTTATTCTTCCTTTTAGAAACTGCATTGCCAAGTCTGTTTTCCAGAAGCTCTAATTGTTTAATTAGGCATATGCAAACGAACAGTAATCATCCGGGTGCTGAGCAGTCTTAACAAAATCCAAATTCAAAGAAAATAAACACTTTTTTTCTGCTAGAGCACTTGATGCTTTCAGAGAGCCAAGGAAAATACTTCTCAAGAGCTCTGCATAATTATGGTGTTGGCCCTAACTCTGTAGGTAGTGCCTGTTCCTTTCTCACGTTGAATATCTCATACTAACTTAAGTCAGAAATGTTAAGATCTATTTTGGGGGGTATTTTTTCACTTGTCCAAATCATTTTCATTTGAGTAGGAGCAGGAAGGGTGTCTACAAAGTAGACTTTTATCCCAAAATCATGAATAACATCTTCTGACTGAAAAAGTGTATGAATTAAGGCGAAGAAAAGAGCACTCAGAAAAAGAATGAATTCCGTTTCTGTTACACAGACATATACTTCAGAATTCTGAAGCACTTAATTTGTTTTACCGAATCTATTTGGCGGAGGAGTTAGGCAAAGAGTAAAATGCTATTTGGAAGAGTAAGTCTGGTACAGACTGTATGACTTCCAGCCTTCCACTATGCCTCAGTAAAATAATTTCTACTTTTAACCAAGGACGTTTTTCTAAAGCGCAATACAGTAATTTCTAGTCATTTCAATTTAAGAAAACTTGGTTTCCTAAGAATTAAAGCTACAGAAAGTATCTCTGCCTGCCATTGATGAATGGCTTTGGACTCAAAGACTAATTTTAAACACACTGCATACAAGATTGAGGGTCTTAAAAATTCAATGCCTACAAGATTCATAACAAGAGTCCGAGAGAGACAGACTTAACTACACCAGCTGAAGGAAACACACCTATACAAGTGCACACATTGCTAGACATCACAGAAGCAGATGAAACAAAACAGTTATAAAAGCATAAATTATTCACATTCAATTTAGACAAGAAAGTAAGGACAAAGCATCAGGTTTTCTGAAATCTGGTTGCTGCTTTGTCCCAGAGTTACCAGGTTGGGTAACAACCTCAAGGTTGTTATTGGCTGAGCTGGTCCCTCCTCCAAAAAATGTTAAAGGCTTTTGAACAGCTTTTATAGGGAAAAATTACTATTCTAAAGTGTGAGAAATTTTGCTTAAAAAAAAACCCCAAACAACTGAAGTGAAAACTTGGTTTAATCTAGAAATATTTTCCTGTAAACTTCTGGATAATTAAATTTAGAATCTTAGAAATTCAGAAAAAAGCAATTTTCTCAAAAACTTTTAATACAAAAAAATCTTGTTTGACAAACCCCAATTATTTCACTCTATGAAGCCTGATCAGGCTTTTGTAAAATTGGTATTTGAGCAGGGCACAGAGGAAGAAATATTAACCATGCTGATCCCAGAGACATGAATGCCTTTAAAGACCTTCAGGACTGTCTGGCCTCCAGCACAAGAAGGTGTAGAAAATAAAGCGAAGAAACAAAAAACATACTGTTTACTCTCTGTAGAGTGAACTGTCTCACACACTCCTTTTAGAGGGGTCTTTCCTGCCAACAGCCATATGTGACAAACCCTCAGAGGATACCAGGTAAGATTTCTAGTATGTGTTTTGGGACAAGAGGAGGTCAGAAAGTTATCTTCTACTAACAGCACTAACTGGCCTCAAAAAATGGGTTGGGTTTTCCCCTCAACGGTCACAGAATTTCCCATGGTGATTCCACTCTCCCCTACACCCTTGTGTCCAAACCAGAACTTACTCATTATTTTCACTGAGAGAAGAGCACAGCTATAATAAAATAGAGAAAACTTAGTGTATTTATATTTCTGAGAAATAATGCTTAATTGCTTTATAGCTGCAAGTGAGTTTGTTTTGTAATCATTTCATGCATCTGTAGAGGGCTTAATGCTGATTTATGTTGTTTACTGAAATCCTGACTTAGCCTGTTGGGAAACAGCTCAACGAAGATAAACCATGTGACCATATTCCAGCACAAATGCATTCTCAATAATTATTTTTGTTTTAATGCTACGTTAAAGTGTTTTATACACCAATTGCCTTTTAAAATCTGAACCGATAACAGATCGAATTGAAATACAGGAAATTCCATTTAAACATAACAACATTTTTATACTGCAAGGATGATCGAAGACCAGAAAAGGCTGCTCAGATACGTTGCGTATCGATTCTCCATCCTTGGAGATATTAAAAGTCTGACTGGACAAAGCCCTGGATAACTTGGTTTACTGACCCTGCTTTGAGGGGTCAGACAATACTCAGATGGTTCTTTCCAACCGCAATTATTCTATGATTAGGCGTGATTACTTCTCTTCTCACAGGTTGTCAGTTTTGGCTTAGTATGTCCCCGTGTCAGAAAACAAAACAAAAGATTTCTGAGAGATTTAATTTCCTTTCCAATCTTCCAAAGCCAACAAGTACGGAGACATTGGAAGTGTTAATGTAGAACAACAAAAGCTACCTATTCCGCACGAAATGTAACCTTTTCAATGTTTTTTAACACAGACACTTATGCTTTTTATTAGCTTCAGAGCAGTTTCATAGGAGACATCTTGTGAATGTCCATTGATAGCGCAAAAATACCCATCAAATCACAGAATCACAGAACACTAGGGATTGGAAGGGACCTCAAAAGATCATTCAATCCCCCTGCCACAGCAGGATCACCTAGATCAAGTCACACAGGCACATATACAGGCAGATTTTAAATGTCTCCAGAAAAGGAGATGCTGCAACCCCCCTGGGCACCCTGTTCCAGTGCTCTGTCACCCTCAGAAGTTTCTTCTCGTATTTATGTGGAACTTCCTATGTTCCAGTTCACACCCATTGCCCCTTGTCCTATCATTAGATGACACTGAGAAGAGTCTGGCTGCATCCTCCTGACACCCACCCTTCATATAACACTTTTTCCTAGTAGACAAGCTAGAGTGCTGATCACATTTTATGACAATTAATTGGGCCCACAAACGTGATGGTACCCTTTTGGCCTCTTTTGATTTTTCTTGATTAGAGGTTTATTAATCTTCTTATTAATTAAACTGTTGTAATTTAGCACATGTGTGACAACCGTGTGCAGTAACTCAATGGCCTTTACATGAATTCGGTGAATGTGATAGCACGTTGAATTTTCTAGGTAGAGAAAAGCTAGAAAGTTCAAATGTGTGACACAGAAAAATAGGAAGAAAGAACAGGGTGATTAGTTCTAGTATCCCACAGTGAAAGGCCACAATGGTTAGTTTCTAAGTTCTACAAAACACTCAAGTCTCAGGCTATAACTCAAACACAAGCTACATTGGCTGCTATTCAAAAGAAAATCTTACACAGGAATAAAAAAACCCAGTAGTTAGGGAGGGTTGGAGGAAGACATCTGATAGAAGTCCTTGGAGATTTTAAAAATCCATCAAGACCTTGCCTTTGGCAACCTGTCCTAACTGATCTTGGTTGAGCAGAAGGGTTGGACAAAATAACCTCCAGAGGACCCTCTTTCAATCTCAGCCACTGTGTTATTCCAAGATATCAATAAAATTACAAGAGAAGACCTGAAATTGCTGTAGTAAGCCTATCTCTCTCCCTATCTTGATTCTTGGCATGCAAAAAAAATCTTAAATAGAGTATTAGAATTCTTTGTGCTTCATTTAAAAACTGAAAAGTTGCAAAATTCAATACAGAATGGCAATGAAAAATAGTATAGATTGATATATGCTATGCGCATATACACATGGGCTTCTTGAAATGTCCCAGATATCAATATCTCTACAACTGGATCTACCTGAAAATCTATTAATAAGGCTGTGGCCAGCACAAACTTTCATAAATCTGTTGCATTAGAATCCACATAAAGGAGTTGAGATTACACTGCAATAGCAGTCACCAACGTGTCCTTCAGGTGAGTCACAATCATGAAACTGTAAACCACCTGATTTGCATCACTAATCCTTTCTGGTTTATGGTGCTTATATTCTAACAAATTTCAGAAGGTTAATAAAGCACAGGGAGAAAAAAAAAAAGTCCTGCATTTGCACTAAACCAGATTCAACGAAGAATTCTGTTTACTAGAAACAGGAGCCTTGATTTCATCATCATTACTGTTTGAAAGCACCTTGTACCACTTCAAAGATTGGATTTGAAAATAGGATAGAGAATGTACCTATTAAAATTAAGAATTGCATCAGAACACAAAAGAAGAGAGAACACATGACATCTGCCTTCTACTGGGAGCATCTGGATGCGCGCACACACACACACATATATTCTGGTTTCAAAGAAAGAATACATGTGAATGCTGGTTAAATTGAAATGGAAGGCAAATCTGTATGCACTGTGTCCTTTGTTCCCTTTAAAAAAAAAAGAATTTATATTGCAAATTAACTGTCTTATAAAGATTGCCTTGTGCTTCCATGACGGTTTAGGATGTTATATTTCAATACTCTGGTATTCTAAATACATATTGCCTTTCAATTTCAATAATACTATTATACAATAAAAAGCCAAAGGCAATAAAGCTTTAAGAGTCTTCACAATTATTTTACATTAAAGAAAAAAAAACAAAACAAAGGAGCTTATTTATTTTTAATTGAAATATGTCCAGCTTTAGTCTTAAAAGGAAAAATTTATATATATATATATATATATATATATACACACACACTTCTGTACATAAAATTAACCAATCCTGGCTAACAGCCTTCCTAAAATTAACTCAAGTAAGAGATTTTAAGTGTTCTGAAATTAAAGATTAATGGATTGCCAATAAATCATTGTGCATCTCTTCAGTCAAAATTATATACAAAACAAACTGCTGCTCTGTTGTAATAATTATGTTCTTTGCTTCTTTAGTTTAGAATAATTTAACTTTATCATCATTAAATACCCTAATGCCAAGGATGAACACGTCTATACCATTAACATTTCTGATGTTCTGAAGAATTTATCCTTATTTTCCTTTGCATCTTATCCACTAAAATTCTATCTATACATTTCAGTGAGTCTTCAAGGTCTCCATATATTTACTGTGCTATAATTTAAAAGCCTGTCAGGAATCAAAGATACCAGAATTCAAGTGCAATTTCAGGTCAACTCCTTCCTTATTGAATGTTGATAGGTTTTGATCCGTTTCCTAGGCAAAGTCATTATAGCAATATTCCATCTGACACACCTGTTAAAGATGTTGGGTTTGAAATGTAAGAATTGGAACTAAAGTGAGAGGCAAGCTACAGCTCTCAAATCAAAACAAAACTTTTTATCACTTTCCACAATTCATTGAACACAACCCACACAACTGCATTTTTTATTTTAAATTCCAAATTGCTCAACATACTTCAAGACCAAATATTTAAGCAACATAGGTAGCTTGATAAAGAAAAGTTCAAATTTAGGTTAAAATCTTAAATTTTGTTAAAAGGAGTTGTAATACAATTACACAATATACACTTTAAAAATTAATAAATGAACATGTGATGAAATAATTTATATTCCAAATTTCATATTTCTACCCCACAAACCTGATTTTATTTGCTGCATTTAATCTTATGTCTTAAATTTGTAAAAGCTGATACTCAGCTGCAGACAGTGACTAGCTGCCATTAATCTCTGTTTATCTTTATGAACCTCCAAACTCCCATTAGTTGTCTAAGTACCATAGAGAGATTAACAAGCACACGTAACGCTGCACTTCCAAGAGGAGAATAAGCTCTCAATCACGACACAGGAGATAAAAAATAAGGTTGGAGAGTGGTGTCAGCAAGTTGAAGCTGATGAGAATGAAACACTATGGAATGGAGATTTGCTAGCAGCTTCAGAAGATGAGAACCAGAAGACAAGATTCTGTACCAAGAAACGACTTGCCAAAAATATTCTAGTGTGCTGAGGTGGTCAGGTTTTAAGGTTTTATAAGTGTTTGCTTGCCCACAGATCTCAGAGTACTGGTACTTCATCCACAGTCAAGACCTTAACTACTGTGGATTGGATTGCCACAAAAAAGCTGATTGTCTGAGGGTCTTCCATATTTTTAACTGCAATTAGAGATGTGCTACCACAAGAAAATCATAGAATAATAGAATCATTAAGGATTGGAAGGAACCTCGAAAGATCATCTAGTCCAAGCCCCCTGACACACCAGGATCACCTAGACCAAGTCACACAGGAACACATTCAGGCGGGCTTTAAACGTCTCCAGTGAAGGAGACTCCACAACTGTTCCAGTGCTCCATCACCCTCACTGAGAAGTTGTTCCTTCTCATATTTATATGGAACCTCCTGTGTTCCAGCTTACACCCATTGCCGCTCATCCTATCACTAGATGACACTGAGAAGAGCCTGGCTCCATCCTCCTGACACCCACCCTTCAAATATTTATAGACATTAATGAGTAGTCTGTAAGCAGACCAACAATTAGAAACTGAGGCTATAGTTAAAAACTTGACTTCCAGAAGACTCAAGAACTTGACTTTTTGAACCTGAACACCAGCAGCTCTAATTAGGCTGGAAGAATCAGAAATTGCATCAGACTGGCCAATAGCAGATGTTTCATCCATCTATTTGGGAGTAGGTCACACTCAATGGGTGTGAAATACCTCACACCTCAGTACCTATTTCAGATGCAAAATTGCTGGGTTTACATATATTTTTCAATTACACGTCTAAAGGAGAAGCTCAGTGTTTCGTAAAGAATCAAGATAATGGCTATATAAATGTTACAATATTTAACTTCTTGAAAAAGAAATCACATTTATATTTTTTAAAGTCTGTTCCAATGCTGCACTTAGATGTCATATAACAGAACTTGGTTTTAAATATAAGTATCTGTAAAAAGGTGCTATGATAATATCTGGTGCTAATGGTGCCATTATCCAGATACAAAATGATGCCACTATTTTGCCGAACTGTGAGCCTTCCTGCCCAAGGCCGTTGCTCCAGCTGCGAAGAACAACTCACAGTAATGTGGCATATGATGAAATTTCCCCAAATATGTAAAAGCTTTCATAAATGGAGTACACTGCATTTATGCAAGCCATATCATTATGTAATAGGACAGCCGCCTCATTTATATCTGAGTAGGAAATCCTGTCAAACTACGCCTTCCTAAGAATTAAAAAAAATATGTATTTTGAAGGTTAACTAAAATGCAGAATAAGTTGACGTGGATTTCATTCCCAAATACCTGTTATAAAAATAATTACGCACAGATTTTGCAAGACAGCTGTCAGAATTTAGGGTGATAAACAGGTCAGTAGTCAAGAACTAAAAATTCCTTGAAGCTCAAAAGATGCAGTACATTGCATAAGAAAAGAGCTATTAAAAATACATCTAAATATGACATCTGCAACATTTCTCCCACATCTTGAATCTCATCTGTTTACATACACAAGCCATAACATGCTTCTTACTTTAAGCATCCCTGAAAGTCATTGAATGCTAACTTTGTCTCTCATGTTCAAAATGAGATGAGCTGAAAGACCTGTGGTGGCATCTTAACACATTCATTACTGACAATTGGTCATTTTCCAGTTTCGTACTTCAAGCACAATCATTAGCAAAAGTACATTCCTCTTCACACTCACAAACTGAAACTGCAAAGGGAAGAATAATTCTTGGCATCGTTCTCACATAAGAAGCAAATCTAAATTATGACATCAGTTGCAGATTGACTCAATACTAAATTACCAAATCCAATTTACTCAGGACCTTGTAATTTAGTTTCTATCTAATTCAATTTTAGCTGTGATAGATAAATGCTGATTAGTAGACTATTGCATAAGAATATAAAGTACTTTTCAGTTACTATTGTTTAAGCTACTGTGGCTCTTTTTTCGTTGTTCTTTTACTGACAGCATCAAACAGTATTAGAAACCATAAAACTAAATCTGGAATCCATGCCAATTAACTTTACAGAATAATTCTCTAGCATGTAGAAAAAATACCTTCCTTTGCAAACAACATGAGCAATAAATGCACTCTATATGTTATACTACAGGTCATGTTGACGTAGGTTTATCCTTGTGAATGGTACAGCTACAATCACATTTCAAAGAATAAAAATATTTTTCAAATGATTAGAAAATAGAGGAAATGTTGGAAATAACATAGACTAGTGGTCCAAAGTCACAATCTATCTTTGTATAGCCTACCTCCTGCCTGGGGAGATTAACTTGGAAAAGCTTTTTTCAAAACTATTTTATGCAACGATGAATAAAAAAACGTCTCTCAGCTCTGAATTTATCACTCAGAACAATCAGCAAATATTCAGACAAGTTTCCAGATGCTCACCTTTGGATGAAAAGTAGTTTAAAAATTAACTTACTACAAACTCTTAATAATGATCCACTACAGTTAGAACAGAACAGGATGAAAAAAGACATTCACCTGTAACTGAGTATCTTTGCTGAATGAAATCAGCTGCAAAAATCCCCTTGTTTCATTATGGTAACAGCCTTTAGTAGTCTACAAATACCTGCCTATCGCAATGACATTTGCTGCCTTTATAGTCTGGAGGCCTTGTCAAAGAAAGCCTGAACAACTTCTGTTCTTCTCTGCTGCTTAGAATTTAAAAAATAGGAAAAGCATGGCTCTCACAACAAGGTATTCTCTTGAGAAGCAAAGACAATGGAAACCAAAGACTTCAAAGATTTTCACGATACAATATCAGTAGGACGTCTGGATCACAATCCTTTGCCAATCTCATTACTAACTGAATGTGCAGGGTTGGAAGACAAGTATGTTCCTTGGTCTGCTCCACAATGTGTGTACTCCACATGAAAAAACAACACAAACAAACAAAATGCTGTTTAGGCTCCGACTAGTTCTATTCAACAAAGTGCAAACAATGTGTTGCATTCCTTAACTTGCAACAGTATCATTAGGTACAGAGATATAATGTTACAGTGTACTTCCAGGTAGATTTGGAATAGTGACTCACTGACACCACTTTTTTATAATACATATGCATTTTCATACCTAATCTGCCTGAAAACACCAACACTAAAAAGGGCATCTTGGAAGCCAGTCACAGCTGCCACAATGTCACTGAGTAACAACAGCAAATGCACATGTTGACCATCATGGTAAGTAACCATTTCGCTAGTTCGTACCGATAACAACTGTTTATTGGTACCTGCACAAGATGCAGCATCTACCTTATTAAGAATAGATGTTTCCATTTGTGACTGATTTGTGTTGCTAAGCAGTTATTGTCCCAGATTTACAGAACATTAGCAATTGGAAGGGACCTCAAAAGGTCCTCTAGCCCTATCCCCCTGCCAGAGCAGGATAAAGTCTGTCACTGTGAGCAGGATCAATGTTTTCTTTCCTCATATGATTTCTGTGCTTTACTTTAATAATGAGTGATAACAGTAGCAGCAATGACACTGTAAATAATTATGGACCTTTACAGGAATTTACAGAACCACAGAATCACTCTGGTTGGAAAAGACTCCTGTGATCATCGAGTCTCAAAATAGTTTGGAGGAAGAGAACAGGAAGAGTTTAGCTGTGGCTATGCAAAACCAAGGATTTTTCAAGACAGGTCTTCTCTGTGGCTTGCCACAGAAACTACTACCTTGGGAATTCCCTGCAATGAAGCAGACCCTCTCAGGCTTACAGCTTGCCAGAGGGCCTTCTGGTTATCCAGACAAAAATCAAAGAGCCTCTTGTTCCTCACAGATTCATGACACCAAACCTCCCTCTGGATCTAAAGAATGTGCTTGAATTTTGAGATCTTCAGGGAGTTACAGTGACTTTACAGAGTTCTGTGATCTTTCGCACTTGAATTCTAATGCTACCAAGCGAAAGCACAAAGAAAAGATGCTTTAGTGAACATGACGGATGTGTGTCAAACTGGGAGGGTTTTTTGCCCCACACAATATTGCACATCCTGGTCTTCAAGAGAGATGAATATCAGTAAAACTAATCTATGACAAGCTATATCCAACACCACTTCACTAACAAAAGCATCTTGAAAACCTGGATAACCTGCTTGTAACTATCATTTGCTATTTACATAGCTGGGTTCGTGACAAAGCTACAGAGGGCAACTGAAATATTTAATCTGATGCTTTAAAATTTTTTTGCAATATCAAAAAAAATTTTAAAACTACTGATAATAGTCAAGATATCTGACAAGCAGCTCTGCCTCTAGGATAAAAAATAATCACAGTGTATCCATACAAATACACATCATACCACTTAAAGGGTTATTTTCAGTTTCTCACTAAGTGTATTAAACATTTGATGCTTAAAGGATACAATTCCTTTTGTTGTTTAGCTCAATCTTTGACAAAATATTTTGCCCTCCTGCATTTGTCTGCAATATATTTGTCTGCAATATATTGTAGCACTTTGAAAATAGCTGCTTTACTTGTTAAAATAACATGTATTAAATAAAAAGAGTGAAGGATTTTATTAGAAAAGCACCTGGTGTAAGGAACAGTTAAAGAAGCTGTAACAGGTGATTCTTTTCTCCTCTTACCATATCATTGTCACTGGATAATACAGTAAGACAGCAGGATGTTTTAGGGCAATATGGCAGGACAAAATCTGTCCATCTCCTGTTAACATATTTTCACTGAAGTAAAATATAACCTGCTAAAATCAGGATTTCCAGAGTGTTTGTGGTTGGAAGGGATCATTAGAACTGTCCAATCCACCTACAGCATGTCGTCCAAGGACACATGTTCAGATGAGCGGACACCAAAGTGGGTGACTCTACAACCACGCTGATTGTACAACCACCAGGGAGGACCATGCCAATGCACAGCAATCACAATAAAAGAAGTATTTGCTGATGTTCAGACAGAACCTCTTATGTGTCAGTTTGTGCCCATTACCAGTCTTGTCACTGGTGACCAGTGAGAACAATTTGGCTCCATCTCTTCATCCTCCTTTCAGGTATTTATATACATCGATGAGATCTCCCTGACCTTTACTTTATTCACTCAGTTGTTTCACCCTTTTCTCACAGGATTGTAGCTCCAGTCCCCTCATCATCTTAGAGACCCTTTGTGGGACTCTCTCTTATAACTCTTGTACTCTGGTGCCCAGAACTGGACACAGCTGTGGCCTCACCACTGCTGACTAGAAGGAAAGATCACCTCCCTCAATCTACTGGCAAAACTCCACCTAATTCAGTCCAGGACACAATTTGTCTTCTGTGTCATAAGAGAACTTTGCAGGCTCATGGCCAGCTTGGTGTTCAGCAGAACACGCAGAACATTTTCTGCAAAGCTACCTTCCAACTGGGCAGCTCCTTAGCATGTGGTGGTGTGTGAGATTTTTACTCCCAGGGGCAGAACACTGCACTCCTCTTAGTTCAAATTCGTGAGGTTCCTGTCAGCCCATTTCTCCAACTTCTCCAGGTCATATACAACTCCCGGCTCATTAGCTGCTCCTCTTACTTGCCAACAGTATACTCTTCCCTCTTGTCTTTATTAAAACTCATAACATTATGCTATAAATGATGATTTCACTAACAAAGGCTGCCATAATGAACAGTGAAAATGGACCAATTTAAATTTAATCTCAGGACAAATAGGACTGTAACAATATACAGTTCTGACATTGAAAGAATTCTGAATTTTATATGGAAATGAATATGGAAATGTATGGGAAAGAATTATGTCAAGTGACATACATCTATATGCCACACACATATATATATATATATTTTTATATATATACACACATATACACACAAAGTAAATGCTATCAGGAAAAGTACCTATCCGGGCACATTCAGCTTTCAATACCTCTCACTGAGTTTTTTTCTCCTCAGTTTCATATCTTGTTCTATCACCAATCTCCTGATATACATTATTTCTAGTACAACAGAATAGGGCAGGAGAAGGTATTAAATAAAATGAAGTTAACACTGTTGAACAAGTTTATTTGAATATTGATGCAGCACTTGTGAAAAATTAGTGTCAGGCTTCTAGTTAATATATGTTTTGTAATAAATGAAATCTGTTCCTGGTGAAAGGAGGATTACTGAATTCCTCCTGCAGAAAACTGATGCTCTTTTGCAGAAAGCTACTACAGCTGTGTAATGAGGAAGAATAGCATTAAACCTGAAACTAAATTTTAATGTCATAGGAGTCTATTTTTTTCTGGCACTTACATCATGTCAAATCTGCTGAAATGCCTCACAATGTCCTACAAGCTGTTTTGCTTTTCCTAACTGAACAAACACTTCCTATCTTTTTTCCCTGAGAAAATAAAAGGTCTAGTAATTTCTTATGCCATTTTTTCTATTAACTACACTCATTCTTTATAAAAGCTAATGTATCTTGTTTAGCCCATCACAAAGCAAAAATAAGGAGCTCATATATAAAGCTATTTGTGAGCAATCAACATGCAATATTCACACTATTCATCACAGCCCCTAGTCACAGGAAGAATTAGTTTCCATTGAGACATGAATACTGAGTTAATGAAAAGAAGGTACCCAAAGAAACATGAAAAAAAATTGCCCTAGACTAACAAAAGACAAACTCTGAGTCATTGCAAAATGACACCTTCTACAAAACCTGAGCCTAATACATAGAGAAATGGTTTTTAAAGCTGATTTGGAAGGTTGCAATACACATTTTTTAAATGGAAGTTTCTACACAAATTTAAAGAGGATGACTAAGTTGTTCAGTACTTAAAGGGGAGAAATGAAAAACCCAGGGACCAAATGACATTTAAACAGAAGCCAAAACAAAAAATGCTATCACACAGCTATTATCAGTGATGCACCTGCTACCACCATGAAGAGTTATGCTGCTGACATGACAGCCACCACCTAGGACAGCAGCTGGTAAAAGGCATTTTGGATTCCTGACATAAAAGATACTTGAGAACAAGGAAATAAGTTCCTTTTCTTGTCCTTTCTTTGTGTTTACACTGTAGACTGACTCTACACCACAATTATTCCTATTAATAGAACAATAGTAATAAATGCCCACATTTACTTCACATAGCTTATGTGAAAAGGAAACTTTATAAAGAAAATAGATAGGAAGTGAGAATATCAAGAGGATGGGAACAGAAAAGGCCTATTTTACAGCAGACAAACAACACAGAAGTTTTGTGATAAAATAGGTTCAGACCACTGACGTCAAGAAAGAAACAGATAAAAACATACCCTCCTAGCACGCATGCAAACACCACTTATTTCTTCAGAAGAGTTTAGCACATAATAGCTAACAAGTAGATATGTAACTACAAGCAGTGTAACAATGCTTAAACCAGAACAATTACTGATATTGTGTTTGTAAAGAAAAGGGGCAATTCAAAGGAAAACAAAATAATCAAAAAGGGTATTTCTTTACACTAAATTTGTACTGACTTCTACAGAGAAGATGAAAGAGACCTTCCTTTTGGAAGATGAAATGACTGATGAAGAAAGAAAAAATTCTTACTACTTCTGAATAATGGAATGCTACACTGAGATAAATAATGCGTACAGAAATACGGGACATTATTATTAGGGAAATACGGAATTAGAACATGGAATTTAAATGGGTTTAAATTAACTTCAAAATATTCCTTGATGACTATGAGAAGCAAACAAATCATTCTGACTATTTGTCTAGATGGAACTCAACAGTATAAATGTCTTTACACTCGGAATATCCAATACTATCCTAAAGTGACAGCCCAAATTAGACTTAAACTGTTAAATAACTTATCACCCTCAGTTATATAAACATATTATTATTAATGCTCTTGATCTAAATTTTGGTCCAGCTGAAGACCCTTCACGAGGTCTTTTATATGCATTTAGTATCAGCCATCCTAGGAGAAAGAATGATGAAACAGAGAAGCAGTTTACAGTGTCAGGTAGCTGCCAACAGGCATGACAACCTTACTCAGACAGGGACCTAAGAAGAATAACTTTTGTTTGAAAGTCATATTTGGTAGAAAACTCTTGTTCCTTACCTTATCAAATGGGTTCTTTGAAGAGGCCATTTTACCAACCTCAAAAACTTAATTCAGACTTTACATAGTTTAATAGTTAAAATGAAATTATTTCTAACATATTTCAATTTAAAAATGCAATCAAATCATAATAATTCATCATTAATCCTCTGAACACTTATTTTTTATATTTCCATATCTGTCCATCACTTCCATAGGTTTCCGCAATAGATAAGTAATCTCAGTGTATGACCTGAATGAGTCTCCATGCCAATTCTCCTCTTGAAACCTCTTAGCTCTATGTAACCTCAATACAAGTTTTTTTGAGTTCTAGCATGAATCCATCAACAGGATCCTCACCTCCTCAGAGTCCAGTGCAGCATGGCTTTTCAAGGCACAATGTCCTCCTGCTCTTTCAGACTATCAGGTTCCAAAACCAGAAAGCATTGCTACAGAGCTTTAATGACTTTTGCACCTAGAAATATCCAAACTGTATTTTAAAGGAGAGCTGCTGCTTTTTACTATTTGGGGTACAAACACACCAAAAAAACCCAAGGGCTGTCTCAACAGCATCAAACATTAAGCAACATGCACACCACTTGTTTAAAGCACATAATTCAATGTAGTAATAGGACAAAATGAAAGAGATTTGTGATTAACTCTATAAAACCAAGAAGATAATTAAAAATGTATCACACACTGCTTGAATAACATTCAATAGATTGATTTAATCTTCTCCTTTACTCACATGATGAATGAAATGAAGGTTGATCTCCATTAATAAGAGATGGATGGTTACCTCAATGAGAAAGACTTTGGAAATGCTTTTAATATGTCTCCTGGATCAGGGTAATTCAACCTACGTAAAACCATGGTGAGTATCTAAGGAACATTTTGACTCATGCTAAATAACTCAGTAACTAGCAGTTCCTCATTCACACCTAGAGATGTTGCATATTGTTATTTACTATAATCAAGTGTCCTTCATAGCATTTGATACATGGTTTAGACAAAAGCATGCCCTTAAGTAATAAAATACACAGAACTGAAGTAAAACGATGTGGAACGCTGCTTCAGTGTCATTTGAAGAAAAAGAAGAAAAGCATCTGAGAAACTAACATAGTTTATAAAACTAAATGGCAAACTCACATCTTACATGAGTAATGCACACTGTAATAAGTCAATGGAGTCATGCCTTAACATTCTAAGAGCAATTTTGATTCACTTTTGGGCTATGATTTATTTTATTTCACTGATAGAAGGGTAAAGGAAAAAAAGTTATGCTTATCTGATTAATAAGCATTTGCTGAGCATCTTCTGTGACTCCTGGAACCATTACTGAAAAGAAGTACTTTCACTAAGCTTCTGTATATCCTGATGGACACTGTTATCTGTGGTCAAGGGTTAATCAAATAATATCTCTTGCAGCAGTGAGATATCTGGCAGTTAACTCCCCAAAATATCTGAGACAGACACCCTTCCAGGACACAGTACACTTCATCTACTAAGGTCACACGAATGTTTTACACAGTTTCAGATGGAAGGTATAAAACCACATTCTTACTGCATTTCCTAAATGAATTATAATCATGAATAAGATCAAACACAAATCAAATGAAAAAGCATTAAAAACACACCCACAGACTTCTCAAATATGACATAGTAACATGGGGTGTTCTGGTGTTGTTAGGTCATATGCCGGACTTGATGATCTCAGACGTCTTTTCTAGCCTCAATAATTCTGTGATTCTCTTTTTCTTTCTATATTTGTGAGAATTGTCTTTCTTGAGTATAAAAAGGCAAGTTTAAACATCTTCATTTCGTACAGAGTAAAGCGTACTTACACAGACATCATAATTGGGGGGGGAACCTCACATCACCAAAACAAGAAATACAGGAGAAACTGCAAAAAGAAGTGAAAGCTGTTTCTTAATTTTCAGCAGCATAATACAGCTTCCTCTGAGGAAAGAGTTGTTTCCACTGCTTGCTAAATGATGTTTTTCATGTGGATCTGGACTAACGGCTGATAAATTACTGAAGCATTGACATTTAAGTCACTTTTTTTAAATGTAGAGATAAACATATAAGTACAATTTGCAGTCTAACATTAAACCCCCTAATATAACCACCATTGATTCAGCTGCAGTAGACAAACTCAAAGAGCCCTCCCAAATTCATATGGTGATTCTATAAGGTGAATTATTGTTGTTCCATTTTATGAGTGCACTTCTCCACAACAACAGAATGGGAAGGGAAGAACACAGAATGGCTTAAGGGAAGGATGTGAAGCCAATAAAAATGAAGTGTCTGCAACAACTCCTCACAGGTAGATACTACATGTATTTTTTATGTCTTCTCCTCTCTTTCTGTCCCACTCTCTTTGATGTCCTTGAAGGACAAAACACTCTTCTTTACGAATGCCCTACTCCTCCTTTTGATCAATTAACACGTGTTTCCATCTTTATTTCACAGAATATCTTTGATTGGAACAGATCATCTTCCAAGATCATGGACTTAAGATCATCAAGACCAGCCTTTAACTCAGCAATGCTTGGTAACCCCAAAACCATGTCCCTCAATGTATGTCCTCATGTAAAGTGGCACCTCTTATTCCCTCTATTGTTTCATAACAATTGGAAAGAACTGGTTCACAGAATAACAACATGTTAGAGGCTAGAAGAGACCTATTGAAATTACCTAGTCCCACCCACTGCTAAAGCTGGTTGACCTAGACCAGGCTGCACAGGATCATACCCAAGCAGAAAGTGAGTATTCCAGGAAGGAGATTCCACAACCTCTCTGAGCAGCCTACTGCAGAGCTCGGACACCCTCAAAGTAAAGAATCCTCATGGTCAGATGGATATGAACTAAAACCAAGGATAAATAACAGCATTGGCAGTACCCTGATGCCCAATCTCTCCAGAAAATGAGCCCTCAAAACATCTAGATGGCTTAAAAACCACTGCTTAAATATCATCTGTGACTTACATAATTTGTAAAGTAGGAAATGTATCTGTGAAGAAAGGAGGACACCAGCAATTATCAATAAAAACATAAATTTGGCTGAAAAAAGTTAAATGTTTCTCATAATATTTTCTTTATCACACAGTAACTTCGGGAACTTCATTTAACCTGCTTAATACCAAAATACCATTCAAAGTGTATCTGCAGGTGTCTGCCTTTTAAAAAACAATATTAATCTTATCAAGTCAGGAAAAACATTCTTAGCAATGTTTTCAGGTCAAAGAAATCATTTTGCTATTGCAAGTTCAAAACACTCTGTTATATTCTACAAGTGGTGACATACTAAATATTAAAGTTTATTTTACCCAGATGATTAAACCAAAAACAAGCTTGATCGTAAATACTGGTTAATCCCTGAAGTGTTTCATAGGACTAAGACTGCAATAATATCATAAGTCAAATCAAATTCAGTGACTGCTATTGTCTTCATCGCTTCTTTATATTCCTAAAATAAAAGACAAAAAACCCAACCAACTTTCAGAACAGAAGGTTGTAGCAATTTATCAATTCCCTGAGCAGCAAGGCAAAATAGTCAATTCAATTAAAGATTATGTACTACACCGATTGTATTGTCATTCCTTGTGGAGCAAAGGTCTCTAAGTGTCAGCAAACTGGCAGAGAAAGGAGTCTATTGGTAAAGGACCAATTTAATTTGTTTTTAAAAACCTGACAAAGCTGAAAAATGGACCAGTTTAATCTTCTTTTCTGAAGCACATAAACTACTTTCTAGGCATCTTTTTTATTTAATTGTGAATGATTAGTCATTCTTCACTTCAAAGATAAATGCAAGCATTTTTCAGCCCCACTACTGTTTTACTTCCATGATTTCTAAGAATTATTATTAGAGTACCTGCCTGTTACATCATGGGGAGGATGACTCAATTCCTTTATTAAGGAATAGTTGTTGTTACAAATTATTCACATCAAAGAAGAGAAAAACCCATGGAATACTGAACGAAGAATGTTATATCTTAGAAAACATAGTAAAAGCACAGCAAGGACAGCAAGGACATACCTGCTTTCCCAAAGAAGAATCAAACCTATCCAGATAGAAGTAATATAATTTCCTTTCAATACCTCAAGTTTTAAAGATTTCAGAAACTACCCATGCCCCCTTTCCTTTCAGCATGTCTAAACTACATATTTCTGGTATTTAGCCCATTTTCTTCTCTAGCCATCATTTTCTATCTCCTTTCCCCACATCAGTCAGACATCTTCAGCAGCTTGACTGCAGTATCATCCTTTAAATCTTCCCTTCATGAGATTAACAAGTGAAATCATTTCAGCATTTCCTCAAGTCATTTTTTCTAGACCTCTTCGCAATTTTTTCTACTTTCTAAACTGTCATGTTAAAACCAGAAAAAGCTAAGCACTGTTCTTCAAAGTTACTAACCCTGTTTTATGTCTTTGGATTCATTTTCATTTCTTCTTTTTGCATCCTCAATTACAGTTTGAACAATATTAACACAAGAAGTGTCAGTTTAGCAATAGAATTTTTAATGTACAATATTACCTATTATGATCATTTAAATAACAAGTCACTTTTGCTACATTGCAAGTTTTAAAATCTTCTCTAAACCTTATTAATATTACATATTATTAATAAAATATTAATTTTCTTTGCCTCTGTGCACTCTAAAAATACTGTTGCAATGATGTACCACTTACCATTAAGTTCTTCCTGACAGAACACACAATTAACTTAGAACACCTGCTATCATAACATCAGAAGTATCTTGAATGTTTATGAATTGAAATTGAGAATGAAATTTTAAAAAATCATTTCCCCATAATTTGTTTGCTGTCACCACACTGACTGAGGTTAAATGAAAGTCATGTTTAAATATCATGAAAATAATTGTAAGCAATATGCACACACAAAACAATTCATCCATAGTGAGTGCAGTATTCATTCCAAGGGACCGAGCAAGTAAGTGGACCCAAACAGAAACTGCTGTTTTAACATCACACCGTCATGCACTTTATCATGTGAATGATAAACTAAGAGAAAGTATCCCACAGAAGGAACTCCATTTAATAGTCTGACCGAGTATTTATAAACTCAGAAGTATAAATGCACACTGGTAGTAGTAGAACCAGGAGTCTACGCATTGCAATTACACACACAGCTTTTCAGTGATTGCTTTAAGAGGTTAAATTCTGCCATCCTGGGATATCATTTGGACTTTTCACCTCAAATGACATCATTGTTTCAAGTTAACATCTTTTCATTCTTAATGTTTTCAAATCAGAAATCCTGGTTCTCCTACATCTGGCTACTACAGCAGGTGTAGGAAAAGCACCACTAAAGCAAATTACTCAAACTTCACCAGCCAAGCATAAAGAAAACCGTAAGTGAAATGTGAGGCACCTTAATGGAGGAACCAAAATTGTAACAATGGCAATGGTACCGTGAAATTTCATCTTCTAACTGCAAAATGATGTCTTGACAGACTAATAACTGTACACTGCAGAGTCACCCTATTGAGACATGGATTCAGACTGAAGGTGAAGAACCATTAGGGTGGCCAGGAGGGGAATAGAAAATCAATCTTAAAGGCAAAGAATAGAGCTAGCTTAGGAGGGTGATTCAAAGGCTGAAATGTTATATGAATGCCATTTGCAAATGCACAAAAGTAGAACAAAAAAGTTTAAAAAAGGGCTAAACACCAAGGAGAATGAGGAGCTAGTGATGCCCTAAAAAAACAGATGCACCACGACAAATATGTAGAAATTGAATGATTACATTAGTGCAAATAAAGGACTTGTGTGAAAATATTTCAAGTTCAAATACTGTGGAAATCTGTTTTTTAAAACAGATGGAATGAGTTTGAGAAAATGTTTCCTTGCAGCATCAGGTAAAAATGGAATAAGTTCCCTGCCAGCCCTAATTCTATGGTCCTAAGACGTCACAAGACCACTTTAATGTTTCATGTGTATTTGGAAGACTTGGATTCCAATACACAAAGCTTGTAGCCACTCGATTTGTATAAACTGCCATATAAACCAGCAGTTAGCAAAAAATAAATAAAATTTATTTTAATGAAAATAATAATAGCAACATCAAATCTTGGATAGAACAATACACAGTACACAAAAAAACCCCAGGCTAGAAAATTTCCTGCCTGCTTTCCTTGCAAACTGACTTTACACATGAAATTGGAGAGATCGTTCAGGTCAAAAGAATTAACACAGAAAAAGAACATATCATTTCAATATGTGAAATTCCTAAGAACAGGCAAAATAAGAGCTAATACAAAAAAGAATTAGCAAAAGATATCTTCTTCAAGGTATTTTCAACCATTTCTATGAATTCTAAACAGAAGTCAATGGAAGTGGACATGCAGAGATGCATATTGGTCTTTACAATGAAACAAAGAGCCAAGCAGATCAGTTTAGTGTAATTTTTCTCACTCCTCAGGATGCCTCTTCTAGTTAAAATGGGGAAGTGAATTGATTACTTTGCAAATAATACCGCTGCATTGATTTTTTTACCACCACTAGCCTCACCACAAATGAATAAAGCTTTGAAAAGGATTTTCGAAACAAATGAAGTTCTGCGGTTAATGCTCACAGAATATAAATGAAGTGTTATTAGTTTAGAAAAAAAACCCAACACCACACAGACAAAAAAAAAACCTCATTGTACCCATTTCTCAAAAAATGCATTATCAGCTTACAGTAATTAATACAGGTATGGCGTGGTGAATTAAATAGCTCTTCATGTTAACTACTGCCTAAAGAGAATCAAAGAACATCAGGTATTGGAAGGGACCTCGAAAGATCATCTAGTCCAATCCCCCTGCCACAGCAGGATCACCTAGACTAATTCGCACAGGAGCATATCCAGGTGGGTTTTAAACCAAATAAGCTATCTTGCATTGATATTCTACAACTTCTTATTTTAAATAATGACCTCAAGATTTATAAACATTTTCTTTATTTTATCACTGGGGTTGGAGGGACTTTCAAGGAGAATGCGCTGAATTTCACTGGAATAGTGGAACTGAAATTAAAGTGTCTTCTGTAAATTCATTGAGCTCACATTTTATCACACAATAAACCATCATTAGATTTGAATGTTAAGAAGAGGGCAAAGAAGGGATATTATTGCTGTCCCTAATGACCTAATAGGTGGGTTGTGAGTAACACAGAGTTTGTCTTCTCAGAGGTGCACACAAAGAGGGTTAGATACCATGGGCATAAACTACAACATAAGATACAAGTTAAAAAACATTGGACAAGAGTCTGAGCAATCAGATCTGACCTTGAAGCTAGCCCTGCTCTGAGCAGGGAGTTGGACTGGAGCCCTTCAGAGGTTTTTCCAACAAAAAATGTTCAATGTTTCCAAGACTCAGACTTTCTGTATGCACAGCGTGTGAATTTTCTGCTATATTAACATGATGAAGAAATCCAGTAAGAAACACTAGAACCATTAGAAATAATTAATACAAAAACTTTGCTATCAGTGAAAATTAGAAGTTTCTGTGGAAATCTCCTTTGAACACAGCTGAGAATTTATCAAACACTGCCACTGAGAATAAAACAAGAATTAAATTACCTTAAATGAAAACAATCCAAAGCCTGCACAAAGATGGTTTTATGAGAGAAAGGTGTAATGATGATTCTATATACATACAAACACCTTTTATTTCAGTCATCCAAAAATATCTGACAGCTTCAATGGTTTTTCACTACCTGGACTCTAGTAAATATGGCAATTTTAACCAGACTGCAATCTGTTACAATGTCAGTCTTGTGTATTTTTCTTGTCATGGTAAAGAATAATAATAAAAGGAAAAGACAAGGAAGTAAAATGAGGACATCATGAAACTAGAAGAAAAAAAGGAAGGAAACAAGGGTAGAAGTTTTCTGCCAAGTATGTTCATCAAGGGATAACACCAAAATGTTAGAACTACAAATAAAGTTCAAGTAAAATAAAAATGAAAGACTACATAGTCAAATAAAGCAAAATTTGCAGAGCATATTGGTCTAAAAATTCTTTTGGCAGGTTTAGGAACTTATGTGTTAAAAAACCCTCATTCTATAAGCAGCAGTTCTCACATGTTTTCACAAGAGATCACTAATGTCCAATTCATGCCTACCTAGCCCATCTCCTAACCTATTCCAAACAACATGCACAGCAATGCAAGCAACAGAACTACTACACCTTCTGGATGTTTTCCTACTTATGCAAAGAGATTGTATTAATCCTTTGGGCAAAAGCACCACTTTGAGAAACGAGCACAATACAAATTCAACATGACACATATTAGACTTTAACTAATGTGAAATGTAAGAGCAAATAGAGATTTGCACAAATGCGTTTCTAAAGCAAGGTGCAGCGAGATTCCTGGATCCTTGTTTTCTAGTGCTATTTTAAACTTTTGCCAGTAACTGGTAGGAAAACAATATTGTTATTTATACATTCTTCTTTTGTATGCTGAGGGAAGGAAGTCGAAATAATAGGTCACTTTTACCAAGCCATTTTTCAGGAGGATAAAGACAAGATAGAAGTAACAAAAACTGCCTTTGATAGCGTTAATGTGGAATCAAAGAACAGAGATTATTCTCAAGGATACTATTCTGAATGCAGTGACACTGAAAAACATTTGGGGTTGTGGTCCCCATATTTCCAACACTGTGATGAAAGGGCTGTGGTAACCCTGGACGTAGCAAACCGGAGTCAGAAGACAGACAGAAACAGTGGTGCTCAGGTTGCTCTGCTCCCTTCAGCAGCACAGTGTGGCCTTTGAGGTTGCTGCTGAAAAGCACTCTTTCCTGCCCCCTCAAGCACACCATTAACTCTGGATTTGAAAGAGATGTAATCACTCTTGGAAAAGCATATCCAGCTCTGGCACCCATAATTCCCAAGACATAATGACATACTGGTGTGTTCAGAGAAAAGCCACAAGAATGACAGTAAGATTGGAGAAAAACTGAAGATGATCGAGTACGTGGTATTTACAACAGCACATCCTTAATAGGGGAAGTTGTTCTTTCTAGCAGAAAATTATGTTTCAAGACCAGCCTGTGGAAAGCGGCACTTACCGTGAATCACATGTTTTTTAAACAGTGGCAATAATTAACAGTCAGAACTCCTTGCTAAGTTTCTAGTGCATGTCACATTGCTAGAAATACTTAAGCCAAGGGTGGATTTTTTTTTTTTAAATATATGGTCTAGTTCAAACAGCAATAAATTTTTGAAAGCCTACGCTTTAGTTTATGTCTCATGTCAGATTATATGATCACAGCAACCCCTTCTGGATTTATCATCTATGAGAAGCAACACCAACACAGCAATGAAACCAAGTGCTTACATGAAAAAGCAATGACAAGTAACTAATGTACTTAAAGCCAGATTTTAAAAGAAGCAGCTGACCTGCAAACTCTCCACCCTCTTGTTTAATACCCTGCTCTGGCTATCTATGTCTGACAGTTGCTTGTTCTGCCTCACTGAAGGCACAGAATACGCTTGTCTAATACAGACTAGGTCAGGGATTTTTTCCTGTTTCCTCAAATATATGCAATTAACTTCCCGATAATAAAGAATTCAGTATATATTTTTTAAATTACATCATCTCTGTAGTTTCAAATTTAAAAACTCACAGTATTTCAGAACAAAAGCAAACAGAATCCCAGACCTGGCATCCTTTTGCACAGTCCAAACAAGCATTGACACTCTAATCTAGCACAGATCCTCGTAGCTCCCCAGTATCCGCCCAATTAAAAGTCAAGTTTGCAGATCAGAGTTGGCCTCCTTGCTGAAAATTGATCTTGTTATTTTGCTCAGTTTTGTGCTATTCTTTCTGTTTCTCCAGAAAGGCTGAGGGAGCTGGGTCTCTTTAGCTTGCAGAAATGGAGACTGAGGGGTGACCTCACTAATGTTTATAAATGTGTGAGGGGTGGTTGTCAGGAGGATGGAGCCAGGCTCTTCTCAGTGTCTTCTAATGATAGGACAAGGGGCAATGGATGTAAGATGGAACACATGAGGTTCCACACAAATGTTCCACATAAATTCTTCACAATGAGGGTGACAGAGCATTGAAACAGGCTGCCCAGGGGGTTGTGGAGCCCCCTTCTCTGAAGACGTTTAAAACCCACCTGGACATGTTCTTCTGCAATTTTTTCTAAGTGGTCCTGCTCTGGCAGGGGGATTGCACTAGATGATCTTTCGAGATCCCTTCCAATCCCTAATGTTCTGTGATTCTGTGACATTTGTAGACTTTACCTTCCTCATATCTTCACATTGGTTAGCTCAGCTCAACCCATATAAATTACTTAATCCATGAGGAACCACAGAATGTCCCTGGAATCTCCTGGAGTGTCACTGACTAATTTTTCATTCTGTTATTGCACCATAGAAATGAACACACTAGCATATGGTCAAAAGATTCATACTTGACTTGCAAGAAAAAGAAGTCTACATGAAAAATCTCATCAGAACAAAAATACCTCAGAAGAGATCCCAAAGATCTAAGGTAGCTATTTTTAATGACAGTCTCCTAGAAGTGTATAGAAAGTTTAACTCGTTGCATCCATCTTTACAGTAACTCCTACACAGTAGAGTGCCATCAAAAATACTGATTCACTAAAAGAAACATTCTTGAGCATGAATGCCTGCTTAATCTAAGATAGGACTCTTTATGCTAAGGATGCTGAAAGCTCACTCCTGAGAATGTCATCTTGCAGATAAACAGCATCAACTTTTGAAGCTCCAGTGCATTTGGAAAGCTCAGTTAGAGAGCTCTGCAAACTCAGCTGTAAGCACCCCTATAGTTTCTAGTTAGCTTACCATAACCTGAAGAATTCTGGAGTCCTAAACAAACTACTAAAGCAAATTACTTCTAGTCATTACTGACAAGTTTACTTAGAGCTGAAAATGACTATTTCCAGAGACTCCAGCTCAGAGGCATTTCACATACCTTACACTGCGTCAGTGCTTAGAGGTCAGATTTGGAGCCTTCAATTCATGGGACAAGTAAATATGTGCTGCTGCAAGACAATCCTATAATGTAAACAAGCTCTGGTTTATGTTTTCAGACAGTGGATCCAGTTAGTCCAGGTATCCTGCAGCTCTGAGTGACAGTTCAGATCAGCAAAAACTCCTGTAACCAGAAGACCTCTGGAAACCCAAAAGCTGCTCTAATTTGAAAATCTGAAATTCCCATTCTTGTCAGGACCATGATCATGTCATCACCAACAGCTTATGTTAGAATTTTTATGTTCATTTGGGGACACTGGTATTTATCATTAAATGCTGACAAACACTGATGCAGTCCAGTTTGGCACAAACCCAAATTTCAACAAAAATCCTGCACATTGTTCAGGTTTACCGACAAAATGATGGTTAGAGAAGGTAACCAAGTTTAATAGAATGGACAGTCATGATAAATAGGATGAAAATATCTATCCCTTACTACTGTCTTCCTATTTCCATTCCAATTCCCTACAAGCCAAACATTTACCTTCAAAGTATTCTGACTATGTGGAAGCCATGGGGTATGACCTTTCAGGCTTCTGCAGTTTAACAAGGCAGGGATTATTTCTTCAGGGAGAATCTTAATCTTTGATTTATGGGGGGGTTTTTTGCAATATTAAGGAAAAAAAAAAGCACAGCAGGTTTCTATATCCTGTCATATCTTCCTTCCCCAAATACCCAAGCGAATAACTGACTTATTTTACCATAGTTAATAAAAGCTATACTTGAACAATATTTTCTATTTCAGTCTAAATAGTGTAGCTATAGTTTACTTAAGTAGATAAGGAAAATGGAAATTACTGGGAAAAAGACTCAAAATCTACTTGATAAACATAAGAGAGAGAGATAACTTTTAATAGCAAATACTGTATCTATACATCTCTATCATGTTAAACATTTACCAATAGATGGTGCCTTGGTTTGTTTGAAAAAGAAAACCTTATAAAATTTGCACATCAGTTACAGGAGTTATCTCAGACATTCAAATTATACATCAATTAGAACTATGCATCATTGAGGACTAATTACCTCTTAATTAGGTGTTTTGGCTCCCTTAAATAATCAGCTCAACTATTAACAGTGTTTCTGATTTCTGAGAAATACATCAACTATGTTAAATATTTACAGATATCCTGACGGCTTGTATTAGGTCTTTTCTAAGATGATTGGAAGAAGAAGTGTACCAGGCAGAATAATGAAATTAACATTTACATTTATGGGAGTGGTGTAGAAGTTGGCACAAATAAGGTTGGCAACCTTTTTACAGAATCACAGAACATTAGGGATTGGAAGGGACCTCAAAAGATCATCCAGTCCGATCCCCCTGTCACAGCAGGGTCACCTAGACCAAGTCACACAGGAACATATCCAGGCGGGTTTTAAGTCTCCAGAGGAGACTACATATTATGGTGAGTTTTAAGAAAACATCAACAGCACAATGATTATTTGTTTCCACAAAAAAAGAAGCATAATCTTTTTTTATAAACCATTACAGAAAATACTACATTGGATCTGGGCACACTAAGCTTTTTGGGAAATACAGTCTTGTGATTTATTCTCCACACAATTGGTCTTGCAACTACAAAGAAATATTATAAATATTATAGATAGCCAACTTTCCAAGGCAAGAACCAGCAGGTTGATGGTATTATACCTTATTACCTCAGAAAGGAAAAAGGTAACAATAATTATTGTAACAGTCTGTATTTGGGTAGTAATTTCCAACTACTTTATATAATGGAATAATCACACATGTAATATCTATACCTTTAATAATATAACTACAATACAGAATTTTTAATAATGGTATTTAATGTTTTGAAAAATAGAATGGAGTTTAGTTTTAAAATTTAGTACTGAAAGAAATTAATCTACCTCCACAATGCCATCCCACTGGTTTCTTTCAAACAAACTCATTTTCTGCTCTGCCATGCCCAGAAATGCAATTAAATGAGCCACTGTGGGAGAATATCAAAGTGTAAATGTAACGCGAGCAGCCGTGAGATCTGTTAACAAAATCTCCGCTTCCTTAGATTCTTCTATTTCACAATCACCAGATAATTCCCTTACTGTCTAGTTTAATGCCTACAGTTAATGCACGAAACCTGACATCACACTAAATACTAAGACATAACTTCCATTCAACAGTACTGTATACTACTTGACCTGGTGTTACCTTAATCACTTCTTTCCCACAGTCAGATAGGAAATTGCAGTTGCTTTTCTCCAGTCTCATGGTCCTACTCTCGTGAATTCAGCCCTGCAATCTTACACATCACTTCCTTCAGATTCTAGGCTGGATATTACCTAAAACTTAACCTAGGCACATTAAGCTCCAGTGTGTGTCCAACTCTGTTGAGGGTAATTTTCATAAATACCCATTAAATCTTATTATCAATACCAATTTTACACTATGATCAATATCATCATCCCTATTGAAACCTGAAGCAAAGTACACATTTTTCCTTTAGGCTACACCTCAGTCAACTACAAATTGCTAGGTGCCCTCTAGTTTGGTGTTCTCTCTATTCCAAAAGAATTTTCATGCTCTTTGCAGAATTGCAAGTAAATGGCAGTTCAGTAGATTTTACAAGGGTAGATCCACACCAACATGAGAAGAAACTTTTTCACAGTGAAGGTGACAAAGCACTGGAATGGGCTGCCCAAGGGGGTTATGGGGTTGTGGAGTCTCCTCTGGAGACGTTTAAAACCTGCCTGGATATGTTCCTGGGCAATTGGATCTAGGTGATCCTGCTGTGGCAGGACTAGATTGGTCCCTTCCAATCTGTAATGTTCTGTGATTCTGTGCTATGCTTTGTGGCTTACATTATACTTGGTCTTCAGCTTCTACAAGCAGCCTATTAACAGGGGAATGAAAATCAATTCTGAAACAGCGGCACCCAACTGAAAGAACCTCAGCTTCCCCTTTAAAAAATACCCTAGAAAATGTATAGATGAAGTAGTTTTGGCTATTTGTTGCACTACGTACAAGTACAACGTAAAGCTTCACAATAATTCATTATTCTCTTCTGGCACACAATCTAATACACGGTTGTCAAAGATAGTTTTCCTCAGAAACAACAGTGCAAAAAGCAAAAGAACCAACAATACGCTCCTAAAGCTTGCAGTAGGCTTGTTAAAGAATAATTAAATTCCTTCTTTCCAACACACTTGGGCAATTTACATGTACACTAACATCATGTCTAACTTTGGTAAACAATAATTGTTCTATGCTGTGGAAAACCACGTCAGATTAACTACTATATTATCAAAATTCAGTAACGAGATCGGGTTTTTTTCATTCAATACAGGCCTAATTGTGCAGGCAGTGCTCTGCCGCTGAGGTTGAACCTTATAATTTAAACTGACCCTCCCAATTAAAACTCAGACACTTGAGAATCTTTCATTTACACTTTAGTGAGGAAAGAAAATAACTAGTAGAACAGTTATTATTGTCTCCAGATGCAGCTTTAAAACTGGAAGACAATTTTGCTGCTCAGGTACAAGCTGAGATCAGACTTGCAAGTTTGACAGTTATAAAGAGATATAAGTGCATGAAAGCAGCTAATCTGGAAGCAGGACTGCTACTGCTGTCCTCAGGGACAGACCAGATCAGCTGGATAAGCCAGGGCAGCATTTTAAGTGCATTTGTTTCACATGCACCTCTACTTTTCAGAACATGGGAGCAACTGATCAAAATGAAAGGAAAGACGTCTGTTACCAGCTTCAATGACAAAAATCCTTTGCCAGAAAATTAGTTTCCTGAGACTAAAGAACATGTTGTTACTGCTGTTATTAATATTTGCATAGCTGTCAGAAGTCTAAGCTTTATGACTGCTCACTGCTTCAGGGACCACTGGCCATTATTTGAGGTGCTAGCTACAGTGTGAGTTACAGCTTTTCAATAAATGTTACAGCCTTCAAATTCCATTACCAGTGGAGTCTGAATTACATCTACTCTCAAAAATAAAATAAAAATGAGCAGAAACAGGTTATATGGCTTTGTCACACATTCTGTTCAGAAATGGAATCTATTTAAGACAACGGCATGTTCTCATGGCATCCTATTTAACAGGTACATAGGACATGGTGCACCTAAAGGGTTATGGCACTGTCAACGACAGCCACATGTAAAGATGGTACATTCTGATCATCATCATGCCCTCTTATCTAGACAAGTGAATCCTCTAATAACAAAGACACTTTATACAAAAAAGATGCATAAACCACTGCTGCCTGTGGAACACTGGAACAGCTCAGCTTAAGGTTCTATACTCATTGTAATGTTCCAGCCAATTCTGCACTACAGGAAATGCAGAAGCGTGGTATAAACCCAAAAGTTAAATATCTAACATTTGTGTGCCAGCATATAACTACAGCATACCTCTGAAAAAACCTGTCAGCTGCCCATGATACACGGTCTATTTGAGGAAACAGCTTTAAGCTTAAGATGTCCTGTATCACCATCTTCTTAATGACCCCTTATACAACTAAGTCACATTTCTGCTTCTCCTTTGATGTCAAGGAAAAAGAGATCTTATGGCTAAATAAAATGCTTTTAGCATCAGGTAATTTAAATGCATCACTTTCCCCTGAGGGTTGCAGAGCTTTCTTACGGACAGCACCCAGCTGAGCACCCGTAGTCATAACAAGGGTGCTGACTAATGGGAACCTAGAGAATGGTTTTATAAAGAGAGCAGAAACTGAAAATTTCCTACAGTTTCTATGATTTGCCTGCAATTCACTGCTATCTGGTGCTGAAGAACTTGTATTCTCCGGTTATCAGGCTCAGCAGTAATAAAAATCAAATGGGTTGCTGGGCAGTCGCTGCTGAAGAGTTACACAGACCAGCACATCTTCAGGAAATTGTTGTATGGACAAAACCATCACGTATCCTTTTTACAAAGTCAAGAAATCATATTTCAAAAGAGGCTATTTTGTATTAGAATCACCAGGGATTTATTAAAGCTTCAGAAAAAAAAACTCCAAACTTGCTGAATAGGTAATATGCATAATAAAAGTACTTGAGGAAGCAACTGTGAGCCATTGATCCAAATAAACAATCACCTGCTGGGATGCACAGTTTTTCCTAGTAGTCATGAAAATCTTGAAGAGAACTGAATGCAAAATTAGACAGAATACAGGTGACTTCCACAGAAAATTAAACTGAACGCCTTGTATAACAAAGAGTGCAGTTCCTTCTCTTGTAGATAATGAAATGGGAAGGACAGTCTCTCCAACACCAACACTCATTCACAACGCAAGGCACAAGAAATCTTAGCTCCAGTGCCAGCACAACAGAAGGGTGGTGAAATGCAAATCAACACGACTTGAAATACAAGCTCCAAGGGAAGATGACTATTTCTATTTCCTTAGGAATTCATTTTTCATACAATCTATTCTTGACAAGTGACAATGAATTATGTAAATACAGGAGACTGCTACTCAGACTGTATTTGAACAATGGTAGATGTGTCATATTTGGTCCTCTACAAAAACATTGTGTAAAAGGCAAGTGCCAAACTTCAGGTTGCCGTCTTACTTATTGGTATGAACAGACTGACTCCCAATGAAGCCACAGTAATTTCCTTAGCTCTAACACGATTAAATTAAACCTTCAGTATCGAGTTGATACAAAATACCACTACATTTTTGGCCAATATGATCTGATCAATGCAGCGTGACTGCATTAGCGGAAATGACTATGGTGCAAATAGTTTGGCGTCTAAGACCATTTATGCGCAGGCCAGCTTCTGTGACATCCAAAGCCCTTCATCAGAACCTTGAGATAACTCTCTAATCACCACAGAAAGGCAGTGCTGCCTAATTCAGGAAATGACTTTCGAGACCATTTGAGAATTAGTTCAGAAGCAATCTAGAGTTTCCCATTCTGAACTAGAACTCAAACCCATCACTAGTTTCCTGAGTCTCTCAAACAGCCCTCAGTGTTACAGTAACATCATTTTTGCAATTATCATCTTTTAAATGGATGCTGTCTAACTCAATAATAGACTAGTAGCAACAATGGTGTGATATTGTGAAGGTAAAATCTGGTAAATTACGAGATGTAGAAGATCATAAATATTAGAATCGTGAGCCCGTTTAGCGCTGGCCTTGGAAGCTTCAGGCTGTGGATAGGGACGAACTATGATTTTTCGCTCTTAACCCTAAACTACAGAAAGGGTCATACATTCTTAAATTTTCTATTATATACAGAATCATGAAGTTAAAATATTAAACTAAAATTCTTTTCTCTAACAAGCTCCCTATGCCATTTATCACTTGAAAATGGAGCACCAAACATAAGAAATTATAATGAGAACTTCAGATATTTCCTAAGAAAAGAACAAATCACAGTAAAAAAAAGCAAATACATTAAGAGCTAAATAATAATCTGGTGAATTTAGGAAGGCAAATACAGAAGATAGTATTAGCATCCTGAAACATTTTCTTTATCATTCCTTTTCTGCTGCATAAATTTAATTTTTAGATGGAAAAAGATTTTTGGGAAAAAATGAGTAGGGCAGGAAAGGAATGAAATAATCGAATACTATCACCTCTGAGACAGCATTGTCTAGCTTCACGAATTTCAATATGAAAATAATCTGTACAGCTGTGGCAGATAAGGAAAATTCTGATTAAAAAGGAAGGGGTGCAACCAGTAATCAGGGATTCTTTTTATTAAGCGTAAAAGACGGTAACATTAAGGTGTTATGATGCAGTGAAAACCACACAAGGAGGAGATGTCAGATGACATCTGACAGAAAGTTGCACACGTTAGGAGTACATCATCTTAATTATGTCTGTCTCACACCACTGCTACAGGCACCTTCCAATCTGTTGCAGCTTGAAAACTACCAAAATTTGCAAATGTATAGATTTGAGCTTTCATGAAGAAAAAGGTGCACTTTGCTTTAAGAGGATCATCCCACTAACCTGTCCTGGGAGTTGGGGATAAAGTGGGGACTATAAAAGAGGGCGTACAGTGAGCCCTGCCTCTTTGACTGGAGGCTTTGCCCCAGTACACCGGCACGGAGCTGGGTCTTCCCCTGCCTCACTTTCAGGTGGTGGGGGCAAAGACAGGGGAGCCTGGTCTGGTTTCCTGAGGATATTATGAAATTTTGTTACCATTTTGACAATTTAATTTTTAAGACTTCATTCCATAAGGTTGCCCAGTATCTCACCGCTCCATAAAACATTCAGTGACATTGACTGAAAGGAATTCAAATAAGGATATTCATTCTAAACAAATACATGTACTGTTAGCTGAAGTGTGTAATGTAGCAATACGATACAGGCACCCAATCTTTAAAGAATCAGAAGCTAGGATAGCTAACGATTAATGAAAGATTACACTCAAACACATATGTATCAGTGTACCCTCTTTTATGTTTGCAATTAAATTCATAAGATGTATCACCAATAAAATTGTATGGTCAGTGTTTAAAAATGACAGTCTGAATTCTGTTTCACTATGAAAGTATCATAATATAGAATAACAAGAAACACGGAATCATAAAGGTCGGACAAGACTTCCAAGACAACTGACAACCTAGTGCCACCAAGCCCACTAAACCACGTTTCCAAGAAACCTAATTCTTATACACAGAAAATGTAGCGTGTAAATAGTACTCTATGTGTATTTTCTGTATGAGTGAAAACATTGAATTCAATATGAAGCTGTCAATATAAATGTTGTGCTCTGTAAGCACAAAACAGTCACACTAACCTGTATTTTGATCGGCCAGGAGAAATTGCTGACATAGACATAGAAAGTGATGTTTGGGTTGCTTCGGAAGTTAAATTTTTCACAGGAAAAGCTATCTCTGTATTCCTTAATATTAGCCTTAGAAACAACAGGGATCTCTTCTCCAGATATTGTTCCAGCTAAAAAAAAGCCCACACAGGTAGACACAAATTTAAGACAAATATTAATCATTATTAAAGGTGCCAAGGTAAATTTGCTCAAGAAACTTAAGTTCTTTAAATTCTTTGGTGTCTTCATTCCACAATTTAATAACCATTTACTCTGTAATACATGCCACATTAGATATATTCATATATACCTATGTAGAGAATTAATAGAACCTCTTACTCTGGTTTCAGAAGATGAAGAATGAATCACAGAAGTGATCAAAGTTACATGAATTTTAAAGGACAGTTACTATGGTCAGCTAAACAGATAATAGGACTTGCTTCAGTAACTTACATTCCATTTCAATAAAATCTCATAGGTTAATAAAGCTTGAAGCTTTCTACATTTTATATGATTACTTAGAGTTTTAATTATTCATGAAAGCTTTAATAACTTGCTAATAAACATATAGTATTTTTAGCAAACATATGTGTGGTGTGCTAAGTTAAAGGAATAAATAAAATCTACAAACTATAGTAGGTTAAGGTACTTCAGAGTTACACTGATGAAGAAACGAGCTTATGGAAGACAAACTCTGAAAGATTTCTTTTTTAAGACTTTTTTTCCCTTTAAATTTCAGCAAGGCTTCATTTTAAGCGTCATGCTTCTCCTTGGATGTGTTTTCAGAAAGACAATAGAACCAATTCAGGAAAACTGTCTAAATAAATCTTTTCTTTCTTCTTCTGAAAACAAAAGAGAGTAATGAGGTTCAAAGTTGGAGAAAAATAAGATAAGCAGCTCCTTTTATCAGCATACACAGAAGAACTTTATTGTTTGATATCAATGTTAAGGTTAATAATTAAATTTTTAGCTCAAACATTGAAACAAAGAAATAAAATCTCAGTCCCTGCAGTAGTTAAGGAAGCAATTTATCTTAATTAAAATCACAGCATTTCATAACACTCTCGTTTTAAAAATTTAAATAGACTACAAGCTTTTCCTACCAAAGTAATTTTAATTGAATAGGAGAGAAAGCTAACATAGTAATGAAGCTTTGTTCAGATTGCAAATTATCATCAGAGGTTTAAATAATATAATTAATAATGGCATAATGATAATGGCAAAAGAACACATTTGGCAAAGTTTTATTATCAGAATTAGCAACAAAGAGAAAATCAGCTTAAAGAATCACAAAATCCCATGGGAAAAAGTCATCACAGCAAAATTCGCCCTCACCTGTAGATCCAATAGACCAAGTAATATTGAGGTTGAAGTTGTTCGATGCATTAATGGATATATCCAAATTTTTATTTGACTAGATAAAAAAAGAAAATGCAGTGAAGGGTATCAATATCAGAATGCATTAGGTACACCTCTACCACACATAACAAAATATGGCTTTTTAATCATCTTCCACTTTTCATTTTCATCACAAAAATGGTAATAATTCAGGGCCAAAGGCAATCCTCTTGCTTCAAGGTACAAGTAAGCACTAACTACACCAGATATCTTTTCAGATAAATTATTTATCTTTTCAGTTAAATAATTTTCTTTATAAAAGCAAGGGGAAAATTACCTGTGAAATGGCTATGCTTTAATTGCAACCTATACATAACTTTTCTTATCCACTAATAAAGATTTCTTAACTGAAGGCTATACTCCCTTAATTCATCTCACAAAGACACTAGAACAACTTATTCATGGGAACAATAAAAGAAACCAGCTGCTAATTTTTTGCAGTATTAAGTGATCCAAGGTACATCTACTTTTTAAAACATTTTCTCAGCAAATGCACAGGAATAATTCTCAGTTCTCAAAAAGATTTGAAACATTTCTAATACCTTTATAGGTACTTGGCAAACCTTTACACATGTTCAAATACAACGAAAATCTTAATCATGTGTCTCTAGAACTTTTCTCACCTGTTCTGGATTTGCTATAAAGTTTATGGCAGTGTGATGGCGATCATCCTCTTGTAACAAGCTGAATGTAAACTGGTAATCAATCAAAAGGCTGTCTGTGGGCAAAACAGAAGTTAAAAATAGTAAAATAGATTCAAGTTTACGCACATTACTAATATGCAGTGCAAGCACCTAAAAATTTACTGTTTGCTTTGATTATTAAAAAGCCTGGAGGAAGCAAAAAGTCAGAATTATTCATGTGCACTTCACTGTTTACCTGTTTGCACTATAATGTCCTGACACAATAAATAAGAAGTGAAGCAGTAACAAAAGAAATAAAATTAGGAAAAGTAACTACTTTACGAAACAGATTCTATCATGGAGTCAGAACAGCTACTACACATACCTTGAAATAACCACTCTTAGTAATTATTGCAAAATACAGTACCAAGCATCACCAGTGTTCTCAGTTCTTGATTTTTCTCTGAAATAACTACTCAAATTGTCTGCTAAATATATATGTAAGTATTTCAGCTGTACACTCACGTGCGTTACACAAGTAGTTTCGAGAGCTACACTACTGCAACACTTTTTAGAATTACAAGGTTTAAAAATGTTGGAAAGATGCTGCACCTACATTAAAATGATATAATACAAAGATATGATACTATAAAAAATAACACTGATAATATACAAAGGGAGACAAGTTTTAAATAGAAGTTTCAGAAATTAAAAGCACATTCTTTCTAAATTGTCCGAATTCTAAGAGGTTTTGTAAGTGGCAAGTAATAGAAACTTTTCATACAAGAGAAACAAGTCTCAGTTTAGTATCGACTCACAGAGATTATACTTCACTTCCATGCACCATTTCTTCTACACATTTTTCTTTCAAGCTATGAGTCTGCCAAGCTGTTCCCCTTGATGACAGCTCATAGTTGGGTCAAAGCACTTGAAATTACTGAAAATGAGCTTCTCTTCAGGGGAAAGGGCAGGGCTGAATTTTTCAGGATGAAGCAGGTGCCAGCACCATACATAAGAAGAAGATCCAGTAACCAGGGATGACTGTTGCTGCAGATGGTAGAGGGTGCCCGGCAGAATCCAAGCAGGCAGTGTTCAGTGCATTCAGATGGTCAACAACCAACAGCACCCTGAGCAGTGCAAACAGTGATAGCAGATCAACAGTCCTTGTGCAACAGTCAAGTGTGAAGCACAGGTGGGTGAGGGGGATGAGTCTTTAGAGCTGTTACAAGGGCAGGTAACTTCAGATCTAACTGAATAAATCCTCTATTTGACCACTACGGTTCTACTAATATCAAAGTATCCTGGTTTTCCTCTGTCAGTGGAAATAAGGGAACTTATACATACACAATTCAGACTGTTATTTTGTGCATGACAAAATTAGTTAGATGAACATTAGCTTTGATTCCACATCCTAGAGAACAGTTGTGAAGCCCTATTTTGATTCCTGTCTTGATGACTGTCACCAAAGCCACACAAGCAGTGTGTTGCAAATAAAAAATGTGATACTAAACCCAAAATCAGTAAATACACAGAGGGTGAAAGATTAGTCAAAGCAGGAAAAAAGCTGTGTCAGCTGTTTTGGACTCAATAGTTTGCTTACTGCTGACAATCATCTTTTCTGCTGCAACACATAATCTGAAAAAACGCGCTATTGTATCCCATGGGAAGCTTGATACAGAAGGCAAAAATAAGCTTACTTGGCAATGAAGCATGAATACAGCACACTGGATTGTCTTAATAGTTAAAGAAAATGGTGGTGTGGCTGATTTGTTTTCTGTTCTTTGCTTATTGGGGTTTTTTTACACTGAGCTTTTTCCAAGCTGGAAAGTCCACTTTCTGTATTACCAGCCACCACAGTTCAATTATTCAGGTAAAATTAAGTCCATCTAGATATCTCAGATAATGAGTTTTGATCAGGCTTTTGCAAGCTTATGAAGTTGTAAGATTAATAAATATTAAAAGAACTTATTTATTTGTTAATACTGCACTACATTTCTATAAGTATGCAAATGTAATTAATAAAGTCTACATATTTAACAGTAAGATGACAACTCTACCAGAATGTACTGAAAGGTAGGAGGACACCAAAATACAACAAGTAGAAATCGAGCCCTATTAAAAGGACTAATAAACCCTTTAATAATCCTAAGTAGCACCAACAAAAGGCTGAAAAGAACATATTGAAATGCTAAATTTCCTGATCTGGTCAACTTAGGGTCCCCACAAAATACAAATGACTGCTTCAGTATGAATCATTGCAAACAGCAATTGTAAATGCATAGTGGACCAGCACCACAGCACATGCGCCTATGGAAATTCTGGCTACTGCAAACAATACAAGATGCGAGTGTAGGCAATACTTCAGGACAAGGTATCAGGGATATACGGAAAATAACCACTAAAAAATGCCAGTCATCTTAGTCTCCTAAGTCTAGATTGTGCCTCTCAGAGGTGCAGAGAATCAGACAAAAGCTAGCCATGATACAGCGTTAGGATGTCATCACAAGGCAAAACTTGGACTCTTGTCTCACACTTACATGGAGGAATGGCTTTCCTGCACACAAGCTTTTTAAAAAATAAAAATACTCTTAAAACAATAGAGTTACTTTTTTCCAGCTGTTTATTCTTGTTTCTGTTGTTTGGCTGGGGGGTGTTTTTTTTGTTTTACTTGTTTTTCAAGGAATGCAGGAACGGTCCTTACATTGATAAAACAAGTTAAATTACACAGTTCCTCACAGCTTTAGTAGCTGCAACAAATCAGAAAAAATATTTCCACTTCTTTTACTGCATTTGTACCGAAAATCATTAAAAACATTAAGTTAGTTACGTGTAGTGCCCCTTAAACTCAAGATATGCCAAAGTATTTTATTATATTAGCTAGTTAATTAATTACTTAATTAAGGGTCAATTAATTAGATTTTTCATTAATATTATGGAAGATAGCTACATATCCCATGCTGTAATCATTATCCCGAGGGAATTGATTCTCCCCCTCTACTCTGCACTTGTGAGATCCCACCTGGAGTACTGTGCCCACTTCTGGAGTCCCCAATGTAAGAAGGACATAGAGCTCCTGGAAGGAGTCCAAAGGAGAGCTACTCAAATGATCAGAAGGCTGGAGCACCTCCTCTATGGGGACAGGCTGAGCAATTTGGGGTTGTTCAGCCTGGAGAAGAGGAGGCTCCAAGGTAACTTTCTAGTAGCTTTACAATATCTGAAGGGGGCCTACAGGGAAGCTGAGGTAGGGCTTTTTACACTGGTGCATAGTGAGAGGACGAAGGGAAAGGGTTACAGACTTGAAGAGGAGTGATTGAGGTTGGACACCAGGAAAAAATCCTTTCCTGTGAGTGTGGTGAGACGCTGGAACAGGTTGTCCAAGGAGGTTGTGGCTACCCCATCCCTGACATTGTCCAAGGCCAGACTGAATGGGGCCCTGAGTAACCTGATCTAACGAAGGTGTCCTTGCCTATGCAGGGGGTTGGAACTAGATGATCTTTAAGATCCCTTCCAACCCTAGCCATTCTATGGCGCTATGATTCTATTACCTCCTCTGTACTAAAGAACCTTGATTAACACAACTTGTGTTATTTAAGAAGAGCTCCAAAAGCCAACACATGGAACTCGCCTCGGGATTCTTCCAACTTATGCCAAAGCAGCCCTACAAAACGGGAAGAGAAAATCATCAGTAAACTGTTCAGAAGGAGCACATTTCTTAACAAACACAAATCACGAAGTATTTTTATTCTTAAAGACCTACAGTAAAGAGGGACAAAATATTAAATCTCAGTCTTGACCACAAAGTGAATGTTTGAAAACAGAAACATATATCTTTTCATAAACTGTTCTTACTCAGAGAAGATACCTGAAGTGCGTGTGACCTGAAGGAAGTGCAGAGCACTGACTAATGCAGTTATGAGACTCAAAAGAACAAACGTAGTCAGGTGAAAATGAAAGGGCTGCCACTGAGCCAACACTCCTTCCCTTCTTACTGACAACTGTAAAAGTGTGCTGAAGAAGTTTGACAGTTTGGAGTAAGGTCTGTTTTCTTAGTGAGGGTATTTTTGCTTGTTCAGAACTTTGAGAAAGATTTGCCTGAACCTATTCTTAAATCAAACATGTCAAATTTCTAGAAGGCTCCAAAGCTGCACTTTATTAGAATACAAATTAGTGGTCTGAATTTAAGAGGAAATGGTGAGAAAAGAAATTACAAAAAACAAGTCTCTTCTCCAGCTATTGTATTCCACATCTGTTATAACCTGCTTCCTTCCTCTCTCCACCCATTTCTGCCTATAGCATAGGACAGACTTTCCTCACACACATGATAAGCAGCTCTCAAGGAAAATATCACTTCCCTCTTCTCCAGAATGTCTATACCATCTACAGACTGCAGCAGACAGAACAGCTTTCCTTCCTAATGCCAAGCCTCATCTTGGATATAACCCTGAAACATAACCTATGCCAATACACCTTAAGTACACATAAATAAACTAAACAGTTACAGTACCTCACACCGTGCTTCCTTATTCATAGTGCCATTCAGCCTAGGCAGTTTAGACTGGAAATAAATATAAAGTTTAAAGTATTATAGAATCATAGTTTCATTCAGGTTGGAAAAGACCCCTGAGATCAAGTCAAACCATCTATCCTACTCTACAAGTTCGCCCCTAAACCAGATCCCCCAACACTACATCTGTCTTTTAAACTCATCCAGTGATGGGGACTCAACCACCATCCTGGGCAGCCCATTCCAGGGCCTGATCATCTTTCTGTGAAGAACTTTTTCCCGATGTCCAATCTAAACCTACCCGGTTGAAGCTTGAAGCACTTCCCTCTGGTTCTGTCATTAATTACCTGTGAGAAGAGACCAGCACCAACATCTCTACAGTGTCCTTTCAGATAGTTGTAGATAGCAATGAAGGGTCCCCTAAGCCTCCTCTTCCTCCAGCTAAAGAGTCCCAACTCTATGAATCTTTCCTCATAAGATTTATTCTCCAGGCCCTTCACCAGCTTTGTCGCCCTCTTCTGCGCTCGTTCCAGCACCTTGAAGTCTCCCTTGTGCTAAGGTGCCCAAAACTGGATGCAGTACTCAAGTTGTGGCCTCCCCAGTACTGAGTACAGGGGGACAATTAACTCCCTACTCCTGCTGGACACACAATTTCTAATGCAGGCAAGGATGCCATTGGCCACCTTGGCTACTTGGGCACATTGCTGGCTCATATTCAGCCTCCTGTCAATTAGAACCCCCAAAGTAAAATTTAATTGTAAGATTACAACCTGTCCTAGTTATATGTATGAGTAGGCAAATGTATAATAGATAAATGTAGAAATAGCTTCTTAAAGAACATGGAATATATTCTGTTGATATATATTGTTGTATTTACAATCAGCAATTTAGAGAACTCAGAGATTTTACTCCATGTATTTTTGTTTCTACTTTAAACCTTTAAGAAGTCTTCACAAGTATTTTTACCCTTTACATAAACAAACGAGACTTTGCATAAATGCATTTGTTTATAAAGACACACACAAAACAGATTGTTTCAGTTAGGAAATAAATTTGGATCATACAAAACCATTAAAAAAAAAACTCACTGTATTTGTATTGTAGCGCAGGATGACAAAGCACAAACAAAACAAATACTAAACACAATCATCAAGTTGCCATATGAGCAACAGATGACAAAAGCATCTTACTATTTTCATTTGGTTGACCTATGAAAACAAGAAAAAATCTAGTGAACTCTGAAAATAAATAAATTCAAACAACACCACTTACATAAGACAATTTTTGAACAATTACTTTGGCTTCTCACATCCTGAATCTTTTGGAAATACGCAAAGGGCAATTTCCTCTTAGTTTTTCATAGTGTCAGTAGTCAAAATAATAATTCCTTTTTTAAGGATGTTCAGTTTCCCTACACCGATGGGAATAGGAAAGAGGCAGAACTTTTACATTATTACAATGTCAATAATCCCTTCCTACTATGCACTGCTATAAACGACTGTAAAATGTCTAGTGTGCTGTTGGCTCAGATATGCAGGCCAGACCTTCATCTCAAACCTGCTATAAGATACAGTAACTCAGGTGGCAGCCTGGCATAAGTTAAGCAGCCACACACAAGCATACAGGTCTAAAGTTTCACAGGAAAAGTTCTTAATGCAGAAATATTCAACATCCACAGCTGAGATCTTAACTCCCCACTATACACACAAAAGCTGTACGTTTTTGAGCCAAAGTTGATTTGGGAGCCAGCCCAGAGCATCCTAGGCAAAGCTACTGCGTAAGGAGCCACCCATGCCACTGCAGCGTAGCCTCCTCCTCAGAGCTGTCACGAGGAAGACATGTTGTAGGCTGCCTTCTTTTTGATAGTATTATATTCAATTCCTCCTATTTTTGCATAGCAGACATGAACCTCACCACCTTAGCGTAAGAAGAGAGAAGCAACAGAAGGATTCACACCAGCAGGGAAAGAAAGATCCCATTTCCACACAGAAAGACAGAAGAAGTCAAATAACACAGACACTCAGCAGGAGAGGAGAGTCCTACAGCCTAATGTCTGTTTCCAGGATTGTTGCTTCATTTTCTATTAAAAATCACTGAATAAAGTAGGAAAAAAAGGTAGAAAAAGACCACAATCATCAACGGTCAAATGTAAAAAGGACTTATTGAGCCTTTTCACAACTCAATTTTGAATTTTTCAAAACCCTTGACTGCTTCCACAGTCAAAAGAAGTCATTAAAATCAATTCAACATGTCAGTAACGAGTGTATGTGAGAACACAACAATAATTAGAAGAAAGTCATTTAATTAAATGAGGAAAATAAAATTCCAAGCAATCGTTTAATCCTAGTGTTGCTGCTAGTTTTCATGAAACTGTTCTCTTTCTTTAATGAAGGCCCGTGACTTTTAATATGGTTAATGTGCCTTAATATGAGAGTTTTACACTCATATCCAACAAGGAAGAGGCCTATTCCCGTACTCAATATGTGTACTAAAAGAAAACTTTATGTACTCTAAAATGCCAGGATGTACCCAAAAGAACAAAGGCAAGACATGACTTGGTTTTAAATTGTACTTCAGTATTTCTAATGCCACACCATATCAATATGAAAAGGAACTTCTTCACGGTGATGGTGACAGAGCACTGGAATGAGCTGCCCAGGAGACTTCTGGAGTCTCCTTCTCTGGAGACGTTTAAAACCTGCCTGGATATGTTCCTGTGTGACTTGGTCTAGGTGATCCTCCTGTGGCAGGGGGATTGGACTAGATGATCTTT
>JAOXOE010000632.1:22907198-22921013 GCA_028565055.1 Phoeniculus purpureus | reverse complement strand
CCAAGCCCTTCCCTGGGGTGGGTGGGGTGGGGGAAGATGTCAAGGGATGCCAGGCAGGAGGTTGTTCATGTTCTCCTGCTCAATGTTTCATTGATCTTTTTAGAACTATGAAATACAAGAATTATACTTCCCATTTTCCTGCAATGTAGAAGGTGAATAACTTTGATGTTTTAAGGTGAGAAAGAGTCTATCTGCTGTTTCCTGCCCTTTCAGAAGGCAGGAAAGAAGAGAGAAACTCAGCCAAGAGTTAAAGTATAAATATAGACATTCAAAAATCCTTAGCTAAAGTTCATCTTAAGTGACAGCAATGTAAGAAGGAAAAAAATGGGAACTAAAATTTGGTTATGAGGAAAAAGTCTATGGATTGGCTTAGGAAAAAAGTATTTCAAATCATTAAATTGAAAGAGTAATAAACATGAGGAAAGGGAAGTTAAAACCAGTATTGACAAAAATCAGTTAATGTCTTTTAGAAGACTTTTTTTTATATGTGTGTGTATATATATATGAGAGAACGTTTTCTTTATAGGGTGATACCTACAGACTACATTGAAAATACTATATTTGAAACATCTAGCAGAGTAAGCAGACTCCCCTGGATCTATAAACATGTAAGCTTATACTTGTTCTTAAACATATCAATAAAACAACCTTATTGGCATGAGAAATTAAATCAGGGAATTTCTGCTTTCCTTCACAATACAATTTTTCATAGAACTATTAATAAGTATTGAGGAAAATGCTAACAAAATATTAAAAAGTTGACTAGAATACTGCAGTTTAAAGTAACTTTCATCTGTATTTTGCAAGAAATAACAAATACATGAGCACTTGCTCTTAGAGCTCTTAGAGGGAGAATATGCCTAGCAAATTTTCATCTGAATAAAAAAATACCTCAATGAAATAACTACGACAATATGCATTTTTCTCAGCAGCATCAGTTCAAAGCTAAACCTGGGCATTAGTAGGCTTTAATTTCAGTGAAGGAAAATTGTAAGTGCTAGTTACCTGGCACTTTTAAAGCATATATAAATTCACTGAAGATCTACAGTAGAAAAAAAAAAAAGAAGTTATTTAAGCATTCATGGTGCCAGTATAGTAAGAAAAATTAATTAAATATTTGGCGCTTTTTAAAAAGACTCTGAATTACAGCAGCATTAAGCAAGCATGGTTTCAAAAAAACTAAGAAGATTAGAAGCTTCAAGGGGAAAAAAAGCCACTGTCTAAAAGTCATACATCTTATTTATGAGAACAAAATGAAATAAAACTATCAGTACACATAATCTGGATCATTCCATACACATGTAGCGGTATAAATAACCTAAGTTTAATCTCATCTAAGTTTAATGATTTATTAAACAGATTAGAACAAATATTTGTGCCAAATTTTCCAATATTAAGACAGCAAAAGAACAAAGTGACTTTATGCATCAGGATTTACTGGAGCTTCAATTGTGCCATGGTTTTAATGATGGAGATAGAATTAATGAGAGAGATAATTTTTCTTACAACAGAGAAAAATAAATTACAAACAAAATAGAATTGTAAAAAGTGTAAGTTTTTTGCAGTGTCATATCCTCTCCATGTTCCAAGTGACTGCTGATAGTAGCACACATTGAGTCACAGCATCAAATAGCTTCCTAGAAAGTTTGAGGTGCTATGCTACGATCCCCTGTGTTCACTGTACTTACCTATGTTTCTGTACTACTATTTTGAGACTATCAAGTGTATTGTGATAAATTAAACAGAATAACCAGTCAGTCAAAAAGAGATGAATAATTAGCTGTGTTTAGTATTGGTGTGGCCTCACCTTGAATATTGTCTGCACCTCTGGGCCCAACCTTTTAAGAAGGACTAAATCCATCCAGAGGAGGACAACAAAGCTGTTACAAGGGCTGGAAGGGATGTCCTGTGAAGAGCAGCTGAGGATTCGGAAGTTGTCTAGTTAGGCAAGAAGGAGGCTGAGAAGCAACCTCATTGCTCTCTAGGGTTTCTTGAGGGGAGTAAGTAGAGAGGAAGGTGGTGAGCTTTCCCTAGTATCCACAGACAAGATGCGTGAGAATGGTTCTAAACTGTGTCAGGGTGGGTTCAGATTGGACATTGGGAAGCACTTGTTTACAGAAGGGGGAATCAAAGACTGGGTTGGTGCACCAGGCCTGGCAGTGCTCAAAAGGCATTTACACAATGTCTTTAACAACATGCCTTAAACTTTTGGTCAGCACTGAAATGGCCAGGCAGTTGGAGAACGTGATCCTCGTAGGTACCAACCAACTGTAATAATTTCTAGTCTATCCTATTCTATTCTCTAGTCTATTCTGTAGTCTATTCTAAATATTCCACCACAAACAAAATTTCACTTTCTGCAACCTAATGGAGGAAAAAACCCAAAGTTTTCTTCGTCAGCATAAAACGTCTGAGGTAAAATAAAAGTTGTACAGAGTGATACTTCAATGGTGCATGCAGGAGGAAGTGGAGTTGTGATTGTTCATCAAAGCTCTGAATTTATTCTTAAAGTTAAAGCTACTACAGTAATCTTAAAGTTATTGATACCTCTCTCCGTCGAGAAGCCCAACAGGTTTGTTTGATTTTCCAAACGACAGCAGCTACCAGCAGTAAGGATAAGAAACAACTGCAATTACAAACAAAAATAAAAATGATTGTAACATAATGGTTTGAAAAACCTTGTGTTTTCAGGATATCAAAGGTAACAAAAATACAATTAAGAATGGAAAAAAACCTCACAAAAACTGAGAAAATTTAAACGCTACCAGGATGATACACAACAGTCAACCATCCAAGTTCAAAGTCCAAAGAGAATCAACACCTCTGATGCTGTAGCCATCTCCATTAGATCCATCTATATACCCGTAACAATCTCAACAAACACGCCTTGCATGTTCCACATTTAGTAGATGGAAAAACAGTGAAATAGAGCAAAAAATGATATCAATTTATACATCTCTCAGTTGGTGAATTCTGAATAATTTCTCGGGATACAAGAATAATGATAACTACACAGGGGAGCATGATTAGTCTGAGGAACTGGATATGCACGTGACAATAGTTGGTCATGCATTTCTTTTACCAAATTGAGTATTTATGTGGAAAATATCCCAAAGCTCATTAGCACCTTAGAGTCCCAAAGAGAAAACAGAAGATGAACACACACCCAGAAAGAAAATCAAAACTGTTAAACTTCTGCAGTTCCCAGTTAGACCATAGGCCTTCTCTCTTGCTCCAGTATCTTTGTATTTCTAACACTTAGTCCAGAATTAAATTTTGTAGAAAGATCATTAAACCCTAGAACATCCTTAGTGAATTTCTGGGTAGTTACAAAAGGCTTCTACAGTTGACAAAAACTTTTAAATCTTTCTACTTTTTAATAAAAGTATCTGGACTTTCTAGTTGCTGTGAAGATCTTACAATTGTGTTAGCACATCTGCTGTAAACAGCGTGTTCAATGAAGACAACCCTGTAACGACTGAGATATACTAGTAATCTCTCCTTTTTTTGCCAAAAAGCTTGAAAGTGTATCCTTTAATTAACACGGGAAGTAGAAACAAGTGTTGTTCAGAGGAGTACTGTGCATAAATGCAAACTATTGTAATTATCCATGCAGTAGCACCAACGTTTCCCTGTGAACACATCTGAAATGATGAGCCAGAAGTAACAGCTCATGTTTTACCTTAATATGGAAACCTCTTAAAAATTTATTTGTGCTATTGCCAGGTAATGAATTCAAACACCCCGAAGCGGGTCAAAACTAAGAAACTGCTTTGCTCCCGGGTTTTTAGCATGCAATCAATAGAATCAGCAGTATCACTGAATATCTGACAATAAATTAACACTATTGCTCCTAGCATATTCACAATTCAGTCTCCATGTTTTCCATGATATTTCAAGTTACACAAATTGATATGGCTTTCTATTGGCATCTTTGCTTAAAGCTTTCAAATTCCAAAAAATATTCAAAATTCATTTCTTCTTTGAACACCCTTGAGAAAGTCTGGCCAAGTTTGGAAAAGAAAAGTAACAAACACATAAAGTGGCCTAGAAGGCATAATTAAAATTAATAACTAGAATTTTTACTTAAAAGACTTAATTCTGTCACTTTAGCTCCAGAAAGGCTGATAGTTCCGAATCTGAAAAGAAAAACATGGTTAAGATTCAGTTTCTAGAAGCAAAGTTTGAGTTTCCTCTTAACAGCTGAAATCAACCATCAGCATTTTTCTAGCAGTTTTTAAAGCTCTTAGGAACAGAGGGATTTTTATGGAAAAGAATATTTATTCTCCCTCTCTGCCTGTAGGGACATTTTAAATACTGCATTGAGCTTTCATTGGTTCTGGCATCCATCCCTTAGAAAACAAAGGTACTTGGAATTTTGATTGGTTCTGATCGATGGATCAGCACAGTCCAGCATACCTAAGAACCACTCTTCCAATAGAAAATTGTTGGAACAGTCAACGATCTGTAATTAAAGGATGTGAGAGGACAAGTTCTGGATCAAGAACCTCAGGGAATTCAGAAGCTAAATCTCAACCTTACACTTTAAAGATTCTCAGCATAAATCATCTTTCTGCATGGGTCTTTGCTGAAAGGAACTAAAGCAGTAAGAACATCGTAACTGATACACTGGGGTTGGTTTTTTTTTAAGATATTTTCCTAGAACAGTTTATCTTAAAGAGTTTTTTATGGCAAAATATCTAAGTAGCACAAAGAATGTTATGATGGAACTGATCATCAGAGAACGTTCACCATTTGGTTTAATGCATCACCCCTTCTCCTGCACTGATTTGTCTTTGGCTGTCTCCCCTTCTCCAGTCTCCTTTGAAAACAAGTGCAAGTTGACTGTGAATTTATATTTGATGTCTGGGGGAAAACAGAACAAAAAAACCCTTCGCTAACCCTAGAATAAATCTAGCTTTGCAGAATCTTGTCAGTTTTTTTAAGCCAATAGATGCTTGCAGATACCGTTTGCCAGAAGCACTTTCCCCACTATACACTGTACTCTCTGTCTAGCTAGTAACTGCAACAGATGCTTAGGGGCAATATCAAACTACTGACATGCTGCTATAAATTAGCATGCTGTGAATGAAGCAAGGGTAAGCTGCCCCAGTCTTCTCCTTTGTAGTCCTTCCAAAAAACTTAAATTAGCAAAACTCCAGCAATTCTGTTTACAACTATAAATTCAAACCTCCTGAAATTTGAATGAGTACATTCAGGAGAGGTGGAAAATGGAAACTTAGCGAGCCTTGTACTGTACAGCAACTTCATTATGACCAGGAACTGAAACTCTTTCCTTAGACTATTTTGTCCTTCACATTCATAATTGCTTGAATTTAAGCAGAAGGTAGAAGAAGTAAAAAACTTGAGAGAGTTCTGGCTTTAAAACTTTAGACAAATTGTTTCTGTGCTTGTATGTCAAAGGAACTGGGTCAAACGCTGAACTTCCCCATCGTAAGTCAAAACTTCTTTCCGTTTACATGTAAAATCAAAAATGAGTGTTTCAAAGACACGCCCATAAAATAATCATTGGAAGTAACAGCACTGGTAATGAGAAATGTTTGCTTAACAGCTTAGTCTGACATTGGCTTGGCAAGCAAACGTGAGATATTTTACCTTCCTCTCTGCATTTTTGTCATATAAATAATCAGAAGGAAAAAAGAAATCAGAATTCATGTTAATAAAGAGGAAAAAAAAGACATAGAAAATGGCTTTTGTCAACCTAACCTGGTTCCAGGCTGTGGTGAGAGAATAGTCTTCATTTATTTAGGGCAGTAAGAATTAAAGCTGACTGCAAAGGATCTCACAATGTTGAGTGACTTGGCAATAAAATAAGAGAATGAAATTCAGTGCCGATGAACTGAAAGCAATGTGCAGAAGAAAAACACACAACTCTCTAGCAATACACAATGATAGGTTCTAAATTAGCAATTACCACTCAAGAAAATGGTCTTCAAGTCATTGCAGATAGTTCTTTGAGTATATTGACTGAATGTTTAGCAGCAGTCAGAACAGGAAAAGGATGTTAGGAGAGATTAGAAAAGGAATAAAGAACAAAACTGGAAGCTTTGCATAAATCCATACTACGCCTGCCTCAAAATACCCATCATCTTCTCTCAAAAACACACAGTTAAACTAAAAGGTTTAAAGGAGTACAGTCAGCCTCGCTAGGGGAGTGGAACAGTAGTATAAATAAACTCTTTTCCGCTTGAAACAATAGGGACTTCAAGTGAGACATGATAAAGATATTAACATTATAGTGAAACAGCCCAACAGCAGAATAGATGGATGCTCTCCAATCCTCCAGTATAGTTCTCGTGACAGAGATAAAAGAAAAGAAAGCACTATCATAAATAATGGGGCAAAACAGAGATCAGTGCAGTGTAAAATAAATGATTTTAAAATCAACCAGGTGACAGCTACAAAATAAAATGTCAGAGGGGCCAACATTGGAAATGGAAATTTCTAGTCAGGTTTGCAAGGTTCCTAGAGCATTAGATACAGTCAGTTTTGAGGATACTGATATATAACAGGTGAGAGGTCTCTACATGATTCAAACACTGAATAAAAAAGGTTAATGATAAGGAGAACAAAAAAACCTATATGGTCTCCCAATTGGCCAGATGTACTTAAGCAATTTTTAAATGTACTGCTTTTAAATACAGTCACTGTTAAGTTGCTTTTATGGGGATAAAGAATACAGACTTCATTTATAGTTCAAATGATATATATTCCCCTTGGAATTAAGAAATTCCCGAAACAGAGGTCAATGTGAATGATCAACTCAGCAGGAATTCTTCACAGAAAGAGTGGTCAGGCCCTGGAATGGGCTGCCCAGGATGGTGGTTGAGTCCCCATCCCTGGATGTGTTTAAAAGTCACTTAGATGTAGTGTTGGGGGATGTGGTTTAGGGGTAAACTTGTAGAGTGGCGTTGATAGTTGGATTCAAGGGTCTTTTCCAACCTAAATGATTCTATGAATTGCTTTTGGGATGTTGAAACAAAAAGTGTTAAAACAACCTTAAATACTCCAGCACACAGCAGTAAGCAGCACTTGGCAGACTGATTTATCACACTACAAGGTAATGCCAAAACAGATGCTATCGCACTTGTTATTGAAATTTAGGTATTCTCTTTTTTTTCAAATGAGCAAGGTGGAAAGAATAGAGAGAAAAACTATTCAAAGGTGGAAAATATTCAAAGTAAAAGAAAATCTTTTACTGACAGTGATTTTAAAAGCTGCATTTTTTCACTATTCATAAAGCTCAAGCAGTGACTTGCCTACAGTGTACACAGGTTTCCATGGGGAGAAAATACCAGGGTTCTCATTCATCTTGCACAGAAGCACAGGATAAGAAACAATGGCTGGAACTAGATGCATGTAAATTAAATGCCAGCCATTATGATTATTTATTTTCTGTACCATAAAATAATGTTACATATACTGAAAAACAAGATGCTGCAATGACCAGATAATCACAGAATCACAGAACATCAGGGATTGGAAGGGACCTCGAAAGATCATCTAGTCCAATCCCTCTGCCAGAGCAGGACCACTCCCTCTTTACCCTCCATACATTTTATGTATTTTAGATTAAAACCCGCCTGGATATGTTCCTGTGTGACTTGATCTAGGTGATCCTGCTGTGGCAGGGGGATTGGACTAGATGATCTGTTGAAGTCCCTTCCAATTCCTAACGATTCTATGATTCTATGATATTAAAGTTTGAGAAAAATACACAAAAGCCAGACGGTAAAATCATAAGGACTTCACAAGTGTGGTGCCCAGAATCTGGTCGCAGTATGCAGTTGGCAAACGGTTTAGAAGCTGCACTGCAGACAAGAGGAATGTAGCTGCTTCTCATGGTAATTCATGAACTGTTGCTAGAGGTGTTGGTTGTGCCAACTGCAAAAATGGGCACAGATCAATACATTAAATTAAGTAATTCTTTCTGATGGCTAAAGGCACATGAGGTGTTTCCTAGCCTTCGGTTCTACTGCTCTTTGATCAACTGACCTGGGAGGGTTCTACAGAATTTATTTGCAATGACCACATTTGCGAAATGAAAAGATGTCTTCTTTTTCTGGTAGTCAGTGCTGACAAGGAGCCAGTGGGGTAAGGAAAATACAATGACACTGGCAATGATTTTCTGAAGTAATCAATCTGCTCTTGTTATGCGGTACCAGCTGAAGTCAATAGTCTAATTACCCAGAGAGACAAAAAACTGGCAAAGCTAGGACTGCCTCTAAAGCACCTGTCGAGGTAACAGAAGATACCAATTCTCACACGAATTCCTTAAAACTTGGATTTCTCTGCATTGGTGGGGCCAGGCAACTGAACTGCTTAGTTTGGCTGCAGCCTGGGCACTTTCTTGCAGCCTGCAGAGATACAAGTTTTAGGTTTCTGACTTAAACTTTAGATTTCAGAATTCCCAGACAGTGTTACTCAAGGCTGCTACTGTGGAACTAGGAACTAACCTATCACTACTTTGGGAGCCGCTTTAGGAAGTCAGCTAGCTATAGGCAGCAAGAAGGCTTAAAACCTATGGCACAGGTTTAAAGTACCGCGTCGTGCTTCACGATGGGCTAAACGTTAGCTCATGTTTAGGCGTCTGGTAATTTATTCACTGTTTTCGAGAGAACTTCACTCTCACAAGTATTTGGAACATATTTCAAGGTTGCTTATGTAAGACAATAGTGTATAAAAGCCTGCTAGTGTTTCCAAGTTATTGGCATGCTCACTTCCCATTGATCCCAAAATGAAGTCTGTGCAACTGCTCGGATTCTCCTAGTCTCAATCGACACCTTCAGGTGCCTAATCCTTTAAAAAAAATAATAAACCCAAAATCTAGCCTGTAAACACTTTGTGCACTGTTATCCATTGCCTACAATGCAAACACTGAGTAAGTGGTGGATTAACGTTGCCTTTACTGCTGTGCTCTGGAAAGCAGAAATGGAATTAGTTTAAAACACATTTCATCGTGCAGGTCTGGCTTCAGTCCAGGACACAGGGAGGATAGAGAAAACAGAGGTACCTTCTTTGAGGCAGGTCAGCTGCCTACAGAAAAGGAGGCTGTCCTTTGCTTCATGATGCTGACATTCACTGGTTTCTGCCCTATTTAAGAAGACTGGACACATGGGCAGTGATTATTTCACCAGATTAAACCACATTTTAAAGTAGTAGTGGGCAGATGACTTTAAATCAAAATGTTTGAAAACCCTTGCAAATCTGATTTAAAACAGGAACCAGGATTTTATACAAAAATGCCACTGATTCCTGTTGGCTGATTACTAATATGACGACCAAAAAGAGCCTTTCTCACTAAAACTGTGCATTTTAGAGAGAGAGAAAATCTACATACAAGTTGATTAAACTGTGCTATAGTTCAAGATCCTTTTATCCAGACTCTTCATTTTTACATGCCAGGGTATTTTTGTATGTTAAAGAATGGTGAGTGGTGCGCATCCTTTTTACTAGATAATGATTTCATTTTACTGTGATTTCTGTCAAGCTTCATTAGGATGAAAATTGGAATTCAATTTAAAAGATTCAAGCCCAACGTTTTGAAATTGTTTATTAGTGTACTGTAAATGCACTGGATGTACGGGAAAAGCCAATTGCAAATAAGACCTCATTCCATTAGCTAAGTGATTTATTAAGCAAATGTATTCCATTTGTTGTTTAATTTCTGGTCACTGCATCCTACACAATGTATAGAGCTTATTTCCTTTCATGCTGCTTCCCTTCCTGACAGAGCTTTTTTCCATTCATGTAATGTTTAGTCTAATGTCAGAGAAATAAAACATATTGTCCACTTTTTTTTTTTAAGGCTGACTATCCCTTCACATAGAATAAGATAATAATTAAATAGTAAAATAAATTGAAAATATTGTTATATTCTTGGCATTTGGATACAGGTAATACCTTGATAGTTAGGGTTATTTCATAGAGGGTTAGACTGGACATCAGGAAAAGTGTCTTCCCTGACAGAGTGGTCAAGGGTCAGAACAGGCTGCCCCAGGAGGGTGGAGTCACAGTCCCTGGAAGTGTTCAAAAACTGAGTAGATGTGGCGCTGGGGTACATGATTTAATGAGAGTGGACATGGTGGGGCTGGGTTGATGGTGGCACTGCATGGGCTTGTAGGTCTCTTCCAACTTTAATAATTCTGTGATTCTATTATTCCCTGACTTCCACCATTATTTGAGCAGAGCTTAAAGAGAGAATTACTAAAGATTGGTATGAAATGCCTTCAGCCTTTGCAGATGCACAGATAGGTGTAAAACACTAATCCAAATCCAATTCAAATGAGTGGTCAAAGACATCGTTACAGTGATGTGCAGGCTCAACATCCTTACTGCTTTACGCTGGCAGATCATGGAACACGATCATTCAGACTTTAGATCCCTGTGTGGGAATGTATTTAAGCAGTATGTGGTCAAAAGGTTTAGCATTTAGTTCTATTTCTAATATGTGCTACAGCAGCTGAGTCTATTTCAGGAATTATGAATCAAGTACATGGCTACCAAATATTTGACCAACAGCAGAGATAGCAACACTAATAGGTAGCAGACGTTCCAGCTGACATTGCCAGTGGGTCTTGCCCTGTCCCACATTCTGTCCTTTTCTTCATAGTCTCTGTTATATTTTTTGTTCTGTAATAGTTTCCCTTGTTTTCTCTTCTCTTTCCTCTGGGATCTGATAGGTAATAATGCAGGTAATGTGCAGGAGAAGTAAATGATCCCTCATCTGAATGCAAAACATACTCAGAAGAACACGGTGAAGTGCATAATGAACAGCTACATTATTCCTCATACTCATTAGATTTTGAGGAAAAGAGCTAATCCAACAGACCATGTAATGTATCTGTGGACTGTAGAAGATACACAGACTGTCTTGTATGCCAAAACTCAACTAAGTCACAATTTCAGTCAAACGAGTTCAGTTGCTCAAAACTGGTCAATACTGGGTTTTGACCTTAGAAATCACAATGAAAAAGCTGTGCCTTTATGTCCTGAATAAAGGCTCACTTGAGTCCTCTGGCTGATTCAGCCTTTCTTTAGAGCCAGTCCTACAGCACAGTGTGAGCTTGTCTTTGCCTGGAAGTTCTGCTTAGTGCTGTGTGAGGGCATTTACCATAACAAAGCACAATACTAAATGCCAGGCACAGAAAAAATTGCTTACTGGAGAAGTGTCCTCTTTCTGCAAAGATAGTTCTAAAAAAATTCTTTACAAATCATAGAATCATTGAGGTTGGAAGAGAACTAAAAGATCGTGCAGTCCAACTGTCAACCCAACCCCACCCTGCCCAATAAACTCTGTCTCCCCTGGCACAACTTGAGGCTGTTTTCTATTGTCCTTTTGCTAGTGACTGGGGAGAAGAGACTGACCTCCACCTCTCTACAAGCACCCTTCAGGTAACTGTAAAGAGCAATAAAATCTCCCCTCAGCCTCCTTTTCTCCAGACTAAACAACCCCAGTTGTCCCAGCTGTTCATTGCAAGACCCTTTGTAAGCCTCAAGCTAGCTCTTCCTTCAACCCACTCCAGCACCTCAATGTCTTTCTTGCATTGAGGTGCCCAAAACTGAACTCAGTACTCGAGATGAGGCCTCACCAGTGCTGAGTACAGGAAGACAATCACCTCTGTAGTCCTGATGGCCACACGATTTCTGATGGAGGCCAGGATGACGTTGGCTGCCTTGCCCCCTTAGTCACACTGCTGGCTCCTGTTCAGCTGCTGTCCATCAACACCCCCAGGTCCTTTTCCACTGAGCTGTTCTCCAGCCACTCTTCCCTAAGCCTAGAGCACTGCAGGGGTTTGTTGTGATTAAAGCGTAGGACCCTGACTTGCCCATGTCAAAGCTCAGACAACTGACCTCAGCTTATCAATCCAGCTGGTCCAGATCCCTCTGCAGGGCTTTCCTACCCTCAAGCAGATCGACACTCCCACCCAGTTTAGTGTCATCTGCAAACTTGCTGAGGGGGCAGTCAACCCCCTCACCCAGATCATTGATAAAGATGTTGAACAAGACTGACCCCAACACTGAGCCCTGAGAAACAGATTGTGACCAGCCACCAACTCGATTTCACTCTGTCCAACACAGTTTTCTGTGTTTTTACACAGTGAAGAGTCCACCTGTCTGAGCCCTGAGCCACCAGCTTTTCTAGGAGAAGGCTGTGGGACACTGTGTCAAAAGATCTGCCTAAGTCCAGGGAAACAACATCCACAGCCCTCCCCTCATTCACCTGGCAGGTCACCTGGTCACAGAAGGAGATCAGGTTGGCCAAGAAAGACCTGCTGGTCATAAATCCCTGCTGGCTGGCCCTGATCCCCTGGCTGTCCTGTCCTTGCTGTCTGAGTGCAGCAAATAGAGACACACTACTCCCTGTTGTCTCAGCTTCAGAATTTTCTCTGTACCTTTGCCTGGAGTCAAACTGTCAAAGGGACAATGAATCTAAGCCTTTGTAGCCTCTTTTGTTATGGAAATGGACTTGATTTTGTTCCTGTATTCCATAATGTAGATTTAAGTTGTGGTTCCCTTTGTGTATCAGGAAGGCAAAAACTTACTTCAACTTTCACTTCTCTTAGCAAATATATCAATTCACTAATAGTTAGTCAATTATTCATAATTAACACAATTACCATAAATACAGTTTTCTGGTAAATTTTAGAGGCACAATTTAAAATATCCATTTAAATGTGAAGATCCTTATTTTGATTTGACCTTTTTCTCCTATAACAGGTATTATCTTAATTTGGCTTGGGTTTTATTGGTAAATAAAACCTGACACTGTCCCGCACCACATTCTGGTCTCCAAGCTGGTTAAACATGGTTTTGATGGGTGGACCACTAGATGGGTAAAGAACTACATTGATAGCCCAGAGAGTGGCTGTCAATGGATGCATGTCCAAGTAGAGGCCAGTGACAAGCAGAGTCCCTCAGGGATCAGTCCTGGGACCAGTCTTGTTCAACATCTTTGTCGGTGACATGGACAGAGGCATTGAGTGCACCCTCAGCAAGTTTGCTGACGATACCAAGATGTGTGGTACAGCAGACACGCTGCTGTCAGACATCCAAACAGAATTAATCCACCCGAGATGCATTTACCCTAAAATGCATTTCTCATTCTAGACATCATAATTCTGTACAAAAAAGCGACCTGAAGTGCTCTGGTGAGTGTAAAGCTCTTCTCTGCTGTTGGTAAGTGAGTGCTGAATTCCCAGCCCTGTAACTGCCAAAGCTCTTCTTTCCCAACATACCCTAGCTCTTCTTTCCCTTTCCAGAAACAACTGCAGGAGGGCTCTGTGCTCAGAGACACCGTCATTTCTGTTTCCTTGATTTATCACAAGTGAAAAACTCTCAGATTTTGTAGTTACAGCTTGGCTATCTGCTTCCTGCCAGTTAATATTGAATCACCGGTTTCCAGCGACTTCTTCTTGTTTTCTGTCAGTGATTTATACAGAGCTCATGTAAGAAAAATCACAAGGGACACTTTTCTGGTGGCTGTGGGACTTAGTAACTTTGGAAATTTTGGAGAGAACAGGAAATAATTTCAGGACATTATTTCACTGTTCAAGGTTAGCAATGAAGATTAAATGATGAATTAAGCATGCAGATGCAGATACGAATGCATCAGACTGGTGGGGGGCAATGTGCAACTTTGCCTGAGTTAATAAGATGATTCTAAACATACAGGAGGTTTTTGTCTTAAAAACTAATGAGTGGGAAGTTTCTTTTCAGAAGGAACTTCTTCACAGTGAGGGTGACGGAGCACTGGAACAGGCTGCCCAGGGTGGTTGTGGAGTCTCCTTCACT
>JAOXOE010000632.1:22895898-22907098 GCA_028565055.1 Phoeniculus purpureus | reverse complement strand
TAATGTTCAATTTGTGTAGCTGATCCCTAACCCAGTCTACACTGACCAGTGGGGAGCACTCCCTCCTCCAGGCTTCCAGGATCAAATTTTCTAAACTGATAAAATCAAATTAAAATTTTAAAAAACACAGTTAAAAGTATTTAGAAAAACAAACTCAGCACCTGGTGGGTGTCTTTCATAACACTCTGAGACTGGAACCCCAGGACAATCCACATCCACAGAAATCGATGCAAGGATTCCTCAGTTAATCAGTGAGAGGTCAATATACCAATCAAAACAGTGACATGAGTTGTTGATTGAATATCTACACTTCTTTCACCCACTCCTGCTGTACTGAACCATGCTTCTTTACAATCTGCCTCAGTTGTATAGACAGGTATGAAGCATCTTTGTCAGCCTGTGCCAATAGAGCTCAGCTAGTGTCTTAAGAGTCTGGCCAGAGAGAAGTAACACAAACCACCACAGCTCCATTTTCCACGTGCAAAAGTTCCTATTTGATGGTTGTCTTCAGTCTGCTCTTGAACTTTTGACTCTTTTCTACAGTTTGTTGAGGAAAATTTTAGCAACATAAAAATTGCTGCAGTGAGAGAGAAAGAGAGAATATAACCGAGGCTCCAAACGTTTAGGCAAATCTGACTGCATTGGCAAATGGGTGTATGATCAATAACAGAGAGAGAAACGCATTACACAAACACATTGAGAAATATTCCAGATGTCAGCAACACTAAACTTCAGACGTCAGATAATAAATGCAAGAGTACACTCATGCTTTGATGTTCAGCTCCACTTTGGACTGAAGGTTGTTACTGTTCTCTTTTTAGCAAATAATATTTGCTAATACATATTTGAATACTGGGTTTTTTCCTATGATATTTTGCTAGTGACACAGAAAGTTAGCCCAGTTAAGACTAGTTGTCTTCTGGCAAGCATTTATTCCTGAAGATGAAATTGAGTTTAATGTGGCCTGTTTTAATAGTTAACTATTTCAGAATACAAACAATATGTATCATTTACAAGGTCTCTATTTCTTTCAAACTCTTTCTTACACAGCCTATATTGTGTTTCTTCTAGAAAAAAAAAATATATCTACAGAATCATCATTACAATGACTTATGGAAGGAAAAGTCAATAGTTTAGAAATTTTCATAGGAAAGACCAAAATGATGACCAAAAAAAGGACAGGTCACATCAGTGAGAAACACTCAGCAATATTTTGATAACAGAGCCTGACGAATTCACACAGCAACTTAAATGTTTCCAAAATATATAATGACAGTACACTCAGCAGTTTGGTTTAACTCCAGATTCCTTCTGCTCTGTCAGAGAAACCAGGGATGTCCTAGATGAATAAGCAAGAGGATATCCTAGCATCTCAGGCAAGGAAAGCACAGCAACAAGGTAAACTATCTCTAATGGCTTTGTTGCTGACAAGTCCTTTCAACAAAGGACGATCAAGACCACCAAGGAAATGCAGTTTAAATTCACAGCATTTGAAGCCCCAAAGAAAACTGGATTATAATATCTGTATTAGAATGAGATGAAATTTTTAGCATGCATTTCCATTATAAAATAATTTAAATATTGTTTAGACTAATGGAAAGTACCTCAGTTAAAACAGAAGAAAACTCCATCCTATTTCAAGTCTTCTCTACATATCGCAAGTGAAAAACCTTGGGTTAAACACTTAAGTAATTGCCATATATGTTGTGTGATGGACTTTATTTCCTAAAGAAGGTCTAGTTTTCCACTTCCATGTATATTTATTCTACCAAAAGCTACAGTATGTTGTATGATTAAGGTCTTGCTACTTGGAGAAAATAAAAGGTATAACACAAATTAAATCAACGTTTCATTAATTTTGCTTTAATCTATTTTTTTTAATTGAGTTTTATCCCCTCACTTTTCTCCTTCCTTCACTCAGAAATCATATTCCTTGGGGTTGTCTGTCGGTCCTGTTGTGCTTAGAGACTACTTATTGCATCTATGCACAGAGTGGTTTGGTGGCTGATGACTGCAGGTGTGATTGTCCCTCCCATTTGCTGAAGTTACAGAATCACAGAATATCAGGGACTGGAAGGGACCTCAAAAGATCATCTAGTCCAATACCCTGCCACAGCAGGATCACCTAGATCCAGTCACACAGGAACATGTCCAGGTGGGTTTAAAACATCTCCAGAGAAGGAAACTCCACAACCTCCCTGGGCAGCCCATTCCAGCCAATCATATTTATGATAGCTCCTGTTTTGTGCAGTATGACACCGACATACAGATTACAAGTGTCGGGCGGACAAGGAAAGATCACATAGCATCTATTTGATCTTAGGCAACAATTTACAGGAAGGTTCTCTAAACTCATGTATTAAGCATCATTCCTTGAAGTACATAGTTCTTCTCTCAGTTCAGCAGTGATATTCCAGAGCTGATCATTCACAGTGACAGGAAACCTCATGAAGTTTGAGTCTGGCACAAACAGCCTGTGTAATGATATCAACTCACGTCTGCTGAACAGCAAAGGTCTGCACTGCTGGACCATGACCCCTACCGTGCTGTGCTGCTGGAGCTACAAGGCAGCTGGAACACTCTACTGGCATATAAAAGCCTCTCACTACAAATCTAATGTTTTGTGCAAAAAGATTTCTTTGTACATCACTACACGAGTATCCTACAGAAAATCTATGGAAAACACGGAATGAAAACTTCAATTTATGGTCAAATACATTTGGTATTGGTCACATACAAAACACATTCATCTAACTATGTGTGTTCTAATCCCACTGGCATTTGTTGCTCAAAAGGGCTAGAATTCCCAGATTTTGTTTTAAACATAACAAACACCAGCATCCTAGACTTTCTGCCACCAGCATTCTTCTGCCTGTCTGGATTTATCAAAGACTGCAAGCTGGTAGCAATATTACACATATGCTCGCTTTGCATAATCCTCAAAAAACAAAGGAGCTCAGATCTGCAAACACTGTGGATGTAACTCTTGCACAGACCATTTGCAGTCTTTCCCCTGTGTGGCATTGCTTATAGAATTTTGATAATCTACAGTAAAATCTTAATCATAACCTTACACTTTTTGCATACTTAAAGCATGTTTTTGATCATTACAAAAATCACAGAACATTAGGGATCAGATGGGACCTCGAAAGGTCGTCTGGTCCAATCCCCCTGTCACAGTAGGATCACCTAGATCTAGTCACACAGGAACATATCCAGGAGGGTTTTAAATGCCTCCAGAGAAGGAGACTCCAACTGTAGGAAAGAGCAAAAGCAATATTCTCAACACAGGACATACAGATTTACAGAGACATATTAATCTTCTTTTATTTTCTACCTGAGACAACAGAATTACATTCAAAGATAAGCTGATACCTTAAAATATAAAAATCTCTGCACTACGTGTATCTGCTTCTTAAACCAAGATGCACTACAAGCTGTTCTGCCCCAAAACAAGTAAAATGTGCTATACGTAAATTAAAAGCAATTATTTCTGCTTAGGTCATTGCTAATTAAAAATAAATAAACTGCAGAATCACTGTGGTGCAATTAAGGTTACCTGACTGTATGTTCCTGCCGCTAGAAGAACAGCAGCAGCACAGAGACAGCCACATTAGCATATGCCAGTTGGAGGGAGGCACAGGAAAGGTGAGAAAGCACCTGTGTGAGCATGAAAGAATTGGCAAGGCGTCTTGGCTGTGAGCAAACATAATCTGATTCCCAGAATATGTAACTGTGTCGCTTTGCTTTCCCTAACGTTGGGAAAAAACTGGTTGCTGCCTCTATAAGAATTCAAACATGTAAAATATAACTGTCACCCTCCTTGAACAAATAGTGAAAGCCAGGATTTGGCTACGAAAACACAACATTTATTAACAAGTTTTCAACTAAAATATATTGGAAAAAAAAGCCTCTTTCTATAGCATATGAAATCACCAAAAAACTAGAAACAAATCAAGGAACTGTAATTGAAAATAACAACCATTCTAACCGAACAGATGGCCAGGTGGCAATATAATGCTTTGTTAACTTCGTAGCAAGGGCACAAAAGGGTTTTGCCTTTCTAATCACCTGGAAAAAACAATCCCACATGTCCCCAAACTCAAAATCTACGAGCTATTTCTATGTCAGTGTTCATCTGCTGGGTAGAATTGTTGTTATTCACACACCTCTTACTCAGGTACGTTTTACGAAGGTTAGGTGATGACATTTCATTGAGCTACAATGAAGGTACGAAGAGTACTGCAACAGTTATTGTCCTGCCTCAAAATGAGCAATGTGATAATTTTCACTGATGTCAGTGCCCTGTTCTTATAGTTTTGTTATCTAAAGTATGTCTCTATGGAAGTGAAAGGTGATGAGGGCATCAGTCCAGATAATAGGGCAGAATCCAACCCTCACTGAAATCTCCAAGACCTCACAAACAGACCGCAAATAATTTTGGACCAGAAGTATCACACAATTCTCCATGCTACAAAAACACCTCAAATAAACTTGGTACAATTGAGGGCAACTGATAAGAAAAGCTGCATAAGGCGACACGGACACTGATCACAAAGGAAAGTCACTATGAACTGTGGCTAAATATCCCTGCTGCTTTTGTTACATCATATCTTAGGGGCAAATAAGCATCTGGTTATCATTGACATCAAACAATGAAGGTTTAAAGATTGTTAAAAATTAATAGTTTTGGATGCACAGACTCAACCAAAATGTTTTCGGATACTGGTTACGTCTCTATCCGCACAAAAAGGAAAAACGTCAATTAGTAGTAAACAAAATGTTAGCAACCTCAAAATTTCTGGAAGTTGTGAAGTACATTGCAAACACACAATTTTATTCTAAAGGTTTTTAAATCAGAACAAATAAGTGCCAAGAATAATATAGAACAGCTCAAAATACTGCTTCAGGTATTAAAGTGCCTGCTGCACCGACAACTTTCATTTGCACTCCAAAATGCCACCCTATGAAAAGACAGATCTCCTAGGTGAACTGTATCACAGAACCACAGAACATTAGGGATTGGAAGGGACCTCGAAAGATCATCTAGTCCAATCCCTGTGCCACAACAGGATCTCCTAGATCAAGTCACACAGGAATATGTCCAGGCGAGTTTTCAAAGTCTCCGGAGGAGACTCTTCAACTCCCCTGGGCAGCCTGTTCCAGTGCTCTGTCACCCTCACCGTGAAGAAGTTCCTTCTCATACTGATGTGGAACCTCCTGTCTTCCAGCTCACACCCATTGCCCCTTGTCCTATCATAAGATGATACTGCAGAATCATTCTGAACCATCGCATCAGCAGACAAGAATCCTCAAAGAAACTAAACAAATTTCCACCAATTAATGCAAGAACAGTGAACGTTGTTGCCTGTTTTGCATAACCTACAGTAAAATTCCATGTATAAAAACTGGGAATCACGGCAGTTAAATACAATATGTAGAGTATGTACAGTTATAGTTGTAAAATGAAAGACTTTAAACACCAAGACTTTTCAGATTATTTTCTTTTAAGTTGAGAAACTTGCACCACATATTGCTCTGTTAAAGCTACTTCATATGATGCAGAATTCCTGTGCTATACTTTCAGGAAGGTAAGTCAAGTTTCAGGCCTTCAGAAACAATGTGCTACTCCTGAGGGCAATGCTCATGCCAGCCCCAGGGAGCCCTTTACTTTTGCAGATGCCCTCTTTCTATTTGTAGGACAGTCACTGAGACTCATCCATGGCAGAAACATTTATTCAGAGGCTTAAGCTGTAGACACAAATAACTGGAAGGGCAAATATGTAGGTAACACTTCCAGCATCAAACAAAATGATGGGATGAGAGCTTTTTGCATTTTCTCCTTTACCTGTACTCTGGAAAATGCACTGACACGAAAGAAACACTCGTAACTTGCTAGTGGTGTCTGAAATTCATGTTTAACAGATTGAAACTTGGGGTTTTTCTTAATTAAACCACATATTACGGGTTGCTTTTTCAATTTCTGCATTGCTTTGCATTCCACTTGGTATGTGCCACTAACGAGAAGATGACTTTTAAAATTAAATGCATTAATAAAAAGCTGCTTGTAGATATTTTTAAATTAAAAAAAATGTCAAATGTAAATAACCATCTGCAGATCCGAACAGTTATTCCCTTTATTTCAGAAAGCTTCCAGCAAGTCGAGTATTTTTTTGAGAACTGAAGGCATAATCCCCTACCAGTGCACTGACAGACACTTTACGATGTTTGTGCTGCACTGGTATCTGATACTTTTTGATTTGTACTTGCTTCCTCCTACAAAACAACCACCAAATCCACTGCTCATTTGAACTTATTTTTATTTCCTTTATCCCTTTGAGTGGATACTGAAATACAGCTTGCCCAAAGGTTCAGCATAAATGAAACTTGGAAACACCTTGGAGATTGATTCCTAGTGGTCACACTCAGCCCTCGGGTTGATCCCTGTGGATAAGGAGAGCCCTAAATGTTCACATCCAAACGTAGAGAGGCTGAGCCCTCAGTTTTCAATTTCTCTTCCTGTATCAGCCCTGGGCAATAAAGCACAGCTCTCTGGGCACAGGGCTCTCTGGGCACAGGGCAACACCACTGTTCTGCAGCATCCTCTCTTGTGTCTTACACCAAGCTGCACTCTCCCTTCTGTCCTCTTCAACTTTTTGTATGGCGATTTTGACAGTCAAGAGACAGTTAAATCTCTAATGATTATTATGTACCAGCGATGCACTCAGGCAAAAGCAGTGCTTTCTCTAGAGAGTCATCAATCTAGAGAAATCATTTTGACAATCGAGTTCAAGTACAACAGCCAAAAGGCAGAGGCCTAACCTTTTAGAAGTGCCAATTTTAACAAAAACACAACACGGCTGAGATGTGTTTCGTAAGAGCACATTTGAGTAGTAGCAAAATAGAAAGGACAGCTAACGATGAATACAGAAAGGAGAAACTGATGTGTGTGATGTGAGAGGAAATGAGAACAGGGGGGAAAAAAAAAAAAATCAAAGATAAACAGCAAAACAATCAAATTCTTGAGGACAAGGGAAGAGAGACAGGAGACAAATTAACCTGTTTATTACCACCTCTTCCTGTATTTTCTGGCAGACACTGATATTGTAAGAAAATTAATATAACTGAAGAAGTTTGTCACTTATTTGGAGAAGCTGCTCATAGCTGTTTTTTTTTTCCTGTGGAAGCTCTCTGGATAAGTGGCAGACAGTGTGCACTTGTACATGTGTATAACAGAATACCAGGTCCAACTGAATTACAGGTACACAGGAGAGCAGCACTGTTACAGCATGAAGATAAAGCAATAGTTCCAGAGAAAACTAACTATTAAAAATAAAAAACAAACCAAGCCACAAAACTATGTAGTAGAAAAATTACACTATTTATCTTGTCTAAAATCATAACAACCTTCAGGTCATGAGGACTCCTGGGGCACTAAGAGACACTTAATTGCCATCATCTCAGAGACTGGACAGATTTAGAGCTAATTTTAGCTTTGTTTCCAGTGTGGTCCTGTGCCACTTTCCACTCTTCTGGACTCCTCAGATAGCCCTTGGATTTGTATTATCACCAGAGCCATTGATGGATTCCATTTTGACCACCTGCCTCTGTTCCCCAAGCTCAGCCCTTGCAGGATAGAGTCAGGTGGGTGAGATCATCTCCATGCATGGGTGCTTATGCTGGGATCATCCCAGCTGCCCTTCCCATGGGACATTTGTGGCTTCTTGGCAATAAGTCAGTAGCCCAAGTATTCTTAGCTGTATTGTGCTAAATTGGTTTTTTTTCAGGAGCACTCTTCATCTCAGCCTTCTGCAAAGCCCCAGCCGTGCCTAACTAGCTGTCAAAAGCATCTCCCAATCAATCAGTAAACACTGCCAGAGTAATCTAGAGGTGTAAACAGTACTGAAACAATGACCATAATAAATGGCCCAGATACCTGTAACTTTTGCCTTAAATGGCCAAATTCTTATCCACCCTAAAGTCATTTTCAGTTTGCTTTTACCTTGAAGGCTGCCGTTTCAGTTTCAGGAGAGCCTGCACATGCCTAGGTTTGCCCATTGCTTTCCAGAAGTCATGCACACCCCTCCATTCACACAGAAGTACTACTAAGGCTAAGGCAGTGACACAACTCTTTCTGCCTGGGAGAATGACACTTAATACCGATATCCTGAAAAGAAAATAAGTGTAAAACTTTAATAAAGCTCCTTTTTCGTATTTTTTTCTGATTATTAAATCGAAACAGAACATAACTCCATCAATGATGAGTTCCTATTTTGAATAAAAGCATGGTTATGAACTCCCTAAGACACCAGGAAGATGTATTCTTTCCTTATCTAAACAGTGGGTGTCAATGTATTTAGCTACCCAGTCTCTTCAGAGACTAGTGCTAAATATGCTGGCCTCACACACACACAACAATGACCCACTGCAAGCCATGATCGTACTTGAATTTGCACAAGTTACTACTGCACTGTTATCACAAGCACCAGCCATCCTACATCAAAGGCACCTTCACTTAGGATTCAACAAACATTTATCTTGAAGAAGAAACTCCTCAAGTACATTAATGAGACACATTAAATATGCTCAACAGCTAAAATGGGAATAAAACTCTCCAGAACTTCAGAACTTTGTTCGTTATTATCAAAAGCACATAAGGAGCACTTGAGAAACTTCTATGGGGAGGGGGAGGAATGTCATGGTGCAATTTTTTTTGAGCCAAAATATTATTCTAATGTAATCAGACAAAAATCTACTTATTATTTGATTCACTCTCTCATAAACAATTGTACTTTCTTACCTTTTCCCTTTGTTCACTTAATTACCGGATTGTTTTAAGAATGCATGAAGATCAAAAGCTGATTTTATGATACTTTGAGGTGCAAAAATCAAAGACAATCGTAAATAAAGGACGAAAAAAATGTAGATTTTTGACCTCTAAAAATTTTTTAGAATGTTTCTTCCTTGCTTTAAATAAAATTAGTATTTGGAAATGGTGTGAACTACAAAGTGTATTGGATTCTTCAAAGCAATCGCACTCACTTGGTGTTTAAAGCATAGCAGAGGTAGGTACAGGGCAGCTACACAGAATCACAAAAATTTAGGGATTGGAAGGGACCTCAAAAGATCATCTAGTCCAATCCCCCTGCCACAGCAGGATTCCCTAGATCAAGTCGCACAGGCAAACGTCCAGGAGGGTTTTAAACATCTCCAGAGAAGGAGACGCCAACATGAAGTCACCATTTACATTTCACTATATTGTGGCCCACGAATCTCTAATTTTTCAAAGACTAGAGGACTTATATAGAATATCACGATGGGGCATAACACTACATTAGAGCAAGTAAATTTTAAAGAACAAAGTTCTAACCCCCCTAAATCAACAGGATTACTGTTCTAGCAGTTTTAATTAAACTAGAACATGCATTACCTGTAGGTGGAGTTATGCCTGCATACTCCTTATTTTCTCAGTAAATGTAGTAAGAGGCCACTGATGAGTAGATAATCTAGCTCTTGGCATTCTTCTGGGGAGAATACTGCCCAGGTACAATAAGGGAGGGTTTCCATACAGGCACAAGCATGTGAACCAAGTTAATGCTTTGAATAGAAAATGTAAAACATCTTTTTGACTGATTGCAGCTTCAAGTAGTTTCTTTGGTCGGTGGTAGCATCTAGTTCTGAAAGTAATTGTATACCAAACTGCTAAGAGAGGGACAAATCCCACTGCAGGACTCAGCCTACAAGAAGCTGAAACTCTCAGATTAGAGAAGCGGTTTGCAAACACACTACTGTCCCACCTGGAGGACTGAGCAAAGCACTATGAAAGTCCTGCCTGACGACTGGTTGCCTGGGGGTTTCCTCCATCAAGGGGAGAATAAGCAAAGCTAGTATGTTCAGACAAATACATCCTGCAGCTCATGCTGGAAAAAAGAAAACACGAGAAGAAAGGAATTTATGAAACCACCAACAGAAAATACTTCCCTTGCTCTTGGAGTGAGAAGTTCCATAAGCTGTGAATATCTGTACTGAATAGAGGAATGCTGCAGCACCGAGCAGTAAAGGAGCACTTACAGAGTTTAGGAACTTGGGATACAATGAAAAAGTGAAGCCAGTCAAAGCAAGTAGCAGAAATTGCTGTAAAATATTTGGATTAGAGAAAGATCCTTCAAAGATAGCAGAAACTTTTCAAAATTATGATCAGACTGACCTGCCTGAGATGCTAGCAAAATAGAGGGATATAAACTGTTCATTGCATGTCTCAGCTATGAATGAGAGTTTTGACAGTGAATTTTTGACTATATCAACTACTAGAAAAACCTATTTACTGCTGGGATGCTAGCCTATATTTCTGAATATCCTATTTTGCTAGCAATCCAGCTAAATCACCTTACTTTTTTTATGTTAGAAATACATACTTGCTTACCTCTTCTATCAAACAGTTTAATCTAAACGAAGCTGTCTACCTCCCAATAAAAGTGTGATTTTTAGCCTACACATAAATATCTTTTTAAACTGTGTAATAGCTTTTACGCTACAGCAGTATTGTTTCCAATTAATACCACCCTGAAATGTAAACATACAAAAACCAAAATAAAAAGCTTATTGTAGGTGCTTTATGAAATGCATGTAAATACCAAACTGAATGGGTAAAACAATTTAAAGCAATTTAATAAACTTATAATTTAGCTCATGTCATATTGTGCTTGATTCCAGGTTTTTATCCACAACTACTTTTAGGGACAAACAAAATAGAAAAACTAATGGAACACTAACACTGGTGATGTCTCCAACACTATCAATGACAAGTGTCCTAAATTAAACACCATATTCTTTTTAATTAGAATTTCAAAGAATTTTTGTTCAAATTGTATTTTTTTTTATCACTGATTCAAGATAAAAGGAAAGTTATATGTAAATTACTGCATAAGGAAGAAAGGATGTTTAAATTAAGTTCACAGAGGCACAGAATCACAGAACATTAGGGATTGGAAGGGACCTCGAAAGATCATCTAGTCCAAACCTGAGCAGGGTCACCTAGACCAAGTTGCACAGGAACATGTCCAGATGGGTTTTAAATGTCTCCAGAGAAGGAGACTCTACAAAACCCCTGGGCAGCCCCTTCCAGTGCTCTGTCACACTCACTGGAACCTCCTAAGTTCCAGCTTATACCCTTGTCCTATCACTAGATGGCACTGAGCAG
>JAOXOE010000632.1:22858285-22886873 GCA_028565055.1 Phoeniculus purpureus | reverse complement strand
TCCCACTTACACCCATTGCCCCTTGTCCTATCACTAGATGACACTGAGAAGAGCCTGGCTCCATCCTCCTGACACCCTCCCTTCACCTATTTATAGACATTAATGAGGTCACCCCTCAGTCTCCTCTTCTCCAAGCTAAAGAGACCCGGCTCCCTCAGCCTCTCCTCATAACTCATAAAGGAGGTGGTCCACTTCCTTTACTTCTGCGTAATTTAATCATTACGCAGAAGAGATTACTTCCTTCAGTACAAACTTTTGTTCAGTTTCACTTAGGAAAATACACAAAATAGAGAGGTATTAAATAATTGTCCAAAGGCAGAGCCAAGCACTGCCAAGGCAGTGGGCTGGCTTGCTGTCTACCTTATTAATTTTTTAATGCTGTAAACACGGTAGTAGAAAATCATAGCTTCAACATGGGATTACAAGCTTTTACTGTCTAAACCCTTCTCCCTAGTCCCCAGCATGGAAAGTAAAATCTGTTACATCCTGCTGTTCTTTCTGTGGTTTCTGAAACAAAACTTTGAGAGAAAAACTCTGGTCTCCAAAGACCCTGTGGGAAACGAGAAACTTGCAAATGCTACTGTAGTTGTGTAATGTTGACAGTATGAGCTGAGTGATCCTTATACAGGCTGGAAGTGCAAGCATCTGTGTAAGACACAAGAAAAGCCTCTAGTATGTTAAGAGAACAAGATAGGAGCAGCAAAGCAGAGAGAGAATAGGCTGTGATACCACCAGGACAACCTAAGCATCCATGAGCTTGCAACAAATGATAGATGGAATGCTGGTATGAAGCAGAAAATCCAGCAGGAACTCAGCATACTTCAAAGAATGAGCAGCAGTATGTGCAGATGGGCTTTTTTCAGTTGCTACAAGCATGTGCCTCGTCTAGGAAAGAGATTTGGCTTCACAGAGACGTTGGCAACTGTGATTTTAGGGTTCTGTGTGCATATGAACAGTGTAAAATCAACCAGGGATCTCAATGATGGCATCTGGCAGGAACAGAATACAAAATGCTGTATGTGCATCACGTATAAACCCTTGACAGAACTCACACTCTCTTCCTCTACCTCAGCACAGATGCTTTATTTCTAAGTATCTGAGTCTAGTGTCAAGACATGATAGCTGTACAGTTGCTAGGTTATACAAGCAGGTTACTACTCTACAGTCACCACAGTTTTGCTTCTAGAACACATTTTCTCATCTAGAAAGTAAGGAGGATATAACACCATTCAGTTTTCCAGTTTTAGAGAAAATCATTACATATAGTCTTGAATAAATATGTGTATATATATATATATATAGCCTTGAAAGCTGGGTACCTGGAAACCACCACAGCTCACTTGAAAAGTGAAGATCTGTAGTTGTTTATAGGACTTAAAACTGGATGTGAGAAGTATTGCCTGACCTTGTCCTGCCTTTACCACCATGACCAGGCCATTTGCCTCTTTGCTTCCTATACTGGTTAAACTTCCTGGATCCCTGAGTTTTGGTGGTTCTCCATAGCACATGGGGGAAAAAAAAAAAACACAATTTCCCTTCTCTCTCCATGAAAAGAATTTTTCAGTTTATTTACAAAACTCTCTGGAATGAGAAAGAACTATTTGTGGTTGCTGTGGCTGCTTGCTGTTGTGCTGAAGATGCTAGGATCCTGCAGAAAATTCTGTACCCCTTGTGAGATTTTTCAGCCTGTTGATGCTTTTTCTAACTCAGTTCAAGGGCAATGTGTCCTGGCAGCCACCACACTGAACTTTTCAGGATCAGTTTGCCAGACACGTGTTAAATAATCACTTAAAGGCATTCCCTTAGTGAGATCTTGGCCATTTGGACTGAGGGCCTCCTTGTTGGTAGACACCACTACGAAATACTTACTCCCAAAGACTGTGGGACTGTCCCAGACTCAAGTTTCTGTTGCTGCTTAGAAGAGCTGACACTTGAACAAAATAGGTTGGTTCCTTTTTCCTCAGATAGGAAGTGCCTCTTGATGAGTAAAATATTTTGTCAAGCCAGGCAGATGTTTGAGGAAGTTTTTTCCAGTCCTTATGGGATCTTATTCCTTCAAAACACAGGAGGATAACTGAGGATTTTTCTTGTTTTGTGTTTTGAGCCATAGAAGGCAGCAATGCTCTGAAGTACAGAGGTCCAACAGAAGTCAGGCAGATCTCAGGACTACCCATGCTCTTAGTAATCTTGAGATCTTTGCAAAGCACAAATCACAAAAAGCAACGGAGGATGTTAAGCCTTTAACAGTTAACTCTTAGACCAGTTTTAACTCTTGCAGCTGCCTCTCCTTTCAAGGTCACCTCAGACTCCTGCAGATGTAGTGGAGGCTGGATGAGAGCCCCCATTCCTTAGCTATCACCAACAGTTTGGTGGTGTCTCAGCAAACTTATTGCCAAGTCGATGTAGAGTTGCTGTGCATGGGTCTGTCTTTCCAGCAGAGTCTGGATTCTGCCCCACCATCACACAAGTCTCTTCCCTCCTGCAAGACTCCCCACTTGCAAGACTCAGTTCAAGTTCATTTTAGCTCAGGTTGGCAAAGTGGCATCACACTCATCAAACCCACATGTACTTGCTCTTCCAGTGCTGTCTCACAACTCCTGGCCTTTCTCCTTGCTCCACACTGCAGGTTGCCTGCCCATTGGTTCAGTGGGTTTGTCTTCACCATGCTTCTACCACATTCCCACACAGAAAAACTGTCCAAGACAGAGTTTGAGGAAATCACAGAATCACAGAACATTAGGGATTGGAAGGGACCTCGAAAGATCATCTAGTCTGATCCCCCTGTCACCTAGACCAAGACACACAAGAACATATCCAGGCGGGTTTTAAACGTCTCCAGTGAAGGAGACTCCACAACTCCCCCTGGGCAGCCTGTTCCAGTGCTCTGTCACCATCAGAAATATGCTGTGGTTTGCAAACTGAAGTCCTTAATGACTTCCTCATTAGAAGAGCTCCCTGCCAGATGCTGTTTGCCTACAGGACGGGCTGCACAATTAAGCATAGCTCTGCTTTCTGTGAGGTTTGGTTTTCAGACCACTGGCACAGGCATCTGGTTCACACTGGGCAAGAGTTAGAAATGGACACTAGTGGTGTGATCAGGAGATGCAAGAGTCCACAGGTTACCCCATCCCAAATCCCGCTCTCCACCACCAGTGCCTGTGCAGGTACCAAGTGGTAAGTGAAGCCCAAGCAAGCCCTGGGTCTTGCAGTGCAGCCAGGGAGGCTGAATTCCAGAGCAGCTCTACTGTGAAAATATTTCCTGTGAGAATTCACAAGCCCAGAAGCCAGGATCAGCAGCAGCTCTCTATCAGGGTTGGATTCCATTTGCTTCACAAATGACCTTTAAGTAGACACCTTGTCCTTGAAGGTGAGGAGGCAGTGCACCTCGACTGCAGCCAGTAGGCAACAAATACTCTTCCACCGCAAGCTTCTCCCCAGCATCAGAACACACATTCATCTGCATTTCTTCTCCATTTTCCTTTTATTTACTCCCATACATTTTCATTTAGACTTAAAACAAAACTGACAGAAGAATTTCATTGCAAAGGTTTTAGAATTGGTTTGCTGCATGCTGTCAAAACCTCCTTTCATCCCATCATTGAAAGTTCAAATGCAGTTTCATCATCTTGTTCTTAACTTTCTATTTTTAATAGGGACACCACAACTCATTGTTTCCAGAGCAGGGCTTTGGAAAAGATTGTGAGAAAGGAAAATGCCCAGTGATTTAATTTGCTAGTGAGGCTTAAAAGTAACAGCTTGGACAAGAAAAGACCTCCGAGCCAAAAATGGCTTAAAGCCAGGCAGAGGAAAAGAACAGTTTGTGATCAACGTAGTGTCTTGTCTGATCTCCAGTATTTAGGTTTTATAAAAAGAAAAATGGAGGCATGAATTCTAGACCTAGAACCAGTCACGAGCCTGCACAAACATACTTTGTACAGGTCAGTAGGCCCAGGTGACCTTGTGTAAGAGATGAGAAAGAACCTGTCTGTGAATCTCCACATTTCTGCTACATGCTTTGCACATTGCTCTGCTGCATCTTCCACTCTTGAGAGCCTGGGACCTCCATGTGCTCAGTGTTTGAATGCAAGGGGGCAGACTACTCCATGGCTAGTAGGGTCACCTTTAATGGCAGACACTGTTCCTAACAGAACACTTCATCCTCATCACAGTCAGTCCTGAGGGTTGTGTACATGGTGCAGGAACATAAACCCCACGTGATGAAATCACCTGGGTGACAAAGCAGCAGGAGAGCACAGGCTATTCCCTGTTACGCCAGTGAAATGCCAGGAGCATTAGGAGACAATAATAAAAAAAAAAAAGACCAATTTAACAGCTTTTAGGGAAAAAAAAGGTCTGACTTAAAATATTGATTCTGACTTTTCAGTGAGAATTTTGCTGAGTGCATTTCCAAGAGCTGCAGCTCATTTTGCTTCAACACCTTGTTTTACGTACAAATGGCATAAAATCAACTTTTAGATGGAGCTTGATTTACACAGTTTAGCATGTTCCGCTCTCCATAAACTAACATCATGATTCTGTTGCAACTCCAGGCTTTTCTTCTGCTCTACTACTTCTGTGGCATGTTCCAGGGATGCATGAGAAGAGCTAGAAATTGTGACAGTAGCTAGAGGTCTGTTTGGTTTTCTACCTAATACGTGGAGTTAAAGGAGAGGGAGAAATTGGCCGTACAATGGACCTTGGCTATAGAGAATTATCATCTTTGGGTTACAAAGTGTTGTCTGACCAAGGGCTCACACACATGGCTTGGCCTCAGAGCAGTTGCACATAATTCTCGCTGTTGAAAGAAGCTGTTTACAGTGATGTGTTGCAGGAACTCACACACAATACGTTTCCTGTCAATAGTCATCATCTGTATTTCACATAGAAGCTTTGATGGTAAGTATCTGTACTGCAGTCGCTGTGTCTTTCCTCTGCCAGAGTTAGGGAAGGAAAGCTTTTAAATAATGTCAGCTTCTTTGGTCATATTACTCTGCCTTTCATAGCAGCTTCATACAAGAGCCATGAGATGAGAGAGAGAAAAGGACATTTTCATCTACTTAACATGAAAAAGAAAGCGAATTTTTTTCAGGGTCTTGATTTCAAACCAATGATACACTCTGTACCGTTGAATCTTCTAATAAGAAAGGACAATGCTATACTCACTGAGCACGTGGCATTTTGAGAGCCTAGTGAAAGCCATGCTGGTAACCAAGTCAGCGTTACAGGTCCTTGCTGTGCACAGTGCTGTTTATTCTCCTTGTGGTGGTGTGTCCTGGTGGTACAAACACTTTCCTCCAAGTTGTTGTACACAGAGAGTGCCTCATAGGCACAGAGAATTGGGTGAGAATATTCTCATTGAAACTGTCTGCAGTTTGGCCAAAGTTTGTCCTTCTACATTTTGTATTCCACTCTCCTGAGAGAAACAGCTCTCACTCATCAACCAGTCTGTTAATGAAAGAAAATGTGAACCTGAACTTCCTTCTGCAGTTTCTCAGATTGTGGGATTGGTCATGGAAACATCAAAGCATAGAGCAGGGCTTTTCCCATTCACTGGCCATGGCTTCTCTGCCCACAGTACAAGTGAACAACAGCAGAGGTTTTCCCAAACTCCCCTGAGCAGGGGGGACAGCAGTGGCTTGAACCTGACAGCCATGGAGTTTCACAGGCTTCTGGTCTCTTCACAGGGAGCTGACTTTTAAAAAGCAAGTTGGTTGCTCCTTCAAGCTTCTTAGCAACACGCGCAGACAAAAATAAAACCAAACCACTCAAATGGGCAAAGCACGGCACATGCCTATTTATAAAATCATCAGTAGCTTGAGAAGGCAGAACAGGGAGCCACTGGTACTCACAAATAGGATTCACAAATGTGAATCCTATGAAATATAACCAGATGTCTCAGGTGGAAATATAACCAGGTGTCTCAAAAGCTACACTGAGTAAAATGCCTGTCTCTGTCATATAAGACAAGGCTGAGGAAAGAGAGGGGACCGGGTCTGGAGCTATCTGATGCTCAATGATTTTTCAGATCCAACTCCTAGTTAAGAATGTAGCCAAGGCAGAATGAAAAGTAAGTAGTGACTTCTAAAGCACAGGAAGGTGCAAATCATTATTCTCTGTCACTGAGAAGCAAAACACTGATGAAGGTCTGCCACTGAGAAAAGAGTGTGCCATAGCATTCTGTTTTCTGCTACTCCTAGAAAAGAACTGGACCGTCTTAAGCAGTGAGTGCACTAGGTTTTCCTTTCCTTGTCTGAAGAATTAGAACAATTCAACAGAAAGGCAAATATAATCCTACCTATGCTCCATGCTGGGACTGGAGCAGGCTAAATGCTGCAGTTAAGTCTGAACACCAGGTTGTAATTGTTAGAGATTAAAAGCACACCAGAGAGAACATTCCAGGGAAAGAAGGAGGGTGAGAAGGATGGCGCTCCTGTGTCTTTTTATTAGGCAAATTAGCATCAAATCATACAAGGGCATAGTCCTGCACAGCAGACCTCAATCAAATGGCATTTAGTTAGTGAAGGAATCATTGGGTTGATTTTTAATCATCCAGCACAGAAAAACAAAGAAAAGCAAACACATTTATCTGCTGAGCTAATTGCACAGAGAGCAGAAAAGCCACTCAAAAGAACTGAAAGAAAAATACCTGTTCTCTAGGATGTTTCTGTTCCAAACAATCTATTTCAAATAGAATTTGCCTTTAACTCTTTCTGTAGGATGTCAGCACATCAGCTGAGTTTCTCATCTTTACATGTATCAGATAACCTCAGAAATGAAATGTCAGGTCATAATAGGCACAAGAAAAAAGGAAGCAAACCTTAAGAGCTTTAAGAGCTGTTGGAAAGGTGGAAGAGCTAGACGTCTAAGAACAGAGGAACCATCATTTCATTGCCTTAATGTCTTGTTCTCTCACCAGTTTGGTTTTGTGGTTTTTTTTTTAATACTTGTCTCCTCAGTGCATCCTAACGTGAGCCAGGGTTGCCAAGGAGGGTGCGCTACATGTTCTGACTACAACGGATGCCTGTCATGTAAGCCCAGGCTCTTTTTTGTTCTGGAGAGGATTGGCATGAAACAGATCGGAGTGTGTCTTTCCTCATGTCCGAGCGGATACTATGGGACACGGTATCCCGACATTAACAAGTGTGCAAGTAAGTGCCGGGGAGAGGGGAAGCCCACGGGTTAGTTTGTTTTTTTGAATGTTGTGTGATCTTAGGGTCCAAGTCAATAGAGAAGTAGAGAGTCAGGCTGTGTCTTTGTTCATTCAGTACCTTTATAGCAGTGAGAAGTTAAGGTGAAAGATCAGAAAACGGCCTGAAGCTCAGGTATGTCAGCTCTGCACAAATGACCTGCCTAGGACCTGGGTGATGATCTCCTCCTCTTCACTCACACCAGAAATAGACACTAGATACTGCCCTCTGGCAGTAAGAGGGAGCAGCAGTGGCTCCAAAGAGCTGGGGCCAAGGCATGCTGCATCTTGGTGTCTGGAGCCGTTTAACCCACTCCTGAACCCTGCAGCAAGTGTAGAAGGTGGCAGGAGGCTTTGGAGCCACCATTAAACCTGGTTCCTCTACAGCTTGTCTCACGATTAGTGTAGTCCTCTAAATGCCTGTAGCAGTTGGCCAGATTACAGCTTGACTTGGGGCTGGGAGACAGAGAACCTAACTCTATTTTGTTATCCCTCAGGCAACATTTTGACCCCACCATGTATTTTGAACCATAAATGAACTGGAAAAGATCGCAATGTCCTACCCACTCCTCTTTTTTGCTGTTGAATCATTCTTTTTGGTCCCACAGGTGATATAAAAACATTAGCGTGACAGCCAAGCAACCCTCCTCATTCTTACCTGGTAATAAAAGTTATTTAATGAAAGGACTCCAGAGTAAAGTCTTAGCGAGAAACTTGACTCTGTGAAGTATTTCTTCACATTTTGGCTGTGTGTGGCCTTGTATACCAGACAGCAGCTCTGCCATGCACAAGTTTTTATGTATCTCTTTTAAAAGTATCTGAGAACTGGGAAATACACTAAAGCCACTCATACAGAGAAAATGTGAAATGGCAGGAGCCGGACTTAAGAGAATACCAGGGAGTCGGTTACAAAAAAAAATTAAAACATCTTGATGCAAAAGTCTCAAGCAGATTCTAAGTTCAGGCATATTCTTATTTCTCAAGAGTGAATTGGAGCTACTGCAGAACTAGCCCAGTGCCTGAACCTTGGGGGTTTAATCAGTACTGACACAGTGTTAGTGCAGGACAGCAGCAGCATATCCATCCTTATTCTTATGTGCAGTTCTCTGTCTTCACTTACAGAGCTTTGCAGAAGACCAGCACTATGAGGACATTCAGCACCCTACTGTCCTTACTCAATCCTCACTTCACCCCCAAGTTACTCATGGATGGCCTCACTGTGGCCATCCATGAACATCTAAATGCAATTTGCTTCAAGATTGTTTAACATTGCTAGAACTGTGTGATTCTGGTCTAGGGGAGAGAGCCCATGGCATTCCACAGCCAAGAGTAACAACATTGTCTGCTGTTTGTGTTTCAGAATGTAAAGCTGATTGTGATACCTGTTTCACCAGAAACTTCTGCACAAAGTGTAAAAGTGGGTTTTACTTATATAGTGGAAAGTGCCTTGAGAAGTGCCCTGATGGGCTGGAAGCCAACAACCACACAATGGAGTGCACCAGCATTGGTAAGATCAGTCTCCCTGTGCCCTGCTTGGTTTTCTGGGGACATTGGGGTTTTCTTGGTTTTAAAGGACAGCATGAGTTGCAAGATGAGTAACACTACCAGGGAACTGTAAATTAAACTGGAAATGTTCTGCATCATCAGACAATTTCCCTGGCACAAACTCAAGGTGTTTCACTAGCCCTTTTATTTCACAAGAGGCACAGGCTGAGCTGCAGCTACAACAGAGGGCAGTTCTGCCTTGAGAAGACAGACCTGTGTGGTGCACCTTGAGGCAGAACACCACCCTGCCCTTCCTCGCTTTGCTGCAGTGTTGTGCAGCACCACTGACATCAAAGGTTACAAATTCCCAAGGAAGACCCCACATGCAGTTGAAACATGAAAATACTAACTGCTTTGCTTTAGCTCCCTTGTGCGACCCGAGCTTCAAAGCATGCTTGTGTCAACACTGAAGCTTACCTTCACCAAGTGAAGGCTAGAAACCAAAACTTAGAGGACAAAATCCCCCAAAAGCCCCCTGTCATGATCTATGCACATAATCACCTGACTCCAGAAACACAAGAGTAAAATAAAATGCCAAACAGCATGGCAATGTCACTGGAGGAATGTGATTGGTGACACTAGTCCTGTGACTTGTGGAGAAGAGACCTGATTTGTATCTCTTCAGCCTCTGACTGATCATTCACACCAGGGCACTTTTGGAGGTCACCACACCTAACCGGCTGCTCCATCCCTCTGCTACTTCCCTAGCCAAAAGCAGAATGGGTGACATGTTTGCCTCTGGGCTGCTGCAGTTGGCATCCCAAAGCTGTGGCAAGATTCAGCTAACTTTTGTATGCTGGCTGTGAATTGTGGTGGCTGAGGGCTATGAGCTGCAGTGGAAGCAGGATCCTCTTCAGCCCCCAGCAACCAGGGAACATTTAGGTGAAGTCTGGGCATGGTCAATGGTCAAGGGTGATAGGACCAGGCTCTTCTCAGTGGTGCCCAGTGACAGGACAAGGGGCAATGGGCATAAATAAGAACATAGGAAATTCCATTTGAATATAAGGAACAACATTACAGTGGGAGTAGCAGAACCCTGGAACAAAGAGGTTGTAGAGTCTCCAACTCTAGAGACATTCAAAGCTCACCCAGACATGTTCCTGTTTGATCTGCTTTAGGAGAACCTGCAGGGTTCTAGGAGACTCGGCAGCAGGGACAGGCAATCTCCACAAGTCCCTTCCAACTCTACCATCTGCGATTTTCTTTCTCAAAAATGTATCAGTCCAAACAATAGCGATGCTTGAAAATAACCCAGTAAAGAACAAAGACTTCTGTCTTTGAAAGAAATTCAAGGGGGACACAACTAGGAAAAGCCATTTAAAGCTAGGGAGGAAAAGCAGAACACTTGTGTGCACGTGAAGGCCAATTATTTTACCAGCAGAGTTCCAATGTAGCATGAAAAGCAAGCCATCCACACGCCAATCCACTGGAGAAGGGTACCGAGATTGCCTGAGGTCAGTTATACTTCTAGTTTTGGGAAAATTTAGAAGTAAATTCTCAAGCTAGAACAATGTTGACTTCAATTCCTCTGTACAGAGGGGCTGGAAGTCTTCCCTTCCTCGGTTTTACTAGTTTTCTAGTCTTACTCACACACAAACATAAAGAGGAGTATTTACGACCTTTTAGCAAGAGGAAGACGCTCAAGAGACAGCACAAAAAAGAGGGTAGTTTTTAGGAGCATGTTGTTATACTTCCAAGGTTACTCCCATTTCTATCCACACTGCTGCACACCTTTTGACTACAGGATGTGTATTCAGATCATAGCAACCTGCACATACCTGAAATGCTTGTGCTCCTGACCCAAATTCCCCTCAGCTTTGTCTACTTCCACCTTAAGCTGCAGCTTTGGCCCTTTTGCTAAGCTGAATACCAAGCAGCAAAGATTACTCAGTTCTTAGTGTAATGCATTTTGATACCAGTTGTCCCTTTATAATTCCTCTCTTTTTCAAATTCAATACCTTTCAGACCAGCTGCAGCATCTTGACCCAGTGACTTCACTCTCCTTTCACACAAGCATGACCAAAGTTTAATTCCACTGAAACTATAAGGAATTATACCCCCACAAAACCAAAGAAACCTCAGAGCAAGCCCCAGTAACTGATTTGATTGAGATCAATTGTGTTGTTGTTGCCATGTTTCAGGAATGGAATTACGAAGCGTTGAGTACAAAACAGTAACTGACGTAATTATTGAACATTTTGTGTGGCGCATCCTCAGCGGTGCCATTTGTGTCAATTCCCTGCTGCAAATCCTGATTAATTCCATTAGTTTTTGCCACCTTTTGGCTGATGCAGAACAAAACTGATGTACCATATGCATTGTGTATCCAAAAAGACCTTGGCCAGGCTCAGCTTGTCCTATGTTTGTTGCAGTGCACTGTGAAGCTAGTGAGTGGAGTCCGTGGAGCCCTTGCACAAAGAAAGGAAAAACATGTGGTTTCAAAAGAGGAAATGAAGTAAGGGTCAGAGAGATCGTACAGCATCCGTCAGCAAGGGGCAAGCCTTGCCCAGCTACAAGCGAGAGCAGAAAATGTATTGTACAAAGAAAGAGATGTCAGAAGGAAGGAAAAGGTACCACATTATCATCATCATAATATGAGAATGGTATTGTGCTTGTTTCATAACTCACATCTGAATTCCCAGCACTCAATTGCAGGCTTCACCAGAGCTCCCACTGATATGGTGTTCTTTGGGCTGGAGAGAACCGTGCCCTTGCCTGGAGTAAATAAAGTCCTAACACTGCAAAAAATGCGCTTTGTGTGATCTAGAGAGGACAGGGTGGGCTGGATGGGGAGGCATGTTCTCTCTCTGAGAGAGCTGCCAAGACAAGGCATTGCATGCGGAGCTCAGGACAAAAAGAAAACCATCATAAAACATGTCACGGTGGGAGCCGATTGTTGGGTATCAGGCAGCCAAGTTTCGTGCTTCAACCATGGGATTCTTCCAAAGCAATTCCTATTTCGTGCTTCCCTGCAGCTACCACCGTAACTCTTGCAGTTGTGGTGCTGTGGCCTCTCCCCTACCCTGAGCTCTTTGTGGCTGAACAGCACAGCTTGATCCTGCCCTCTGCATCGGGCTCATGGAGTCCCAGCAAGGGGAAAGACCACAGCACCGCATGGCAGCAAAGGGAAATAACACTGGGAGGAAGCTCTTATGGACCAGACAGCTACAGAGTCTTCCCGCTCACCTGAGAACTGATGAAATCTGCTAATTTATGTCAACATACGGGGTAGAAGCCACCTCCTCCTCATGTGCCTTGAGAAGGCGGAATGGTGGATTTGCCCCAGGAGAGCAGCGAAAGCAAGCTGGTTACCAACTCCCTTATGTCCAAAATGTCCACAGTTGCTTCTGCTCCTGCATAGTGGCATCACTTGAATCAGCCTTTCCTCAGCCCATCGTAATCAAGGGAAAAGTCCTTTTGTTTCTCTCCCCTACTAAAGGTAATTTTACCACAGATGAAAAAATAGAGCTGAACTGTAGTTTCAGAACTCTGAAACTGCCTTTTTTTTTTTGAGGCAATGATGATGTTTTTGCTTATGGCATTTTACAATCTCTGCAGAGGACATTTCGCTTTGAGAAATGCCTGCTCTTCCTAGGCCGTGAGTGCTTTAACAATTGACAGCAAAACATGTGAGAAGTTTCTTCTATTTTATGAGATCTAAGCCAAACCATACTGGAAAAATGCTGTGCACCACAAAAGCTCACAATTATGAATCTTTCTTTTGCCTGTTTTGTGCATAAAGGTGGGGGGCTTTTTACTTCCTTCTGCAAGTCATGGACTATTCTAGACTGGTTTCTACCTGACAAACCATTCCTTCAAAACTAAAGTAGGCAGATAGTTCCAACTCTACCCATGCGCCTGGGGTTTGTATGTCTATGTCTGTGAGCCATTTTTTCTAGTGTTCTGAAATCTACCATGAAATACTCCTCAGTATCCACAGAAGTCTGGCCCATTCACTTCCCCACACACTTTCACATAGAGACAAATTGCAATTAAAGAAAAAAATTCCTAATAAAACTGAAGAAATTCACACATAAAACACTAGGTTAAATAGCTTTAAGGGATGGGTTATGGCTGAAAGTGAAGCTGAAGGGTTTTCTCCTATTCCTACTGGAATAGGGACACAAAACTTTCCAATTTAATCCACTTAAGGCAACATACCTTCCCTACTGCCACTATTCTTTATTACACAGGGAGAAACTTGTTGCCCTTTGTGCAACAGAATAATTGCATGAGAACCTCAGACAGGCTCTGTCCTCACAGCTAACTGCACCCAGTCAAGGAGCATAAAGTGAGTAACAACAAAACCACATGGTGGAAGGAGAGAAAAAGTTAAATATACTTAATGTGAAAACCCTCTTCCACACTGCACAACCCCACACTGCCACTCATGCATTGCTGTGGAGTTCAGCTTTCACAGCCTTGGCTTTTGAAGTCCAGCAGTTATCAACAGTACTGCTCATCTTCTGTCCATGACCACGAGGCATTAGCTTGGTCAGCCTGTGGCTTTTCCACATTAACTAGATGTCTGTGGCCAAGGGAGTTAGGGCAAAGACCACATGATGACGGGATATGCTCGTCACAGATGCCTCAGTGACTCTGTTCAAGCAGCTGAGGTCAGAGGCAGGATGTTAGTCAAGTCACTGCTATCACACAGAAGCAAGGGCAAGTTTCTGGAATGACTACGCAAAATAAGATAAAAGAGAAGAGGGGTTGGGTTTTGTTTCCATCTGCTGGTGTGTCATTACAGCTGGTGAGATCTATTATAGATCTTTTTACCCCTTCATGGGCTGTAAAATGAAGGTTTACTAGGAGAAGGTACTAGTATTTCCCGAATTGACGCAGACCAATGGGAATGAGGATACTGACAGCCCAACCAGTCTAAAAGGTTCTTTTTACTCATTTTAGCACTAAATTAGTTGATCCCTGCATGTTTTGACTCTAATTACTATGTTTTTTGCATACAGGCTCCTTTTATAGTTTGGCCGCATCTGAACTCACTGTAATTTATTCCATAGTTTTCTTCCATCCTTTTAGGCTGCATGACATGATTTTTAAGTTCCAGATTCTGCTTCTTCCTTGCTTTCCTCCACAATTTTTTTGATCCCCCAGTGCAGTTCATCCTTACTTTTACATTTCCAGGCAAAAGTACCTAAAAGTTACCTGAAACCCTTCCTGGACTCTTACCTTTAACTGACAGACACTGAGAATCATGTTTGCTGCAGCTATGCCCATTACCAGCAAATAGATGTCCTTGAGAAGCAGAACTTGCAGAGCATTTCCAACACTGCAAGTTATGCCTTTATTATTTCCTTGCCCTAACAAATGTGCTCTGGCCAAAGAGAAGGTAGTTGACAGGATCGAAGTGGAGACCTGTGGCCAGCAGTGTTCCCCAGAGGTCAGTACTGGGTCTGGTCTTGTTCACCCTATTTATCAATGGCCTAGACAAGGAGACAGAGTGTACCCTCAGAAAGTTTACTGATGGCACAAAGATGGGAGGAGCCGCTAACACACCAGAGGGCTGTGCTACCATCCAGCATGACCTGGACAGGCTGGAGAGCTGCACAGAAAAGAAACTAATGAGGTTCAACAAGAGTAAATTTAGGGTCCTGCACCTGGGGAGGAACAACCCCATGCATCAGTATAGGTTAGGAGTAGACCTGTTGGAGAGTAGCCTTGAGGAGAAAGACTTTGGCTTCCTGGTGCACAATAAGTTGACCATGAGCCAGCAATGTGCTGTTGTTGCCAAGAAGGCAAATGGTATCCTGGGTGCATTAAGAAGTGGGGGCAAGTAGGTCTAAAGAGGTCATCTTCCCCCTCTGCTCTGCCCTGATGAGGTCTCATCTGCAGCACTGTATCCAGTTCTGTGCTCACCAGTTCAAGAAACATGGAACTATGGGAGAGAGTCCAGAGAAAGACAATAAAGATGACTGAGAGCCTGGAGCACCTCTCTCGTGAGAAAAGGTTAAGAGAGCTAAGACTACTTAGTGTAAAGAAGAGACTGAGAGGAGACCTCACCCACAATCACAGAATATCTTTGGTTGTAAGAGACCTTTAAGATCATCAAATCAAACCTTCATCACAGCACTGCCAGGTCATCACTAAACCATGTCCTGAAGCACCAGGTCCACAAATCATTTGAATCCCTCCAGAGATGGTGACTCTACCACTGCCCTAGGCAGTCTGTTCCAATGCTTGGTAATCCTTGCAGTGAAAAAATTCTTCCTAATATCCAGCCTAACCCCTCCAGTAGCACAGCTTGCAGCCATTTCCTCCAGTCCTAAAGTGTCTACAAATACCTGAAGGGTGACTGTAGGGAGGATGGAGCCAGACTGTTTTCAGTTGTGCCCAGTGTCAGGACAAGAAGCAATGGGCACTAGCTGGAGCACAGGAACTTTCATTTAGATAGGAGGGAAAACTGCTTTACTGTGCAGGTGACAAAGACCTGCAACAGGGTGCCCAGACAGGCTGTGGAGTCCCCCTCTCTAGAGATATTCAAACTCCACCCAAATGCAATGTGCTCTGCGCAAATCTGCTTTGGTGGGGCAGGGGGAGTGCGTTGGACTAGATGATCTCTAGAGGATCCTTTCAACTCCAACAATTCAGTGATTCTGTGAAAAGAGAAAGTGCTTGTTTCTTTCCAACGGCTGTTAAGGACAGCCTTGTATGAGCCATCTGGACTTAAATTAAAGCCTGCACAGTCATGACATTGCAACACTGCAATAAACCACAGCTCACCCAGGCTTGTCTGTAAGATGAGCATCTTTCAGGAGTTCCATGAGTCAGTCATGAGAAAACAGAGTAGAAGAACACTCATTCCCAATACCTATTCCACTTAGCATTGGGAAAATCAGGGTTAGAGCAGCATTCGGTTGCCCTTGTTGATAAACATCCAGTAGTGATTGCACACCCAAGAACTGAAAGGTGAACTGCTCTATGCAGAACAAGCTGTGAATAGTGTGTCCCTATACCCTCCACAGCTCACAGATAAAAGTCTCTTCCCAGGACACTGCAGGCAACACCAGTTCAGTAATCCCTCACTGTACTATTTTTAAACAATTTCTGATTTTAAAAAAATTAAGGGAAATTCTGAATATTTTCAGTACATAGTAGTTCTATTTAATCACATTCAAGTCCTAAGCACTACTATGTGGGAAAGTAAGATATTCAGATCTTATTCATTCCCAAAGTCACATCCTCTCTCTCCTCTCTAGCTCAGTGGCTTTAAATCAAGGGCTGGAACATGTGAGCTGAGGAGACATCACAGTGCACAGTTCACTCATGTAACTGTGAGAGATGGGGTATCCTGTGTGAAGGTCACTGGTGTGGTTATGGTTAACGACCTCACTCCAGGGCAGGTCACAAGACTTCTGAAGCCTCAAAATGAACACAAAGCTAATTACTGCATCCCTGTGTTTACATACTGCATACGCCAGCAGGTCAGCACTCTGGCCTCCGCGAGCCCAAGTTACTATAATTGAGGAATCTGTCTTGCAAGGAGTTGAGTTGTTTATTTTCTGTTTGTTGCTGCCAAGAGGACCTCTCATTTCCTTTCCTTGCAGGGGTTTTGACTCTTTAACTTTAACACATTTCCAGCCCCCAAGACCAGGACTGTCGAGACTGGGAATCCACTGGTTGTGACACGAACCAAAATGGGATCCGGGGCATTCCTTGTGTTGGGCACAGAAAAAGCCATTTAAAAATTTAATCCAAATGAATTCTAAAATTAGGTCACTACCTGCAAACACAGACCTTAACATCTGAACTCACCCACAGTAAGACTGTGTTTCATTTGCGTCCATGCAGGTATTTGATTCTCATCATACCTCCCAGTTCTGACATGTATCAGTGGCATGTCAGCGCTTCTCGGGAGAAGTTCTACTGCCAGCTCCTCTCTTACGTCTTTCTATCTCCTCCCCATCCTGGGCCCTCAGAGCAGATGAAAGTTTGCTCAGCTGCCCTGAGGTCCTGTGGAACATGCTATTAAAAATGTGGTGTCACTGCTGGTAAACAGCACCAACTCTGTATTAACGGGAATGGTGTCAAAGCTGAGAAAGTAGTGTGGTCAATCACTCCCGTAAGGGAAGTGAATCAGAAGAAAGCTGACTGCATTCTTCTGTTAAAACGTGAACGATGAGAGGGCCATTCTGCTCAAATCACTAAACCAAATAAGGAATAGAAATCAGCTTTTTTTTTTTTTGCTTTCTGATCTTCCCTTCTGGTGCCTCCTTATGCTCCAGAATTGGCTGCTTCACTATCTTTCAGATGCCTGAGCTCTGTAGGAAAGAGAGGGAAGACAAACCTCTCAGACCAAACTTCCTCTGCATTCCAAAGCACCCAGAGACTCAAACTTCCAACATTTGATGAAAAAGTTCCTTCTTGAATAAAAACTTTCCAATTCAGAGAAGCAGCTGTAGCTCTACAAGGTGAAATCCCCAGTCTTGTCTGTACTGCTAAAGAAAAGCAGGCAAAGGTCTGCTCCTGAGCAGGCCAAGGGCCACCTTATGGCTTGCATCCAAGCTAGCTGGGGTTATTCTGGCAATAGCAGATTTAACTAGGGAAGAGGGATGACTGTTTCGGGTCAGAGTCCTCAAACAAACTACCAGTTACGCTGTGCAGATGCACAGAGGTCTGCCTGGCCTCTGGCCTTCTTCCCTGGTACTTATCCATGACACCTTCATCTTCAGCAACTTCACATTGTTGAGTTCCAGGACAAGGCAAATAAGAAACAGCAGCTACTCTCTCCTCTCAGCATGGGGCAGAGCCTTTGTGTGAAAAAGCAGAGCATCTCCCCTTGCATCACTTCCTTGCCCTGCCTGCATGTCCTCACATACCCCATACCTTCATTTCCACATCAGTGTCACTTCTTGCAGCTGATGCATCCAAAGTCCTTACCCCAAATTCTAGAACTCTCAGGAACTGAGGCACTGAGTTTTGCAGTTGAGGAACATGTTTGTCACTGCTGGAGGAGAAACTGAGCGTCTTGGGCCCCTCAGTTCAAGAAGGATGCAGAACTGCTGGAGAGTTCAGTGCAGAGTCACCAAGATTATGAAGGGAGTAGAACACCTCCCTGATGAGGAAAGGCAGAGGGAGTTGGGTCTCTTGAGCTTGAAAAAAAGGAGACTCAGGGGTGTCAATAATGTTTATAAAGTATGTGAAGGGTGGGTGTCAGGAGGATGGAGCCAGGCTCTGCTCAGTGTCATCGAATGATAGGACAAGGGGCAGTGGGTGTAAGCTGGAACATAGGAGGTTCCACATGAGTATGAGAAGGAACTTCTTCACAGTGAAGGTGACAGAGCATTGGGATGGGCTGACCAGGGTGGGTTGTGGAGTCCACTTCTCTGGGGACGTTTAAAACCCACCTGGATATGTTCCTGTGCAACTTGGTCTTGGTGGTCCTGCTCTGTCAGGGGGATTGGACTAGATGATCTTTTGATGTCCCTTCCAATCCCTAATGTACTGTGATTCTGCGATTCCAGGCCATGTGCCACAGCAAGGTATCTTGATACCTTCTTTTTATTGACTCTCCAGAAGATTACAAGCTGTTTTCTCATCTTAGGGCAATATTAGCATAAACCAAAGGCAAAGGGCAGTGGCTGCCGACGGCAGGGCTCATCCAACCCCCAGTGCTTGGAGAGCAAAAGCCCCTCTACTTGTGTCCTGTGTGTCCTGGAAAGATGAAAAAATGCCAGAGAGAAATTTGCTAGCATGTCTATAAAGTTTAGTTCAAGAATGCAAAATATTTGGGGTATGTGAGCTAGAGTCCATTAGGCAGTGGATGTCTCAAGTCGAATGGTGGCAGATGCAGCACTGTTTAGTCAGCTAAACCCTGGGCTGTGGAACACTTCCATGTATAGCCACGCTGGTCAAGGCAGTCAGCACGGATAGCCATGGCACCCACTCAATACTGCATTACAGCTGCCCTTCTTGCTGAAGGCCTGATCCCACACCCTCTGCAAGTCCACGGACTTCAGAGTCCTGTGGATCTAGCAGTAAAGAAGAGATTTTCAGCATTCTTTTGTAACAAAGTGAAAACAAAGGAGCACTTTTTGGCTGCTGTTTCTCCTCATCTTACTGGATAGTTGCCTGTTCTTCCCCACCCAGGCAGCTCTGTTTGCTTTTCCCCACCCAGGTCTCTGCATCTCCAGTCTCCACGTCTCCTCTCAGTTCACTCTCCCTGCCAGCTCTGACACCTAACATAACCTTTGGTCTGCTTCAGCTGCCACCTCCTAGCTCTCTTCCAACCTCAGAACTTTGGAAAAAAAAAAAGCCCACTCACTGACATAACTTCCCTCTATAAAGGTCCTAAGAGGCTTCAGAGCATTCCCAGTGAAATGAGACCATCCAGTGTGGCTATCAGAGATCACAAAGGCCTCAGGAAAGGTTGCGAGAATGTCTTTCACAGAAGATTTTAAGGAGGTTAGACAAACACCCATCAAAGCCCGTTTAAGTACAGATGTTCAGCTTCACAGCCCAGTAAGGGACTGGCTAATACTTTCATAAGCATTTCTAAAATCGCTACAGAAGTCCCACAACATTTTGTTCTTGCTTATTGCCTTCTGTAAACCTTCCAGCATGGAACCATTTACAGACACATTCACAGAGCTCAGGTACTGCTGCCCAGTGACATCAGTGTAAGGCCTCCTTATGTCTTTCTGAAGCTCAGACTAATTTGAGTCAGAGCCAAAGAACTGAAACCAACATTCCTCTTAACTAGTTTAGTAACTCGTATTGCTGAGACACCTGGTTATGCTTGGCTTTGCGTTCATCAGCTTTGAATCACCATTACAGAAAGAGCACAGGGCTGGATTTTCTTACAGAAGATGTGAGTGAACTCGTTACACTAATTTCCCAGAGGACCAAGGCAACACCTCTCTGCCAATGAAGCTACACCTATTTAAAGATCAGAAGAAAATGTGGCCCTTGAGAGGCATATTGTTGTACACTTACACATCAAACAACTAATTTTATGGACTGGTGCAACCAAATTTTTTTCACTATATTTTTTGAAGCAATTTTGCAGTTGCAAATAATCTAAAGGTCAGGAAAGCAGCCAAAATATTAACAATTTAAAGATACGGTGACCACACAAAATTCTGGAAAAGCATTTCCTAAATGTTCTATTTTTAATTCATTTAAATCCAAAATGGTAGTGAAAGAATTAACCAGCAGCTCATGACAGAAACCCATACAGGTGAGGTCAAGGCTAAAATTTAACCATTAACTGAGGATGTTTCTATTGTTTTGGGGTTTATAAGCAAAATGACTCAGTAATGAAAATTCTGAGTCCTCATCTAACTCTTCCCAATATCTATAGCAAACGGTAGCTCCAGTATGAAGATTTACAGCTAGTTATGTCTCTTTGTTCTTAGCATGTATTTTTGAGAAAGCACATTTGCTTTCTCAAAACCTCTCTCATTTGTCATCCGAAGAACCCAGTTTAAAAGGAAAACAGGCTTCAGACATGAAACAGCTACATTCCTGAAACATGAGATGAACAACCTTTAATTCACACAACCTTTCATTTACAGTAATGTTTAATGGATGGCCCAGTTTCGCTATGGACAATGGCCCTCCCTGTCATTAGCCACAAGGAAGGTCTGAAACTCTTAAGCATCAAGCAAACATGGTTTCAGGCTGTTTTCCCTCCCTCCTCTGCTACCCATCACCCCTCCTGACTGCCCCTGCTCTTCTAAGTGCATAATCTAAATGCTGCACTCTGCAAATTGCACTTATTGTTGGCTTTGGGCTTCCAAGGACCCTTCTGAACACTTTTTATACAAACCCTAACAAGGTCAGAGCTGGAAAAATCTCAGCTGGTTAACTTGGATCTCATGAGCCAGTGACCATTTATAATTAATATTAATGAATGGCAGATAACAGATGGTTATTGCTTAAGTAGAAATGCACATTGCTAAACCAGAAGGATTTACTTTAAATTCATAGGAACTGACTTTATTCGTTCTCTAGATGTGGGTGGTGGGAGGGAATGGTAGTAGATGATCCAGCCTCTGCTACCTTTAAGCACAAGCAAGGAAACAATACTCCGTGGAGGCTATTGAGCTCTTTTTTTGGTAGAAGCACCATATCTGGCCCTTCAAAACATTAATTGAAGGAGGGCTGTGTCCACTCCTGTGGCTCTGACTTGCAGCAGTAGAGGTTTTTATCTGCAGATTACAAAGCACTTAGCACTTAAGGAATTCTTATCTCCATTTTACAGTTGTGGAACCTGAGGAAGTCATGCAAAGACTATTCTAAAGAAAAAAAGATTCAGCACTAAGACAAAGGATCACATTCCCAACTGTATTTTGCATTGCTGGATTTCCTTCCCCACTGGCCTTAAATCGAACTAAAGCTCTGATGGATAAATTTAAGTTTAAATTGAAAGTGGAAAATGCAATATGGAGATGGCAAATCCTCTGTGAATCCTTCTGGATACTACAGGATTAATACTGATGGAATTTATAGTTTTTGACTGAAAGCAACTTGCTTTTTCATTGCAAATAAATTTCTGGACACAGAAAACTGGGGTAATGCTTTCAAAAGTAGATGAACAATTTTAAGGAACTTGTTTGAGTTTCTGGTTGAGTTTGGAGTTTCTGTCTATTCAGTTTGGATTTTTAGACAGAGCATCTTGCTCCTCTTTGTATCTTACTACCGTACATTTGCACCATTTGCTCTTTTCTTCCCCTCAAGATTGCTAGCCTTCCGTATGACAGTCTGTGAAGTGTTTGACGTCATACCAGACCCTCACAAAATACTGTGTTTAGCATCCACAGGGTTGGTCTCAGATGTTATAGAAGTCCTTAAGATGTTACTGGCAAAAGCAGGTGGTGCTCAGCTCTGCAGAACTAGTGACCAGATTCTCCCTTGGACTATGGTAAAAGTTCTTGGAGCAGAAAAGTTACTCAGTTCTAAAGAGAAGAATTAACCTATTAGTTGACTATTGCACAGTAGGCTTCACCTGGGAAAAGAGACTGCTGGACTCCACAGTCCTAGTTTACAGAGGCTAGAGAAGGTCCTTACTTCTTGCAATGCAGTGGGACAGAGCTCTGGTCTTAATGAAAACCAGGTGGCCCCTCGCTGTCCTAGGGTGAAATCTGAGCACTCAGCTCACCCCCTGAAATGCCTGTACACCAATGCACGCAGCATGGGGAATAAGAAGGAAGAGTTAGAAATCTGTGTCCAGTCAGGTGATTATGATCTGGTGACAGTTACTGAGACCTGGAGAGACAGCTTGCATAACTGGAATGTGGTCTTGGGCAGCTATGTCCTTTTCAGGAAAGACAGGCCAGCAAGGCGGGGTGGAGGAGTTGCTCTTTATGTGAGAGAGCAACTGGAACGTCTTGAGTTCTGTCCAGGGGTGGATGAAGAGACAGTTGAGAGTTTGTGGGTGCGGATTAAACAGCAGGCTGGCATGGGTGACACTGTGGTGGGTGTCTATTACAGACCACCAGATCAGAATAAGGAAGTTGATGAGGCCTTTTACAGGCAGCTGACAGCAGCCGCACAGCTACAGGCCGTGGTTCTCATGGGGGATTTTAACTACACTGATATTTACTGGAAGACCTACTCAGCCAGCCAGCCACAGTCCAGGAGGTTCCTCCAGTGCATTGGTGACAATTTCCTGAAGCAAATATTGAAGGACCCCAGTAGAAGAGGAGCACTGCTAGATCTGGTACTCACCAACAAGGACAGTCTGGACGTCATGGAAGGAGGGGATGGCCACTTGGGATGATTATAAGGCTCTATAACACAACTAGGAAAGCCAAGGCCTCCTTGAAATTAAACCTTGCAAGAGAGGTCAAGGGCAACAAAAAGGGCTTCTCCAAATACATTGCAGGTAAAACTAAATCTAGAAGCAATGTAGGCCCCCTGCTGAATTAGGTGGGTGCCCAGAAGACAGAGGATACAGAGAAAGCAGATATACTGAACACATTCTTTGCCTCTGTCTGTACTTCAGAGGGCTGTCCTGGTATCAAGCCCCAGACTGCTGAGACTCCAGAGGAGTTTGCCCTTGTTGATGAGGCTGGGTTAGGGATAAGTTGAGCAAATTGGATGTGCATAAATCCATGGGCCCTGATGGAATGCACCCACACGTGCTAAGGGAGATGGCGGAAGTCATTGCTAAGTCACTCTCCATCATCTTTGCTAAGTCACGGGGATCAGGAGAGGTGCCTGGGGACTGGAGGGTAGCAAATGTCACTCCAATCTTCAAAAAGGATAAGAAGGAGGACCCAAGTAGCTATAGACTGGTCAGCCTCACCTCCATCCCAGGAAAGGTGATGCAACAATTTGTGCTGGAGGCTGTCTCTAGGCACAGCAAGGACAAGAGGGCTATTAGGGACAGTCAGCATGGCTTCACCAAAGGGAGGTCATGCTTGACCAACCTGATAGCCTTTTATGAGGGCATAACCAGGTGGATAGATGATGGGAGAGCAGTTGATGTGGTCTATCTTGACTTCAGTAAAGCATTTTACATGTTCTTGCAGCCAAACTGAGGCAGTGAGGTCTAGTTGATCGGGTAGTGAAGTAGATGATGAACTGCCTGCAGGATAGAAGCCAGAGTGTAGTGGTCAATTGGACAGAGTCTATTTGGAAGCCTGTATCCAATGGAGTCCCCCATGGGTTGATACTGGGATCAGTACTAGTCAATCTAGTCATTAATGACTTGGATGAGGGATTAGAGAGCAATGTCAGCAAGTTTGCTTATGACACAAAGCTAGGAGGAGTGGCTGACACTCCAGGAGGCTGTGCTGCCTTTCAGCAGGACCTGGACAGGTTGGAGACCTGAGTGGGGAAAAATGTAATGAAATATAACACAGGTAGTGTAGACTCTTCTAGGGTAAGAGCAACCCAGGGTACCAGTATAGGTTGGGGACTGACCTGTTGGAGAGCAGCATAGGAGAAAGGGACCTGAGGGTCCTGGTGGCCAGCAGAATGGCCCTGCAATTTGCCCTTGTGCCCAAGATGATGTTTAAAACCTGCCTGGATGTGTTCCTGTGCAACTTGATCTAGGTGAGCCTGCTGTGGCAGGGGGATTGGACTGGATGATCTATCTTTTGAGGTCCCTTCCAATTCCTAATGTTCTGTGATTCTGTGACCTGTTATGATTTGTGTCTTACCTAGCTGGCCACCTTCCTGCCTGCTGCACCACATGCAAACAGCAAAATGCTGAACTTTATGTGAGACTCTGGAAAAGGTGCTGTAAATGACGCCTCAGAATGATGTTCAGGCAGCAATGGAAGTTGGGTGCACTGGCCTTGGTGTATTAATTTACAATACTTTTACAGAAAGAGGGAAGAGGATCAAAGGAAGTTCATATACTGTCCTAACATTTTAACTTTAAACAGCTCTACAATATCGTTGGGGAACTTTGGAGTGTAAATGGAGGGAGGGAATTGGAAGGCAGCAAAATGAAGAATTGATAAAAAGAAGAAAGCTAAAAGTGATGAGACTTTAGAAATTACTACAGTGAAACCACCCTTATATTCTTTCTTTTACTATTTTGCTTATTTTTGCAAACAGTTGCTAAAAGCAGTTCCTGGGCATTAAAGAAGTTCATGTCTTTCTCTTGTCTCAGGTTCAGAGACATGGTGCTTAACAGTGTAGATGAGCAAGTCCTTGTTCTGGCACAAGGACTAGATTTAAATATGAATGGGGAGATCTCCTGCAGCTGACAGAAGTGCTCCCTCATTCCACCATTGCTGCAGAGATGTTACCACCAGCTCCAGGGCCCCATTTTTCCAAGCAGCAATTCAGATAATGCATATTTATAACATTTTTACAGCTGAACAAGTTAACAAATCACAAAGCAGTTGAATTGCACAGGAAGTAGCAAAGCCCAATCGGGTAGAGCCTTAATTTGATCCATCTGTATTGTGTGATGGGCTCCATTGTATGGACTCCATCCTGCTCCACGGCAGACAGGGTGTGCATTGAAAGCTCTGCATTTGTGATCTGAAAGACAGCAGCTGCTTCCCATCTTCCACAACATCCGAAGAGTTTTACATTCCCAGTACTTGCAAGCCAAGAACATATATTTCCGACAAAGGTTGAGAGACACAGTATTTCACTAGGTACCCAGACTACCTGCTGCTCAGGAAAACGACATGTGGCAAACATGGAAGGATTTGCTGAGGAAATACGCTGAACTGTTACCCATGTTCTCCAATGGAAGATGACAACACCAATTTTTATCAAGGTTTCTAAACACCTTAATAGTTTTGTGAAACAGCCACATTTTCAACACTGGGAAGCAGGTTGCACAACTGGAAATACACTTCTTCAGAGCATTTTCTATGGTGATAATAAAATCAAACAACTAGAAGATACAGAAAAAAATCATCTTCTCTGAGGCTATTCTTATTCACTGAGCTCTTATTCATAGTTATGGTAAGTTTTTCTTATAATATCTAATTTGTACTTGATTTACCGTTTTTTCATAGTACATTTTACCTCTTGTACACACAGCTATCAGTGAGACAAAAATAAGTCTCACTTCTCATTTTCAAGATGAGGGGTTTTTTTCTATTTTGGCTTGAACCTTTGTGTCAATTCCCTTGTTCATCCATTAACCAATTTCCTACACAAGCATCACAGTTCTTTCTTCCCAGTTACACCTGTCATACATATCTCTAAAATATCTTCAAAATCTTTTTCCATGTCAGTTTTATGACTGTAAACCTATTTCCCTAAATGCCTTCTTTCATTCTTGGAAAAAAACATGCAGTTTTGTACTATTATAGACCATTTTCCCCTGTATTTCTTATCTTTTAGATCATGTATGTTTATGTGCTGCTTTACAGAACTCAACTCCACACAACCAGCGTAATACAGACAATGTTGTTCATTGATTGAAACAAGCCAGTTAGTTTTCTGTAAATGCTGTCTTTGGATCTTTGTTCCTAATTATAGAACATTAGGGATTGGAAGGGACTTTGAAAGATCATCCAGCCCAATTTCCCTGCCACAGCAGGATCACCTAGACCAAGTCACACAGGAACATGTTCAGGCGGGTTTTAAATGTCTCCAGAGAAGGAGACTCCACAACCTCCCTGGGCAGCCCATTCCAGTGCTCTGTCACCCTCAATGGGAAGTAGTTCCTTCTCATATTGATGTGGAACCTCCTGTGCTCCAGCTCACACCCACTGTCCCTTGTCCTATCACTAGATGGCATCGAGAAGAGCCTGGCTCCATCCTCCTGACACCCACCCTTCACGTATTTACAAATATTAATGATGTCACCCCTCAGTCTTCTCTTCTCCAAGCTCAAGAGACCCAGCTCCCTCAGCCTTTACTCATCAGGGGGGTGTTCTACTCCATCATCTTTGTGGCTCTGTGCAGAGTTGAACTTAACTCTTTTAGAATCTAGCAGTCCTGAGATATGATTTACGAAAGCTAGCCATGTAATATCCAAATAACATGAATATCACTATGATTTGACATCATTATTACTAGATAGTGTATATATAATCACAAAAGCAGTCTAGATATGAGACAAGAAAGTCAGATGCTAACAAACAAGAGCGAACAAGAGCCAAAAGCAAACACAACCACCTGGTAATTTACTCATTTGTGCACTTTACCCAAAAGATTTTGTAATTCATAAATGCATGAAGAGCTACCAGAGTTCTCTTTTCTAAAGGCTTTTATGTTAATTGAGTTTGCTATCAACATTTTCATATATCACATGAAGTATCCAAAGAGATGCCAAAGCGCTTTGTTAACAAACTTATTTCCCAGATGTGGCTAAAGCAGGGACAGAAGGCTTGAATGTTCTAACATACCTAACAATTCAATTACAGTTATCTTATGGTGCCATCACATATTTTTCTTCAACAATCAAACAACCTCAGCTGGAAACTCCAAGCAATAACATAAATAAAGGACCATCTGGCAAGAATAATTAAGGAAGGCTGGAAATAAAACATTAATTAGTGCAGTAGTTCAAACGACCTTCAAAAGCCTTATTATGAAATTATATCCAAAACAGATAATCATTTATTTCATGTTACAGTTATATTTAACTAAGCATGAATAAATAATAATATCATTTTAGGATGCTTTTACAATGTGATTGACTCAAACCGATTTTCAAATTGTCCTATTTTTCTATAACAATAAAATTAGAATGGAAAACAACCTACATCAGTCTAGTATGGTAGCCTTGGTTTTCCCCTGCTTCACATCAATGAGTCAAATGAACCAAGCTTGCCTCAAAATTTACATACTAGAAAGGAACAGAATGGCTTGCCAGGACAATATGCATGCAACTAATTGCTTTTAAATCATTTACACTGGTTTTCTCAATTTTGGAAGGAAAAGAATGGAAGCCTGGAATGACTTGCACTCTGAGCTATGAAATGCCAAATACTGTGGTTTCTCAAAATCTCTTCTGTAGTAAAATACACACTGCTAACACAAACTAAGATAAGATACCTTCTCATAGCTTTCAAAATATTTGCCATTTTTACTGATGATATTAAATTAAGGTGCAATTAAAAGAAATCAGAATATTCCAATGTAATCTGCAGGTAAGAAATTGTGATCTCAAGTGCCTTTTGTATCCTCAAAGAAATACAACAGCAAACAGCTTCCTTGACAATATACTATAACCAGGTTGTTTAATAGAAGGGGAAAAAAAAAACCCCAAGCAAATACAAGAGCTCAGTAATTCCTGCGCTTCTGTTCATTCTTCAAACTTCATTTAATATGTATGCATGAATTATTAACAGAGTTACATCTGTGTATTTTCTGGGTTTGTTCTTTCCGTTGAGCATTGTTGGAAAAATATGCTAAGGCAAAGGATTTCAAAGAGGACTATAATTAAAGCACATTAATTATTTTATTTTATTATTGTACAGAATTGCCATCCAGCCAATAAGACAAGAGTTTTCATAATTTGATGGAGTCACCTTCTCCTTATCCCCAGGCTACAGGACATCAAGCAAGTGAATGAATTATCTTGGACCACAGCCAGTATCACGTCCTTTAGTTACAAGCCAGACAATGACAAAGCTCCTGAAACTCCAAGACATCATCTGGATAAGCAGGCACAGGGGACAAAACCTTCCTTAGGGAATCTGAACACCAGACCCACTTATGAAGATCCATTGTTAACAGAAGAAGTACATCAGTTCCCAATGCCACCCAAGGCCAAGAGAAGTTGGATGAATTTTGGCCGATGTGTTATTGTTTTCACTACTGAATTGCCCATAACATCATGTCGTTCACAATAGCAAATGAGGCAAACAGTGAAAATGCAATTCTAATGGTGATACTGAAGAACCTTCCTTAAAGTCAGTAACCTTATAAGGACCACAGATATGCTGCTGATATGACATGATATTGCTTTTTAAACTGAACTATTATGATGGGATAAACTAGAATGCGAGTTCTCCATTGCACCAACTATTTACAAGGTAAATTACTCCTAGAACCTGATGTTATTCTGTCTGAAACATAACTAAATTACTGCAAAACTTGGGGCCATGCAGTAGGAATACATAAAATGATATAGAAACCAATGGCTTTGTGTTCTGACTAAACTATGTCAGTAGCACATCAGATAGGTGAATTCACAGAATCACAGAACATTAGGGACTGGAAGGGACCTCGAAAGATCATCCAGTCCAATCCCACTGCCACAGAAGGATCCCCTAGATCCAGTCATTAGGGATTGGAAGGGACCTCCAAAGATCATCTAGTCCAATCTCCCTGCCAGAGCAGGATCCCCTAGATCCAGTCATTAGGGACTGGAAGGGACCTCGAAGGATTGTCCAGTCCAATCCCCCTGCCGCAGCAGGATCCCCTAGATCCAGTCATTAGGGATTGGAAGGGACCTCCAAAGATCAT
>JAOXOE010000632.1:22822384-22858185 GCA_028565055.1 Phoeniculus purpureus | reverse complement strand
GTGACTGGCTGGAGAGTAGCCCTGAGGAGAGGGACTTGGGGGTGCTTGTGGGTGAGAAGCTCAACATGAGCCAGCAGCGTGAACTTGCGGCTCAGAGGGCAAACTGGATCCTGGGCTGCATCAGGAGAAGTGTGGCCAGCAGATCGAGGGAGGTGATTCTTCCCCTCTACTCCGCTCTGGTGAGACCCCACCTGGAGTACTGCATCCAGTTCTGGAGCCCTTCTTACAAGATGAATGTGGACATGCTGGAGCTCCAGAGGAGGGCTGGAGAGATCAGTGGGCTGGAGCACCTCTGGATGAGGCTCTGGCCAGCCTGATCTAGGGTGGGGTGTCCCTGCCCATAGCATGGGGATTTGGACTAGACGATCTTTCGAGGTCCCTTCCAAACTCTAAAGACTCTATGATTCTATGAAAACCTGAGCTCTGCATCCTATCAGTTTCTACCTCCTCCCATTCCAAGAAGCTGGATTACCAGCAGACAGCCCATCCAGCTCCTCCAGGATCTTGGCCTAGATTATTCCACACGGTAGAAATGATTCCAGGTGATTCTACTGTTGTTGAACTAAGGCAGAGACAGACATGACAACACTAAGCATTTAATACTGTTATCACTGCCATTAGCAAGGTTCTCACTAGAGTGGGAAGCTCAGGCTCTCTGAACTTGGCATAACCAAAAGAAAGAACCATGAGCTCTCAGCATCACTTTGGGTCTTGAAGAACTACCCAGGGAACTAAAAAGCACCATGAGCAGATGCTGGTGGATCCTTTGTGATAGAAAACCCACAAGAATCATTCAAACTCAGGGATGTGGTTTAGCAATGGGTTGTTTGAGGTAGGGTAGTAGGGTTAGGTCAAGGTGGGACGATGATCTTGAAGGTCCTTTCCAACCTGAGCAATTCTGTGAATTCTGTGAGAATGGCAAATTCAAGCTGTTTGCAGCTCATGGGTTTAAGTGAAGGGTTTTCCCTGTAGTGTTGTGGGATGCTGCTTGACAGGGTCATAGAACATCAGCGATTGGAAGGGACCTCAAAAGATCATCAATCCCCCTGCCACAGAAGAATCCCCTAGATCCAGTCACACAGGAACACATCCAGGTGGATTTTAAACTTCTCCAGAGAAGGAGACTCCACAACCGCCCTGGGCAGCCCCTTCCAGGGCTCCATCTACTAAATCCACTGTTTTCCCACAAATCTCCCCACTTGCACATGCAAGTACCTGGGTTGGTCTCTCCTCATGCTTAGTCAAATTAGGGCAACTGTTGCTCCATCACAGATCTCACTGTGCTCCAATACAGATCAGTGTGGATTGTCCTGGAGTCAGGAGGCTCCAATCAAATGGACCTTCTTCCCAGTGAGGGTGACAGAGCACTGGAACAGGCTGCCCAGGGGAGTTGTAGAGTCTTCTTCACTAGAGACGTTTAAAACCCACCTAGATGTGTTCCTGTGTGACTGGATCTAGGGGATCCTGCTGTGGCTGGGGGATTGGACTGGGTGATCTTTTGAGGTCCCTTCCCATCCCAAATGACTGGATCTAGGGGATCCTGCTGTGGCAGGGGGATTGGACTGATCTCTCAGGGTCCCTTCCAATCCCTAATGACTGGATCTAGGGGATCCTGCTGTGGCAGGAGGAATGGACTGGATGATCTTTCGAGGTCTGTTCCAATCCCTAATGATTCCAACACGTCTAGGTTACAGGTCAAGAGCCAACATACCAGTACAATCAGGTTCCTAGCAGCAGGGACCGTTGCTCTGTTCTGCGTTTGGCTAGTGTCCTGCCTGTGGTGCCCTGACTCCGGGTTCGGGCCCCGCGATGCCGCGCTAATGCAGGGAAATTAAATAATCAAAGAGCAGCACTAGCCGTTGTAATTAGCACTTGCTTTGACTTGTTGCCACAGTCCCACCAACCGCGAACATTAGTCAGGGTTTGGGAACACGTCTTCCAAACTGCCAACTCTTGCAAAACACCTACTGGCTCTTCACACAGGGAGAAGGGGGGAAAGTGAGGAGAGCGATTGCCTACAACAGATCTCCTCACCCAGATTGCTCCGGGTTGCCTGTGTTTTCCTCGAGCTGTAAAAGTTCTCTCACCACTCCAGCTCCTCAAGGCATGTGAGTGCTCATCTCCGTCACGTAAGGTCCTACTCTGCATCTCCCCTGGAGATGCAGAGCAGATGATGCTCAGAGATGATGCTCAGCTGGATTTCTTCTCTCTGCCATTGAGTACCAGCCACAGCACGAGTTAAAATAGGGGCATAATAGGATAAATGAAAGGGAGTGATTGAGAAGATGTGGGCGATGTGACAGACAAGCAAGCTCCTTGCATGTTGATGAGAGCGGCATTATCCAGGCGGTGGCTGATTTCTTTTTGTGTCTTGTTTAAAGGGGCAGCATCTCCGAGCAGCCTGATGGAGAGAAAACAGTTCTGTTGCAGAAAAAATCTCAGGTCTGACCAGTGAACCAATTTTACACTAGTTTAACCCAAAAAAGGCAAAATTAAGACAATTTTAAAAACAATCCAACAGGCGATGGAAAAACTTTGCACAAGTTGGCAGCTGAACACACAGAAGTGAGTCTGTGAATGCGCAGCCCGTTGTGAAATGAGCTGATACCCCAGTGAGTTTTGAATAAACCAGGGCATCATTTGAGGCAGCAATGGGCCCTTGTGGCCAAGAAGGACACTGGCATACTGGGGTGGATCAGAAGAGGGGTGGTTAGCAGATCAAGAGAGGTTCTCCTCCCCCTCTGCTCTGCCCTGGTGAGATCAGAGCTGGAATCTTGTGTCCAGTTCTGGGTCCCTCAGTTCAAGAGGCACACGGAGCTGCTGGAGAGAGTCCAGCACAGAGCCACAAAGAGGATGAAGGGAGGGAAGCATCTCCCTAATGAGGAAAGGCTGAGGGAGCTGGGTGTCTTGAGCTTGGAAAAAAGGAGACTGAAGGGTGACCCCATGAATGTCGATAAATATGTGAAGGGAGGATGGACCCAGGCTCTGCTCAGGGGCATCTAATGATAGGACAAGGGGCAGCGGGTGTAAGCTGGAACAGAGGAGGTTCCACATCAATGTGAGAAGGAACTTCTTCACGGTGAGGGTGACAGATCCTAGGGGATCCTGCTGTGGCAGGGGAACTGGACTGGATGATTTTTCAGGGGTCCCTTCCAATCCCTAATGTTCTGTGATGCTGTGATCACAACAATGGAGCATCTGCCTGCACTCACATGTGAGAGATCCCTGCAGTTCACCCTTCATGAGAGATGCTCTCCGACACTCTCTCACCGCTCTGTTTTTATAGGCTGTGCTTCTCACACCGGCATTTACCTTGGCCCTGCAATTTGGAGAAGCAGAGGACACTGAGCTCCATAGAAGGCAAACGCGCAGATGGATTTGAAAGCAATTCTTGCTGAAGGAGCCCGAAGGCCTAGGTGTGTTTACAACCTTGACAAAGTTGCAGAAAGATGAAAGAGAAGGGGCAAGAAAACATATAATTAAAGTAGCGTGATGTTACTGTGCCCTTATAAACACGGGATGGATGTGGAGAGCTTGTATTGCAAGAGATGCTGCTGTCCTACAACCAGCTTTCCCATGGGGAGCTCATTGAATGCCAAAACGGGGTTTAAGAGTGTTTCTGCACAGGGAGCATCCCTGAGAGGAGCCCCGTTGCTCTCAGAAAGGTGGTTTGGAGAGGGCAGCAGCAGCAGCAGCGAAGGATTCGGTTGTGAAACAGAACGCTCTGCAGGCAGTTGGAAGAAGGCGGTCCAGGTCAAAGCTGTTGTGATGGGCGAGAACTTCTAAATTGCTCAGGGTTTAAGGGCACTCAATGTTCCTTCTGACTGAGGAATTGGCTCCAGCTGGAGACGAGCCAGGTCAGGATCCATGAACAGCTACGGACTCAGGGGAGGACAGGAGCTGGCAATCAGGGCTAGACTTCTCGTGCATTTTAGCTGTTCTCTTGGTGGTGACAGCAGCCCAAAGCAGATGGAGTCATAGAATCCTAGAATCATTAGGGATTGGAGGGGACCTCAGAAGATCATGCAATCCAATCATAGAATCCTAGAAGCATTAGGGATTGGAGGGGACCTCAAAAGACCATTCAGTCCAATCCCCCTGCCACAGCAGGATCACCTAGACCAAGTCACACATGAACATGTCCAGATGGTTTTTAAACTTCTCCAGAGAAGGAGACTCCACAACCCCCTTGGGCAGCCCCTTCCAGTGCTCTGTCACCCTAACTGGGATGTTCCTTCTCAAATTGATGTGGAGCCTCCTCTGTTCCAGCTTATTCCCATTGCTACTTGTCCTATCATTGGGTGCCCCTGAGCAGAGCCTGGCTCCATCCTCTTGACACCCACTTTTTCCATATTTATCAACATTCATAGGGTCACCCCTCAGTGTCCCTTTTTCCAAGCTCAAGAGCCCCATCTCCCTCAGCCTTTCCTCATGAGGGAGATGCTCCACTCCATCACCTCTGTGGCTCTGTGCTGGACTCTCTCCAGCAGCTCTGTGTCCTTCTGGAACTGAGTGGCCCACAACTGGACACATGTATGATGGTCATGCACAAACATCTAGGCAGTCTAGTCTGGTGAGCAATGACCCTGCTTGTTGCACAGGGGTTGGACTAGATGACCTCTGGAGGTCCCTTCAAACCCCATAATTCTGTGATTGTTTGATTCTATGCTCTGCAGCTGTACTACCCAGTACAGCGCCCAGTAAGCTGTCCAACTTCTCACCCACAGCCTTTACCCAGAGCTCCACTGTCCTAGCAATGGGTGGAAGCGAGATGCTTCTGCCAGCTTTCAGCTCTCCCCGTGTCAGTGCTTGACCTACAGTGATGCTCTGGATGGCTCCCAGCAGCAGCAGCAGCAAACCACCGAACCTCATGTGATCTGCGAGTGAAATGCACTTGGCCAGCTTTTGGCTTATGCCCTCCTGCCACAGCACTTCCACCCCCACACGACACTCCTGCCACGTCTTCTCATCCAGACCTGGCCACTGTCACAGCACCGAGTGCTGGAACAGAGCCTTGGGATCGTTCCCGCAGTCACAGCACAGCCACAGCTCCGAGGAGCAGTGTGCTCCAAACCAACAGGCTGAGCACAGTGAACCCAACCTCTCCTATGGACATGTCAGCTGCCAGCCTCACAACCCACCGCAGGAGAAACCAGGGGTTTGAGCAACATTTTACAGAGGAGCCATCACAAGGAGCATGAGAGATGCTGGGAGATGTGCAGTCTGCCCAGGGCCTCACAAACTCAGTTCAAATGAGCAAAGAAGAAGGGTAGTGCAGTGAATCTCGTATTAAGTGGCTTCTTTGGGCAGCTGGTTCTAGTTCCCTGTCACACCACAGATGTTATGCAAAAGATTGTTGTTGCCTCAGTTTCCCCTTTCTGAAATTGCACCTTTGAGACACTGAGGGGGTGAAAGGTTTTCTCACTGCCTTTGGGAATGACTTGGTTTCTGTGTTTCTTAGTCTAGAGCACATACAGGTGGCTTCATGGGGATTGGACTGGATGATCTTTTGAGGTCCCTTCCAATCCCTAATGACTCTTAAGGACTGGAAGGGACCTCCAAAGACCATCCAGTCCAATTCCCCTGCCACAGCAGGATCACATAGACCAATTTGCACAAGAACATCTCCAGGCAGGTTTTAAACATCTCCGGGCAAGGAGACTCCACAACCCCCATGGGCAGCCCCTTCCAGGGCTCTGCCACCTTCACTGTGAGAAGTTCCTTCTCATATTGATGTGGAAACTCCTATGTTCCAGCTTATACCCACTGCCCCTTGTCCTATCGTTAGATGACACTGAGCAGAGCCTGGCTCCATCCTCCTGACACCCACCTCTCACATATTATAGACATTAATGAGGTCACCCTTCAGTCTCCTCTTCTCCTAATATTCTGTGATTTCATGGGATCTTCTACTTTCCCTAATCATAGAATCATTAGGGATTGGAAGGGAGCCTGGAAGATCATCTAGTCCAATCCCCCTGCCACAGCAGGATCCCCTAGATTCAGTCATTAGGGATTGGAAGGGACCTCGAGAGATCATCCAGTTCAACCCCCCAACACAGCAGGATCCCCTAGATCCAGTCACACAGGAACATGGCCAGGCAGGTTTGGAACGTCTCCAGAGAAGGAGACTCCACAACCCCCCTGAGCAGCCTCTACCAGGGCTCTGTCACCCTCACTGGGAAAGAAGGCCCCATTGTTGCCTCCTGGCCATCCTGTTTGCCGCCAAGACCCTTTCTCCTCTGCTGCTCTCTGTATAAGCAACCAGGACCACCTTGCACACAAGAACAGATCTTCATTGCTGGACACAACCCAACTTGAACCTTGAGTAAAATCTGCTGCTTTATTGTAGGCAGCAAAGATAGAGTGGTGCAGATACCCGTGAAACTCAGCAAATCCTCCAGTCAGAATAGAATTGTACTGGAAGAGGTGGGGGAAAAAAAAGTAGCTTTTCTCTCAAAGAAAAGGTGGTTTCAAATTAAAATTCATTAAAGAGGGGCAGCCGCCACGTCTCCGTGCTCTTTGAGGAAGTATATCCGTTTCATTTAGTGCGCTGCCCAATTAAAAAGAAGTGGTCCCTTATTACAGATACGATTTACTCGCTGATAAACTGCTGATTTATGGCTCGCTGGGGCATATATTGAATACTGTCAAGAAAAAATAAATGAAAGGACACCCAAAACTATCTGCAGTGCTACAGTGACTCAGTCTGAAAAGGATCTGAGGAAGCGAAGACCCCAGGGAGTTCAATGTAATCTTTGCCTGGGATAAAAGCGCCGAGAACTGCTGATCTTCACAAAAGCATCGCTCGCTGCTAGCCCCAGCTACCCTGCACACGGACACACACGGGCACACCCTTGTCCTCCTGCTCCTCCTTGTTGTGTACCCCAGCCGAGGAGCAGAGCATGAGCCTTAAACTAGAGTGTGGGTTTTCAACTGGACTAAACAGAGGAGGTTCCGCAGCAATCTGAGAAGGACCTTCTTCACACTGAGAGTGATGGAGCGCTGGAATGGGATGCCCAGGGGGGTTGTGGAGTGTCCTTCTGTGTCTAGTTCTGGGGCCCCCAGTTCAAGAAGGACATGGAGCTGCTGGAGGGAGTCCAGTGTAGGGCAACAAGGATGATGAAGGACATGGAGCACCTCCCTTATGTAGAAAGGCTGAGGGAGCTGGGTCTCTTGAGCTTGGAAAAATGGAGACTGAGGGGTGACCTCATTAATGTCTATAAATACGTGAGGGGTGGGTGTCAGGAGGATGGAGCCAGGCTCTGCTCAGGGGCATCTAGTGGTAGGACGAGGGACAATGGGTGTGAGTTGGAAGCTTGGAGAACAGGAGACTGAGGAGTAACTTCAGTGTTGATAAACATGTGAAGGGTGGCTGTTAGGAGGATGGAGCTAGGCTCTGCTCAGGGGCATCTAATGATAGGACAAGGGGCAGTGGGTGTGAGCTGGAACAGAGGAGGTTCCATATAAATGTGAGAAGGAACTTCTTCCTGGTGAGGGTGATGGAGCCCTGGAACAGGCTGTCCATGGGAGTTGTGGAGTCTCCTTCTCTGGAGACATTTAAAACCCGGCCAGATTTGTTCCTGTGCAGCTTGGTCTAGGTGATCCTGCTGTGTCAGCGGGATTGGACTAGATGATCTTTCAAGCTCCTTTCCAATCCCTAATGTTCTGTGAATCTGTGGTCCTCCTGTGGCAGAGGGATTGGACTAGATGATCTTCCGAGGTCTCTTCCAATCCCTAATGTTCTCTGATTGTGTGAATCTGGGTTGGACTCATTTGTAGACCAATATAGGACTTCTCCCAGCCCCCTTCCCCTGGGGATAGCAGACACCCACAGTAAGACGAATGGGCTGCCTTTACCACCACGAAGGAAGCCTTGCTCAGAAAACTCCATAAAGGACCAAGAAGTTGCTCTTCATCTCCTCTCCCCCTCCTCTCTCGCCTTTTCCCACCTCAGAAAGTAATCTCCTCCTTTCGTCACATATTATTGAAATCCCAGCTCTTAAAAAAAAACCTCTCATTTTTCGCCCAGACTGAGAGCATGTCATTCGGAAGTGATGTGCAAGGCAGGAGATAACCAGGTAGAACTCAGCGATTCGCCACAGAAAATGGCTCCATGTATGGTTGTAATGCTATCAGAGTCCGTCCCTCAATAGCTCTTTACCGCTCCCGAGCTCAGAATCTGCTGATTCAAGAACTTTGCCTGCACAGGCAGGCGGTGGAGGAGGAGGAGGAGGGGACAGAGCTGTGGGGAGATGGGAAGGTATATAAAAATAGAGCATTTGCCGTCTGGACGGAGCACATAATAATGCAAAGGCTCTGCTTTCTTCCCTTATATTTTTCCCTTGGTGATGTGGGAGAAGCGGCACGCGGTTCCCCCCTGCCTGCTCTCCCGGTCTGTGTCCTCATTTCATGCTTTAGTTGTGCTGATTGGGAGGGCTGAATCCCCTCAGCCAACTGCTTAGTGCAAAACAGTTGCACCCGTCTGAAACGGAGAGAGGTTAGAGGCTAACTCCATCCAGACAGGGGATTTTGCAGAGGCAAATGGGGTCTCTGGAGGGGAGAAGAAGCGGCTGCGTTAGTCCTTGGACCAGGAGGTCTCTCATAGCAAAGGAGTTTGGAGAGAGATGGCCCACTCAGTTCTCTTCAACCAGAAATATTGTGTCTGTGTGTGCAGAGCAGGAGATACCTCTCTGCTCAGCAGTGTGGTGGTGCCCAAGTCTTTGGGGCATACATAGAGGGGCAAACAATCCCTAAGTCTTTGGGGCATACATAGAGGAGCAAACACACACCAGCTTTAAACATCCAAGCGGGTTGGAGGTGGGGTAGAGATCATAGAATCACTGAACATACTGCCTTGGAAGGGATCTCCAAAGGTCATATAGTCCAACCCTTCTACTACAACGTCTCTAGCTAGGACAGGCTGCTCAGACTCTCAGTGTTTTGGCTTTTGATCATAAAGAAATAGACAAATTCACAGAATCACAGAATCATTCAAGTTGGAAAAGACCCTTGGGATCATCGAGTCCAACCATCAACCCTACTCCACACATTCACCCCTAAACGAGGTCCATCAACACTACATCTAAGTGGCTTTTAAACTCCTTGGGAGCATCGAGTCCAACCATCAACCCTACTCTACACATTCACCCCAAATCAGATCCCCCAACACTACATCAAAATGACTTTTAAACTCATCCAGGGATGGGGACTCAAGTTAATACAGCTGGGGCTCCAGCAGCATCTCTGACACATTCCTGGATTGTAGCCCTGGCTCTTTCGATTTTGGGTGTGAGTTGGGGTATCAAAAACATTTTGGGTAGTTTTATAAACCGGTGCATTAACATATCAAACTATTTTTGGTAGATCAGGGGATTTCTGTGGTAGGAAACTTGGTGTAGCCACATGGCCACTGTTTGGTAGCATGAACTACCTTCCAAGCACAGGATTCACCATTCTGAAAGGGAGCTTTTACCTTCTGCCATTGAGGGGAAATCACTGCAGGCTTCTTCCATCCAGCACCCATCTGTGCCCTGGTCTGTTTAAGAGAAGGGTAGGTGTTGCGTTGAAGGATGGGGTTCAGTGGTGTTGACTAGAGATGCTCTGCGGTCTCTGCTGGAGACACCTCATCCAATATGGGTGTGACCTCTCCTTGCACCCAGACCACATCTGTGTGCTCCTGCCAGGTTCCAGAGAACCTGAGAGACTGGCAGGAGCGGGATGTTGATTGCCCAGACCAAGGTAGGATGAAACCTGCCTGACCATGTTCCTGTGTGACTGGATCTAGGGGATCCTGCTGGGACAGGAGGGTTGGACTCGAGATCCCTTCCAATCCCTAATGTTCAGTGATTCTATGATTGTATGAGCAGTGATGCTGGTCTGACCTCTCCGCAGCCTGCTTGCCTCTCACCTCAGTTCCTACACATTGAAGTTTGACAACTCAACCACATCCTACTTGAAGAGAAACAAATGGATTAAGCTGATCAGAGAAGTTTTTTGTCTCTCTGGCAGATCCCCATCTCTGATTGTGGGGTCGGGCAGCCGCTCGCTGTCCTCTGCACTCACACATCCACCATCACACACGTTTAGCAGGGGAAATTCACCCCTACCCGCCCTTCCATCCAAGGTGAACTGGCAGCCTTAGGTTTCCTGTCAATTTTCTAGTCCTCATAAATTCAGGAGCCGTCAGCAAAGTAAAGGAGGATCACAATACCATACATGGAGAACTGCATAATCTTGAAGATGAGAGTAAAGGAACTGGGATGAAATTTAAGACTACTAAATGCAAGGTCATGCACTTGGGGATTAACAAGAAATTCTGCTCTAAACTGGGAGCTCATCAGCTGGAAATGAGAGAGGAGCAGAAAGATGTGAGTGTATTAGTTACCCAGAGGATGTCTACGAGCTGCCAATGAGTCATACTATGAAAAAGAGATGGTCCTAGATTCTTTTGGGTCAAGCATTTCCAGTTCAGACCCGTGGCACTGCAGTGGTGTCCTGTATGCCATGGGCAAGATTTCACCTGGGGATTTCTCTGTGTGGAAGAGGCTGTCCAGCCCACAGAGAATCATCAGAGAACATTAGTAATTGGAAGGGACCTCGAAGGATCATCCAGTCCAATCCCCCTGACACAGCAGGATCACCTAGGTACAGTCAACACGAACATGGCCAGGTGGGTTTGAAACATCTGCAGAGAAGGAGACTCCACAACCTTCCCTGGGCAGCCCCTTCCAGTGCTCCGTCACCCTCACCGTGAAGAAGGTCCTTCTCACATTGATGTGGAACCTCCTCTGTTCCAGCTCATGCCCGGTGCCCCTTGTCCTATCATTAGATGCCCCTGAGCAGAGCCTGGCTCCATCTTCCTGCCACCTACCCTTTCCATTGTTATCAACATTCATGGGGTCACCCCTCAGTCTCCTTTTCCCCAAGCTCAAGAGACCCAGCTCCCTCAGCTTTTCCTCAGCAGGGAGATGCTCCCCTCCCTTCATCATCTCTGTGGCTCTGTGCTGAACTGAAATGGAGAATGGGAAAGGGACTAGAGAGGTGGTGTTAAAGGATCAGTGGTTTCCAGAATTGCTGTGGTCCAGATGAGAGCCACCCTCTCCAACCAAGAAAGCTGCTTTCATAGAAGCATAGAATCATAGAATCATTAGGGATTGGAAGCGACCTCGAAAGATCATCTAGTCTAATCCCTCTGCCACAGCAGGATCCCCTAGACCAAGTCAGGTTTCCCTCTGTCAGGTTTCCCCTCTCCACTCTAGGCTAATCCACCTCAAAAAAATGAATCTCAACCTAAAACAGAGATGCTGCAAGAGGTACCCATGAGCATCGTGTTGAGTTTTACCTCTTTCATAGTTGTGTTGGGTTTTACCTCTTTTAGTGTTGAGTTTTACCTCTTGTAGTGTTGGGTTTTACCTCTTTTAGTGTTGAGTTTTACCTCTTTTAGTGTTGGGTTTTACCTCTTTCATAGTTGTGTTGAGTTTTACCTCTTTTAGTGTTGGGTTTTACCTCTTTCATAGTTGTGTTGGGTTTTATCTCTTTCAGTGACATTCAAATCTCAGCCAGGGGCATAAGGAGGACTTTTTCCAGGCTGTAGCAAAGCCTGTTGCCATCTATTTGCGCACACACATCCCTGTCACAGGGTGTCACCTTCATGCTAGCCCAGATAGATGTCCCAGTCGTCGGGGGCCTCCCATCCCACAGCACTTCGCATCCTCTGCCCCCGCCTTTCACGAGTTGCCGCAGGGGATTTAGTGTAAAGGCCTTGGAATAAAATGCACACTGGGAACAGGTTTATACCTGGTATTTATTGGCACACGAGCAATGTTTCAAGCTGTGCTAAGGGGGTTTTGTCATCCTCTTCAGTAGTTCTCGCTACATAAAGCATCGCCTCATTCTCCTGGCTGCCCTTCTCTAGTGCTCTTCCCATCAATGAACCTTTGGTATCATAGAATCACAGAATCATAGAATCATTAGGGATCGGAAGGGACCTCAGAAGATCATCTAGGTATCTCCCAAACCTGTTCAAAACCTCATGGGGCATTTTCTGCGTTGCTTTGACCAAGCCCTTGTTTTAACTAGTTTCTTGAATGTGCACGGGAAGGGGCTGCCCGGAGAGGTTGTGGAGCCTCCTTCTCCAGAGATGCTTAAAACCCACCTGGCCATGTTCCTGTGCGACTGCATCTAGGGGATCCTGCTGTCTCAGGGGGATTGGACTGGATGATCTTTGGAGGTCCCTTCCAATCCCTAATGACTGGATTAATTCATAAATGAATATAAATATCAGAAGGAACTTCTTCATGGTGAGGGTGCCAGAGCCCTGGCAGGGGCTGCCCAGGGGGGTTGTGGAGTCTCTTTCTCTGCAGATGTTTTAAACCCTACCTGGCCATGTTCCTGTGCTACTGGATGTAGGGGATCCTGCTGTGTCAGGAGGGTTGGATTAGATGATGTTTCAATGTTCCATCAAATCCCTAATGTTTCTATGATTCTATGATTGAGTCTGAATCTCAAAACAAAGGTGTTCTGGTCTCCTCAAGCAGCAGTTCTCACAGAATCACACAACATTAGGGAATTGAAGGGACCTCAAAAGATCATCCAGTCCAATCATAGAATCATAGAACATTAGGGATTGGAAGAGACCTCAAAAGATCATCCAGTCCAATCATAGAAGCATAGAATCAATAGGGTTTGGAAGGGACCTCAAAAGATCATCTAGTCCAATCATAGAAGCATAGAATCAATAGGGTTTGGAAGGGACCTCCAAAGACCATCCAGTCCAGTCCCCCTCCCATAGCAAGATCCCCTAGATCCAGTCGCACAGGAACATGGCCAGGCGGGTTTTTGTGCCCTTGTGCCTTCAGCTGGTTGTCTCCCTCTTTTCACATCCACAAAAGTCCCGCCAAGAAGAAAGTCTTCAGGTCCTGCTCACATTCAGCGACTACTCTGGCCCCCAGAAGTCCCTTTCACAGCTCACAATGCCGCATTGTGATTAGATATAAACTGAAAGTGTGTTCCCTGCCCTTCGGTAATTACACTGGCTTACGGGAGCTTTATTCAGCGCCGAGCTTTATTATTCCACAGAATGAATTTCTGTATAATTTTCCTCTCCTCCAATGCACAGATGAGAAATCGTATTTTTGGTCCGAGTTGGGAAGAAAAGCTCAGTTATCACTCGAGAGTCTGGTGTTATTTTCCCCCGGAATTAGAAAAACCCATCTGGGTGTACGACCCCCGAGCACCCTCCTGCCTCTCCATTCACAGCCTTTTGTATGCACATGAACCTTATCAATTTCCACCGCTGCAGAAAGGTGAGCCCAAACAGCAAGCCTCCCCCAGTCTTCCTCCCTCTAATGGAAATGTGGCAGCTGGAGCAGTAAATGCATGTAAAACCCTCCTGCTCCTCTAAGGAAGGGGAGGGAGGTTGGGACGGAGAGCCTGGTTGGCGGCTGTTGCCCAGCAGCAGGGTGCCAGCATCAGTGCAGTCCTGTTGTCAGGACATCCAGGGATGTCTGGATCTTTCGCCTCCATCACCAATCCCTTGCCATAGAATCTTAGAAGCACAGAATCACCCAGGTTGAAAGGGACCTCCAAAGGTCATCTAGTCCAACCTCCCTGTAGGGAGCAGGGACATCCTCAACTAGATCAGGTTGCCCAGAGCCTTGTCCAGCCTCATCTTGAAGATCTCCCGGGATGGGGCCCCAACAACCTCCCTGGGCAACCTGTTCCAGTGTTCAACCCTCCTCCTGCTAAAGAACTTCTTCCTAACAGCCCCTTTCAATCTGCTCTTCTCTACTGTGAAACCACTGCCCCTCGTCCTATCACTCCAGGGCTTCATAAACAGCCCCTCTGCAGCCTTCTTGCAGCCCATTGCTAAACCATGTTCTCAAGCTCCATAGCTACATGATTATCAAACACATCCAGGGGTGGTGATTCAACCCCCTGTGACCCTGGCCAGCCCTCTTTTTTCATCTGCATCATCCACAGTAAATCCAATGGAATCAGCTCCTCTTTGTGGTCTTCCAGTTGGTGCACCTCACTTTAAAGCCAAAAAGCCTCGCGGCAAGTTAGGGTAAACACCTTCGGTTCACTACTTTTCCCTGACCATGGCTGTTGGGATGTTCTCTCCTGACACAGGAGGCTGAACCTACTCACTAACTACTCACTTTGCCGAGGGTGGTGGTTGACTCCCCAGCCCTGGATGAATTTAAAAGATGCTTAGATGTAGTGTTGGGGCATCTGATTTAGGGGTGAACTTGTAGAGGAGGGTTGATGGTTGGACTAGATGATTCCAAAGGTCTTTTCCAACCTGAATGATTTTGTGACTTTTATTGTTGGGTTTTTTACCAGCAGGGAAGACTTTTGCACTAAGACAGGGGCTATGAATACAAGCACAACATCCACACATCCTGCTTTTGCTGGGACAAGTCTGGACTTCCATCCACTTTCCTGAGTGCTCCAAATTCACCTCAGGATGCACAGAAGAATCTCGGTATTTTATCAGCAAAAGTAGTCACTGGTTTCTTCTTAAATAAATGCAAACTATTCTTTGCAGAGTGTCACTAAGCTGGCTACGATACTTCTGTGGACTCAATAGGTGAAGAACAAGCAGAGCCACAAAAATGATGAAGGGAGTGGAACATCTCCCTGATGAGGAAGGAGCTGGGGCTCTTGAGCTTGGAAAAAAGGAGGGGTGACCTCATGAATGTTTATAAACATGTGAAGGGTGGGTGTCAGGAGGATGGAGCCAGGCTCTGCTCAGTGTCATCTAATGACAGGACAAGGGGCAACGGGTGTCAGCTGGAACAGAGGAGGCTCCACATCAATCTGAGAAGGAACTTCTTCATGGTGAGGGTGACGGAGCACTGGAAGGGGCTGCCCAGGGATGTTGTGGAGTCTCCTTCTGTGGAGACATTTAAAACCCACCTGTTCCTGTGCAACTGAATCTAGGTGATCCTGCTGTGGTGGGGGGATTGGCCTAGATGATCTTTTGAGGTCCCTTCCAACCCCTGATGTTCTGTGTGATTCTGTGATTCTCACCAGGGAAACCTCACCAATGCAGTTTGGATTGAATTAAAAATATCCCAAAGCCTATGTTCTTGTAAAATCTCTCATAAGAAAATGTATTTGCTGCAAAGTTCTTATTTAAGTAAAAGTGTCGGAATTGGAGGGGTATTTTTAGCTAGTAAAAGTTAGATTTAGTTTCCAAACATTTTAATGTCCATATCATATTCATGTACAACAAAACAATGCCAAACACACACCCCAGTGATTTAACACTAACAGAATACAACATTTCAGCAACCACAGGCTGACATGTTTCAAATCTTTGTATTTCAGTATTTAACTTTTTCTTCCTACTTGCAAGCTTTTTTCTTTCTTTTTCATTGAGACTTGGTCTCATGTGGAATAGGGCACTGTTCTTCTGATTACTTTTTCTATGCACTTGTCTTTACCCTCCAGCATAACTGTCCTAGAAAAGCCCTAATTGAAAAAAGCCTATCAAAGTACATGAGACGTTAGGAACCACGACAGATGAACTTTCCCTTTGTTATATACTGCAAACATTCTTGAGGGACTGGTAGATTAGGGTAGTTGAAAAGGAGAAGATCATTTCAGTGCCATAAATAGGATGTACCAAAAAATCCTCTCAAAGATTTTCCTGTTGCTGTTTGGCACCTGTATGGGCTACTTTAGCTCATCAGCAAGCAAGGTGCTACCCACTGTAGCAGCTACTGTCCAATCCTGTGCTGCACTGCTCTCCCAGTGACAAAGATTTTTCAAATGTCTAATCTGAAATTCCTGTTCTGCTTATTCACCGTCCAGTTCTGAGTTTTCCGTAGTTACAACTTGGCCTCTTCCTCTCCTGTACCTGTGCTGTCAGCTGCTGGTGTGAGTAACACCAAAGGTTACGAGAGAAGTGTTAACGAGTCCAGGCATTAAATCTCAAGTTTAGAGGAAAAATGTTTGCAATGAGGAAAAATGTCAAAATCTTGGGGAAATCTGCATTGATCTATTTCTGATCACAGTGCATTTGACAAACTCCAAGGGTTAAAAACATCACAAATACCTGCATATGCACAGCCCTGCAAAATCAGAGTCTGCATAAGCTGAGCAATTCAGTCATTCATTGCTCATTCTTAAGGTTGATTGTTCTCATGTCTAATCAACAGAAGCAACTTGAATGGGTTTAAATGACTACAGAGATCTGAGTGGACCCCAGGCATTTTAGTTAGAAGCAACTTGAATGGGTTTAAATGACTACAGAGATCTGAGTGGACCACAGGCATTTTACATAAATGTAATTATTTTCAGAACTCTTAACTTCTCAAACTGAATTAAACACAGTGATATTTCAATGAAGTTCTCATTACTTGCTTTAATATGCACAGGACAAAGATCAACTTCTCTGCAACTTTTCTCATTGTAACTCTTGGTGTTACAAATCTCTTCAAATTAATTGAGATATTTACACAGACAGAAAGGAGACCAATTTCTCACTTACACGTTGACTAACCTGCTTGACTTGTTTAATTTCTGGAAAGGCATATCGTATCCATTTAACCAGTTTGTTGGGTTTTAGGTGGAATAACTCACCACTGCATGATCTCAGGAGACACAGAGATGGACAAAAACCACCTTAGTAAATAAAGCAGCAGGAACAACCACACTTAGGACAGTAGTCTGACAATCTGGATTCATTTATTCTTTCCATCATGAACTCCCTAAATACCCTGATTGCTTGCTTTCCCTGTGCCTCATTTCCCACTCTGTTAAGTGGAAAGTGCCCTGACACGAGAGCGCATTCAGGTAGGCAACGAGACATTACAATGATGGACATAGCAAGACATGCTATTTGCACTGCAAAACAGACTCCATGGAAACTTCCTAAATTACCAGGGCCTATTCCATGCCACTTTCTTTTAAAATTGCGTGAAGAAAAAGTGCTCTCAGGTGTGTGCAAAGGTCTGTCATGGAGAAGAAACTGAGAGGAGTTATAATTCGTGTCCTGGCTTTACACTGAATAAAATGAAGGGTTATTTAAACTAGACAGAGTCCAGCAAACAACAGCTAAGACGTACTTAAAATACAGTGTACACATCCCAAAAAATAACAGTTCTGAAAGGTCAAGTTTGTATGTATCCCTTTTGGAAACCAAATACCATTCGTCTGTAATTTCCCCTGAACAAATCAAAAAAAAAAAAAGGAAAAAAAAAAGATGAGCCCTGAAAAGGTCATTTTGTTGCTAGATTCAAGGAACAGACATTTAATGTATTGCACATTAGCAAGCAACGAGCAAAATGTGAATCCACTGTCACTTCAGGTTTTGGACCCTTTTGATTCTGTAACAGAATTCCCATCTCTAAAACACTCAGAGTATGAAAGGCTGCTTATTGCAAGGGAAATAGCATCGCGGTTTATGCTTCATTGCCCAGCAATTTATGGAACCTCTCCAAGAGCTACAATAAAGCAACAATCAGATTAATAATAATATTAAATAATAATCAATAATAGGAACTGAATTCAGTGCTCTCATACTTAAGAAGTGCTAAACAAGACCTAATCCTATCATCCCAGGGACATAGTTGAGGCACTGTCCCTGGATGTATTTAAAGATCATTTGGATGAAGTGGTGAGAGAGGTGGTTTAGGGGTGAACTTGTAGGGTAGGGTAGATGCTTGGACTTGATGATCCCAGAGCTCTTTTCCAACCAGAGTGATTCAGTGAGTCTGTGATTCTGTGATCTCTTTTAGGTCCCTTCCAGCCCTGCAGGGGGATTGGACTAGATGATCTTTCGAGGTCCCTTCCAATCCCTAATGATCCTATGATTCTAAGTAGATCACTATGAATCCATGCTGCACAGTCCTGTAACCATAAAGGGTACTCTGGAAGTCCTTAAGTCTTTCCGTAGCGCTTGCTAACCCCAGAATTACATTCTTTGTCCTAATCAAATGGGTTTAAATTACCCTTTCAACAAACTGTTGATTATTTTGCTGTTAGCTAGCAGGCCATCCTCACAGTGACTTTCTAAAATGATTTAATCTACAAACTAATTCTGTGTACAGAAAAAAAATAAAGCTAGATCCACTAATTACATATGTTAAAACGCTTCCACATTCCACCGTGTTTGCTCAAGGACTGTTATTTATAAATGAATATATTTAAATAGGCATTAACATTAATTAATTCAGAATATGAAAGAGACATTCATGTTTCATATTATGCAAACTACTCTCTGGAACACCTTGTCGCATAAATAATGCTTTTAAAAATGTCTTCTGAAGAGTTACTAACAGTGATAGTGTAATACTTTGAACATAAGTGCCACATTTATAAGCAGAATAGACAGTATTAAACTACCTCACATTAACGGCGTCTCAGTGTGTACTATCAGTGTTATTAAGCTACTGCTTTTGAAATGAGGCATCATGAAGATCATCCATTATTATTACACCTGTTAGAAACAGCTTCAGTTACTTACCTTAGACAACAGATGTCAAGTGATAATTCCCAGCTCTGAAATTAAGTTTTACTCTGTTCATACAGCAATTCAGATTGCTTTAAAGATAGTGAATATGGTCTAATAAAAGAATCAGGGTATAAGTGGTACCTCATGAGATCATTTTGTTCGCATCTGTGCATTGTCCTACACAAAGGCAGGTTGCAGCGTGATTATGATCCTCCTAGCAGATGTGTAAGTTTCTTAAAAAGGCCCCAGTGATGGAGGTTCCACAGTCACCCCAGAAGTCCAGAGTGCCTGATGATCCCCATGCTGGAAAGGTCTTGTCTAAAATCTAAATTAAATCTCCATGCTGACATTTAAGCCAGTTGCTTCTTGTTCTGATATAGTAGAGAGCATTCCCTGTCTACAAATAGAGAAAAAAAACCCAAAACACCAAAACTCTCTTCCCCTTTTCAGGAGTTCTTTAAATTTATAGATTCCCTATAGCCTTCTCAACTTTAAATCAATGAAGGTATGCGAGTACCATCTCAACACTCCTACTCCCCCTTTCAGTGCTTCCCTGTCTACTCTCCAAGAGCCGGACACCTGTCAAAAAAGTGAGGCCGAAAGCTTACAGAGCAGGATAGAAGGGCTGCTTCACCAGCCTGACAGACCTTTCTTTTAAACAATATCAAGCCCGCACCTCTGCTGCATTGGAAACATGGTGACACATTAATTTCTGACTCACGACCGTTGCACCTCAGTTCTTGAATCATAGAAGTTCGTTGCTCTCTTTTCCTCTTTTGCAGGTGGTTACTTCTTTCTCAGTGCAGAATCACATATTTGCCAGTTACAGCACTGGGAATTGCAGTTTTTCAATCAATTACTTCAGATTCTCAATTTTTATATTGTACGGACCATAACCGTGTTCCACTGGATGTTTGCCGTCTCTTACTTCAACGACAGCTACAGATGCAATTACCGTGGTCTGTCTCTTTAATCAATACCAGAATCAGATCTCAGCAGAAGGCCATTTGATGTGCCTTTTCCTTTTCACAGTGAACCACTTGTGACCATAACTACTCTAAACACACAGTTGTACACTCACTTCTTTTTTATCTAAAAGGTCTGTCTAGTCTGTAGTATCAAGAAATCAGTCTGGGTTAGTGTGACTTCTACTTGAAGAAATACCACTCATATCTTCACTTTCTTCTAAATTCTTACGGATCATTTTAAAAATTGTTTATTCCAGCAATTTCCTAAAATTTAATCATAAATTGGCTCGTGTCACTACACCCCCCCCCTTTTTCTAAGAATTACAATCATCCCTTTCTTGAATCTCAGTTGTCGTAGCTATCTCATAGATAACTCCTATGGGCTTTGGGGGTCAGATGCGTGTTTAGCCAATTTTCTAAAAGTTCTGGAATAAATTTAACCAGGTTAGCAAATCCTAAACCATTTAGCAAGCACTCTTTAACCCATCTTCTACATTACTGCTTGATACTGTACCCCTTTTTCACTGTAGGTGCTAGCAGACCTCTAAAGAGGTTTTAATTAAAGCGCTTCTTTAAACCAAGCTCTTTTCCTAGCACGAAGTCAGAAAGATGAAGTGTACATACTAGCACTTTAAAGAGAGGTTCAAGTGCAGAACAGGTATATTTAGATTTTCAAATAATGTCAATGCATTGTCTAACCTGCAAGACAACAAAAGGGTAGGCACTGCATTTGTTTCCTATGTGAACTGATGTGAACACATGAAGGCCAAATTATAGTGACTGAATTGAAGCCACGCCAGTTTAGAAAAAGCCAAAATTTCTGAAACATACTTGGACCCTACATCACACAGTGACTTTGGGTCCTCAAAATCTTGAGAATTTTTGTCGTATTACATTGAATCCAAATTTCATATTTCTTTTTCTTCACTATTTCCTTTCTATATTGTTCTATTGAATTGTAACATATAAAATTTAAAAAGCAGATGAAAAGAAAATAAAAAATAACTGAGCAGGAAAACTGGGCTGTTGTCCAGCAAAGGGGAGCTTCCTCTTTACAATTACCTCTAACTCTTTAACGCCATCTATTACTTGAGATTACTGGTACACCGAGAATGTAAATGAAACGTTTTACTGCAGCATCACTGCCAGTCTCACAACTATTCTAAAGTGGTACTTTAAGCTACTTGAAGCACAAATGACATTACCATTAAGGAAGGTAAATGGTGATGTAAGGGTGACAGCACTGGAACAGAATGGGCTGCCCAGGGGGGTTGTGGATACTCCTTCTCTGGAGACATATAAACCTGCCTGGACATGTTCCTGTGCGACTTGGTCTACGTGATCCTACGTGGTCTACGTGGCAGGGGGATTGGACTAGATAATCTTTCAAGGTCCCTTCCAATCCCTAATGTTCTGTGATTCTGTGATGCACCATGGCTGACTGATGCCTTTAAATGGTCTCAAGCTTTAAAACCTACAGTATTAAGCAAAATAACCACCATTTTCAGTGCCTTGCAAAGGGGGCAAACAAAGAGGTGCATATACCAGCAGTCTTGTCTGTCTCAGGATGGAAATGCCCAGATCCACTTTAATCCTCAATGTAAGAATGACAAATAGCCTTGTATTAGACACTGAACAAGCATGCCGTGCTGCTTCGTGCACTGTGTTGGGTACATAAAGCTCTTCTAGACAATCCTTGCAGAAGTTGAGCCCATGTTGCTTGGTTAAAAACCTCCCTGTTCATTAAAAAATTAGGTTCATCCTGCCACTGATCATGTTTTTATTTCAATTGCCCCACTCATGAGAAGTTTAAAGCCCCAGTATTTTTCACATCAACAACACAATGACAAACCACTAGTAAAGCCAGAGTTTTAAGTTATCCTCCGGAAGTTCAAAAAAGTAAGTCTGGTCCATCAAAATGCACAGAAGATTTTTAAATGTGGCATTTTCAGAGAAAGTAGGACACCGGACAGAAATCTGAGTGATCGACTAAAGAAACAGTTAAAACTTCACAGATTTGCTCACTATACCTGGTACATTCAGGTCAGCAAGAACTTGCCACATGCTGCTTGTGGGAATGACATGTGGCCACAGCCAACTCACTGTCTGCAAGGGAGAGAACACCTTTGAAACAGATGCAGTTCTGCTACCTGATCAGGGAGATGATGTGAATTAAAGGAGCTCTCATCCGTTCACGTTGTTTTTAAGTATGAAACGACAGATTTAGCAGATGTGAGATGTTACACCTTTCAGCGTGGGTTGTCAGGAAGCTGATTGCAAAGCTTCCTGTGCCTGCTATGGACCTAGGAATGCAGGGTCACTGGCCATCCCTTACCTTTGAAAGAAACAAAGAAACCTAGGCAGACTACTCTGTATTCAGATACTCTGAACAGGAAAGTGGGTAGCAGGAAACTGCTCAGATGAGTAATTCTGGGGCTCACTTGCAATATTTTAATGGAGAATTATTTTAAGAGTTGAACTGCTACCTAGCAAGCTACAGCTGTTGAAGAGACTGGAACCTGTTGAATCTCCTAAAATATTTAAGCTACATCAGAATTTGAGCAATAGAAGGCTTCCAAGCATTAAATACCCTAATCCTAAAGTTCAGAATTCTGTTCTGAAACGTGAAGCACAACGCTAATTCCAGGAGACCATCTTGGCAATATCTGCAGCAGCATAAGTCGGGTTTTTATTCTCTTTACATTGGTAATAACTTTCTGCACAATCCAGCTGCAAACAAGGAAATCTGACTTTCCCAGTAGCGTCCCTGCAAGGGGTTGCACCGGTCTGGGTGTGCTCATACTCTACACATTAGAAAAAAAACACTGCGAAGAAGTTAATCCCTCACTGCTGCTACACTGAGACTTTCAATATAAAGGTGACAGAGAGTGTAAATCAAAGTACTCTGGCATTTTGAGCTCCAGTCAGACTGCTTCAAGAGAGAGAAGTGGGATGATTTAGAGTTCATCAATTATATCACATCAAATTAGCCTTCATCACTGGCTTGACTCGACAGCTTTCATCTATTCTAATTTACAACAGAGAGGACAGCCAAATACGGGATTGTGGCAATGACACTGTCAGAGGGAAGCACTTGTGCTCTGCAAGAATGGTGGACTCATCTGGACAGCGGCTTTGGCTGGATCAAAATCTCCAGCCACCGTTAGTTTCTTTCATCTGCTTTCACCTGACAACCCTCATCCTCATTTAAGGAAGCAATGTGCTTAGTATCTTTTTAGCAGTCCTGCAGTCATTGCCTTTCTGCAGACACTGTTCTGTACACACCTGCCTTACACGGTGATTTACCTCTGCAGTTAAGTCCTTAAAATAGATGTGTGTGCTGCTACTGGAATGCTATTGTAACTGGATGTGGTGAGGACCCAGGTAGCTATTTCAAAGGGAAATCACTGTCAGTAAATCGTTAGAATTTGCCTTCCAACTGACAGACTTAAAATTCAAACTTACCTTGGTTATTTAAAGACACTGACAGTGTGATAACTTAAAATCAGAGTGGGACATTGAAGAACCTTACACAGATACACTTGACAAAGTATTTTATGGTATGAATTCATCCCTTTGCTATGGATGTGCAAGCACTCTGCATCATTTTAATTGCAGTGCAGAGGGTTGGATTGATTCAAATGGAAAATGGGCCTTGTGTCAGCCCTCTGCATGGTGGTGAGTTTGCACAACTGGGATGAAAAGCCAACTCCACTGCTCCTACCCCACGAGATGAAAAGTCCAGGGGTTGGACTTGATGATCTATTAGGTCCCTTCCAACCCTGATAATACTGTGATACTGTGATACTGTGAAAAGCCAACTCCACTGCTCCTACCCCAAGGGATGAAAAGCCAACTCCACTGCTCCTACCCCAAGGGATGAAAAGCCAACTCCACCACTCCTACCCCAAGGGATGAAAAGCCAACTCCACTGCTCCTACCCCAAGGGATGAAAAGCCAACTCCACTGCTCCTACCAGGAAATACTAAGAAAGAAACCAAAATAATGGAAAAATACTGTTTTCTACACAGCATCTAGCTTCTCTCATCTCCTAAAGAAAACAATTTTTAAATGCAGGAAAATGACAATAGGCATTTAAAAAGCACATATTGCAATGATTTCACCAGAGTGAGCAGGCTCCCAAGATTGTATTTCCACACTCCTTCATCACAGTTTCTGTGCATATTGGCATCACACGTGTGTGTCTTCTACCTGCTTTTGTCTGATATGGCCCATTTCCAAATTAAATATTGCAAGCTCCAGGCCAGTCATCTTTCCCATTCCTTTACTTCCTCCCCAAACTTGGCTTTGCTGGTAGGATTTTAGGTAGCGAAACACTAATAAGCAGTTTTAAAGTTGTTTTAGTAACTGAATCAGATTAAAATGCTTAGAGACAAGTAAGTCATCTGACTGCTAGTTTTTAGAGACACCTACATGATATTAGGAATGACGACTACTAAGTGAAAACTTAGAGGCAGTATTACCTTTTACCTGGAATCTTAATTGTCTCCCCCTTTTTATGTGCAGTTTTATACAGTTTATATAAAGAGCAGACAAATACAGAGAAACACATTCATTGCTTTCCTCTTACAAGGAAAACTTTCCTCTTGCATTTGAAAATGCAAGACATGTTTTTATTCTTCCACAATACGCCCCTTTCTGCATAGAAATCTTTTACCTGCATTAGAGAAACATAAGTTTTTCAAGAATGTGGACTTGTTTCCTGTTATTTGTTCCAGCTGGAGATATATCGGTTTAAAATGTCAGGGAACCTGCTCTGTGTTAATGGATTGTTATATGGGCATCTGCTAAATGTTTTTGAATTTACACCACCATAATGTACGAGACAGCTGGAATTTCGCTAATTGAAATTTATTTAACAACAGAAAACCAACAACATCCTTAATTGGGAAGCAAAAGAAAACAATGATATGATCTACAAGTCAAAGGTGCACCCGTCTCAAAAGATTTTCCTTAACAGACCTATACTTATCCCAGTGCATGCCAAGCAAGGACTTGCCTTCAGGGGCTTCTTAAAAGGAGTATGACAGCTACGTTTTGGCTAATTAATTTTCCCTACTTAGTTGGAGTTGAAGAAAGTACTCTACCATGCAGTGCCAAACTTTTTAGCTATGTTTTTATTTTCTTACTTGAGGTCGTGGTCATTGCTTATTAACAAGGAAAAAGTTATTATTACATGAATATATGCAGAAATACATTCACATTCTCTCTGCCTTCTAGCTGAGGCACAATAAAACTTCTATCTTTGTATGCAGGTAGGGACCACCCTCAATGTTAGATCTAGCCCAGCTTAATACGCCAAATGAGAGCAGGTAAGCGTAGCGCACTGCAGAGGATGCAGCTCCTCTCTGTGAAGCAAAGATCAGACTTCTCTCAGCAAAGGTGAACTGAAAGGCCACAGATGTGTGAAGTGCAAGTGCAGTAGTGGGGTGTGATGATCTGAAAGGATTCTCTGATCCCTGTCACACATAAATGAAATACAGAAGTCATTAAAAGTATTATAGGAAAAACTTCTGGATAATGCCTTCATTGCAGCTTTCCTGCACTGCTGGAGGACTCACTCTCCACTGGTGTTCAATGCTTTGACAGTGCTTACAAAAAACTATTTAGATTCGGCACTGAGAACTGAGTACACTGCTAATAGGTCTTAGCAGCCTCAGCTAATGCCATCAGGAGGTGAGACTGATGCTCTCCACACCTAGTTAGATGAATCATGCAAAACAAGCTGGGAAGCTGCAGCTGCTCATCCTCTACACCTTGCTTTATTTGCCCTGTACTACTCCTCACACCACAACTGCAGGAGGAGGGCAGTGTGGGTTACTCATTTGCAAAGCCTGAATTTGAACCAGAGTCCAGAAATGAACACAGGCAGCTTGGTCTGGTTGGGATATGGATGTGAAAGGGTCATTATGCAGGATTTTCTTACACTTGAGCAAGCAGTTCCAAAGAGGTCCTAACAAATAGCGTGGTTATATTTAGCAATCGTTTACTTTATATTTTCAAATTTAAATATAGTTCAAAACACAAAAACCTGTTCCCACAGGATATTTCTTTAACATGTTATGAACACCCAAATGAATCGGAGAATCACAGAACATTAGGGATTGGAAGGGACCTCGAAAGATCATCCAGTCCAATCCCCCCACCACAGCAGGATCACCTAGATCAAGTCTCACAGGAACACATCCAGGTGGGTTTTAAACATCTCCAGAGAAAGAGGCTCCACAACCTCCCTGGGCAGCCCATTCCAGTGCTCTGTCACCTTCACCATGAAGAAGTTTCTTCTCCTATGTTCCAGCTCACACCCATTGCCCCTTATCCTATCATCAGATGACACTGAGAAGAGCCTGGCTCCAAATGAAGTAGGAAAAGTTTTTAAATATTTATTTTCTGACAATATATATATTTTGTATGAACTTACAATCACCAATTGATTCAAATCCATGATTCAAATACAAAACCCTACCCTACATAGTACTCCAAAATGCCTGAATGAAAAAAGTGGGAAAATGTTGACACTAGCGAATTTAGTTTCATAAAGGTACATCCCTGCACCTACAAACCATTGATTGCAGGACTACAGCTCTATTAGTAAAGAAAAATGAGTACTTTTTAAAAATTATTTGAATATTTGCCTTGCTTTATCATTTTTCAGCATTTTGATTCCCTTCCATTTTAACTCTGATGAATGATTCTTATGACTTCAACAGGAAAGATTTGCTTGCAGTTACATTTCACTGGCCTTTAAACTAACGTGCATCAATCCTGTCCTACAGGCAAAAGTCATTTCTGAGTTTCTCAATCTTTGATGGAAGGAAATGTTGACCTATTTCTCTGCAATTTTAAAGGCAAAAGATGTCAACAATTTTTAAAGATGGGTTTTTAAATGCAGGTGCAATAAAAGGTGCTCTAATAAAAATAAATATGTTGAAATTGTGATAGACTAAATTATTGTCTCTGAAAGCCGAAGCAGTCATACCCCACATAGGCAATCTTCTATTCGACTGCGCCAACATTTTAGGCACACAGCGACTATATCAATTAAAAGTGTTTGAGAGAATACCTGGTTTTTTTACATTATATGCTTTGGTATCAGAATCCTGAGGTTTTTCCTGAGAAATGCAGATATTTATAAAACATATACCTTAATATATAGTCTCAGCTGCAGCCTCTCCACCTATACCAAAAATAGAATAGGTCCTACTGACTTATTGACCACTCAATATTCCTGACAATCGGTTTACAGTCTGGGTCCAAATGTTTAAATCCATGCTGTACGGTTTTGTTTTAAAAGCTATGGCTTCTTTGACTGGAAAAGTGCAGGTTTTACCACTTAGTGCTCATTGCAGAAATGAATTGTGTTTGTATCTGAATTAGTCCAGAGGGGAAAAAATAAAAATCACTGGAATTCACAGATGCCAGAGCACAGACCCATGCACACTAAACACTTCAGCTACTTTGTCCTCTTCTATTATACTGAATGAGCCAAAGCTTACTGCAGCTGAGTTTCTCAATTCTATTTCATTTTTTTTAAAGTCCTGGCATTCTAACCACATTACTCACACAAAACAGACCAAGTACTTCCTTAATCAAGTCTTAAGAGATCAGGCACTTCCCTAATGATGCCCAGAAAGAGACCAGGTACTTCACAGAACAGCATCCTAGAATGGCTAGGGTTGGAAGAGACCTTAAAGATGACCTAGTCCCAACTGTCCTGCATAGGCAGGGACACCTTCACTAGACCAGGTTACTCAGGGCCCCATTCAACCTGGCCTTGAACACTTCCAGGGACAGAGCAGTCACAACTTCATCGGGCAACCTGTTCCAGCATCTCACCACCCTTACAGGAAATAATTTGTTCCTCATATCCAACCTAAATCTCCTTTCTTCAAGTCTGTAACCCTTTCCTCTTGTCCTCTTGCTATGCATCCATGCAAAAAGCCCTACCCCAGCTTTCTTATAGCCCCTTTCTGACACCAAAAAGCTGCTAGAATGTCACCTCAGAGCCTCTTCACTTTTCCAGGCTAAACAACCCCAACTTGCTCAGCCTGTCCTCATAGAGGAGGTGCTCCAGCCCTCTGATCATTTGGGTTGTTCTCCTCTGGACATGTTCCAAGAGCTCTATGTCCTCTTTACATTGGGGACTCCAGAACTGGACCCAGTACTCCAGGTGGGGTCTCACAAGTACTGGTTAGAGGAGGAGAATCATCTCCCTTGAATAATTGTCACTGCTTCTTTTGATGCAGCCCAGGACACAGCTGGCTTTCTGGACAGCAAGTACACACTGGCGGCTTCTGTTAACTTTCAGGTCCACCCCCACTCGCAAGTCCTTCTGCTCAGGGCTGCCTTCAATCCTTTTTCCTCCCAATCTGTATTCGTGCGTGGGATTGCCTTGACCCAGGTGCAGAACCTTGCACTTGCCTTTGTTGAACTTCATGCAGTTTGCTTTTTGAGCCTAGCAAGGTCCCTCTGGATTGCCTCACTTCCCTCCAGTGTGTTGACATCACCACACAGTTTGTTGTCATCAGCAAACTGATTGAGGGTGCCTTCAATTCCACTGTCCATGTCACCAACAAAGATGTTAAATAACACTGGTCCAAGTACCAGCTCTTGAAGAACAGCATTCGTCACACCTCTCCATTGGAACACTGTGCCACTGATCACAACTCTTTGGATGTGACAACCCAGCTAGCTCCTTATGCAACAAGTGGTCCATCCACTGAATCCATATTGTTCCAGATCAGAATGTCATGCAAGACAGTGTTGAATGCTTTGCACTGGTCCAGGTAGATGATGCCTGTTGCTCTGCCTTTGTCTACCAAGACTGTGACCCCATTGTAAAAGTCCTGGTCAGGCGGGACTTCACTTTGCTGAAGCCATGTTAGCTGTCACCAGTCACCCCTTTATTTTCTGCTTGCCTTAGCAGGGCTCTTGGCACTACTGCCTGTCCTCTTCTTCACTGGGACATGTTGGTCCTGGGTTTGCAGGAGGTGATCCTTGAAAAAGGACCAACTTTCCTGGGCCCCCTTCCCAGTCATGGCTTTGTTCCAGTCTACCCTACTAAGAAGATCTTTGAAGAGACTAAAGTCTGCCCTTTTAAAATCAAGTGCCATGAGCTTACTTAGCACTTTTCTCACTGCCCTAAGGATCTTGAATTCTACAGCTTCATGGTCACTGCAGCCGAGTTTCCCATTAAGTTTTACATCATTCACCAGCCCATATCTGTGGTGAGTACAAGGTCTACCAAAGCTCCTTTTTTGATGGTTCTTCTACCATTTGGAGGAGAAAGTTGTTATCAATGCACTCCAGGAACTTCCTGGAATGCTGGTGCTTTACTGTATTGTCCCTCCAGTAGATGTCAGGGTGTATGAAGTCCCCCATGAGGACCATGGATTGCAAGTGTAAAGCAGCTTTTACCTGTTTAAAAAGAACCGCATCCACTTGGTCATCCTGGTCAGGTAGCCTGTAGCAGACCTCCACTATGCTATCATTTGCCCCTTACTTTCTTTTAATTCTAACCCATAGAGTCTCTCTCAGTTCCTCATCCATCTCCTGGTGAAGCTCCACAGACTCCAGCTGGTCGCTGATGTAGAGGGTGACACCCCCTATTCTTTTGCCCTTCCTGTCCTTCTTAAGTAGTTTGCACCCAGGTATCCCCAGTCTCCAGTCATGTCCTGAAAGAGACCAAGTACTTCCCTAATCATGTTCCATCCAATTTTCAGAAAAACAACCCCATAAAACACATAGTGTGAACTACACTGACTGTATGAGTTGATGTAACTCAGAAGCACAGGATCCAAGACATGCTAAACCAGAATCACGTACACCAGAAATAAAGTTAATGATGAAAAGCAGAATCTTGGTAAATGTTCAGCTCAAACTGCAAAATGTGACATTGCTTCTTGGATGTTTACTCTCGACGTTACCAATGTGGTTTAAAAATATGATGGAAAGATACCCATTTCCCATTTTTTAGTTCTCAGTTTGTGGCAAATTCTGATTTGTTTTTTTCTGATTATTTTTAAGTTGTTTCTGCAAATATTTTTGCATTCAATCATGCATAGACAACATGGAGAGCTGTAGATATCATTTTACAGTTTGAGTCATCTTGAGCATTAACAAAAAAAAAAACCCCATTTCACTAGTTAGAGGGGTTTGTATAATGGAACATTCTCTACTACTTAGAAGTCAATAAAAGACAGTTAAATCTAATGCAATAAAAACGTTGTCTCTATGTTTTCATCCAGCAAATATATTGTGCATCTAAATAGTGTTTATTTTGGTAAAATTAGAAAAAAATTACAGTCTTCATATTTATCGTCATGTAAAACATACTTTGAATATTTGCAAATGTAGGAACAGTCCATTAAGTAGCCAGAGCAGCAGGCATAACAATTATATCAGCATCTTCAAGGTCCCTTCCAATCCCTAATGATTCTATGATCTACTGATATATCTATCCTGATTGTATCAGGAACCACAGGTAGGGAAGCATGGCAGGATACTTTTTTCTCACAGTGTAAAATGGGTTGTTTCAAACTCTGTGTTAGGTCTAACGTATTTATCAATGCTTCTTTTAGGAAGTGAAAGTCAGGATTACACAGAGTAATGCAAACAATTTTCATACATACAGATATTCTAAATTTCATGTATGCTCTTTAATTCCAACACACATTAGGACTTCACTGCTGACTTTCTAATATGGTCAGAAAGTCAACTGAAGAATCATGTTGGCTTCAGTCTGCTAGACAAGCCAAGGTACCTGTTTCGTCTTCTGCAGAAAGAAGTGTCAAGTCACTCAGCAATACACAACAGAGAGTGACAACAGGGGAAAGCTAAAGCTAAACTATATAACACATTCTCATGTGCTTCATGATGGTGGGCAGTAACGTGAGGCTCTCCAGCCAGCCAGTGTGATACATAGAAATGCACTCTTTCAGATGGAGGGAATCAATCACATTTGCTCTACACAGCACAGAACTGTGGCATCTCAACCATGGGAAGAGACTGTATCTGGGCATAACCAAGGGCTGTAGCTGGACACAGAAGATGAAGAACAGCACTCTGTGCTACCTGGAACTACAGCTTTCAGAAGGCAGAGCAGCCTTTGGAACATTTCAAAGATCAATGTTCACTCAACAAAATCATTTGGCTTTTCATCCACTCATTACAAATGTTCTCTGAAATACCTCCTTCCTCATGCAAAGCTGACGTTTAGATAAGGTGTATTTTTGAAAAGATAGCATATTCTATTTAGCCTTAGTAATACATAAAGAGAAACACTTAGCGTAGAGATCAGTGATGTAATCTCCAGGATTTTACTCGCTCCACACGTATGTGAGACATTTACATACTCAATACATATCTGAAAGGCATTTGGAAATGTTTCTGATCCTAAAGTACATCAGGGAATAACATGAACTGTTACACACAAAATAAACAAAACTGAACTGTGTGGAGTAAGACATAGCCAAGATGAGAGGTGACACCTAATTAACTGAGCTTACTCTGGGACTTTTTACTAATCTGGTAGGTTCCAGACAATGTTTTGGCCCTTTCTCACAGAAACTGCAGATTGGCAGCTGTGACTCAGCTGTACAAATTAACTCTCATATTTTCCCCTCCTGGGGCACTTCTACAGAAGCAAACTCATTTAATGTCACCTCAGCTGCTAGCAGCAAACTCACCAGCAGCACAGAAGAATCATGCTGTGATGAGATGAGATCTAGCACTCCCTGAACACGTCATTTATTTTTTTGTGATGAGGCAAAACTAGAGGCTGGATGTACAGTCAACTATACATGAAAACAACATCTTACACCACTTGGACATAAATTACACCGACTTTTTAAAGAGCAAACCTCTATGCAAAACCTTACCGTGTGCTGTGTATTCTGGGGTGTCAACTGCATTTCTCAAAGAAAATGTAATTGTTTAAAACAAATCCCATCAGCAATGGTACCACGTGCATAACGAGACTCAACACAGAATGTTTCTTAACACTTCCGTTCGATTTCTAGTACAAGGTTCAGGTCTGAGCTGCATTAACAAGCCAAACTGCAAACCAAGTTGACAAACACCTCAAACAAACACACAGGACTACGTTCAGGCATAGTGCTATTTCTGCTAAAAATACGCAAGGCTTTGATGCAAACATTAACAGACATTAACCAGACCTAGGATATGTGAAAGTCTCATTAAAATATCTTCCTGCTCTCCACAGCGGTGCTTTCAGAAGGTTGTTTTCTAACTTGATACTGCAGACAATTGTGTGTTGTTAGTCTGAAACTACTAGTGTAAAACACAGAGCTTGGCCACCGTGTTCCTTAATGCAAAATGACATCGAACATTATTTGCCACAACAGGACGAGCTGGAATGATGCCCTAAGGCAAAACATTCTGAGTCATAATTATTCAGTTATGATGTTTAAGATCCTCCACTACTGTGTGAGCGCTGTGAAAACAAGGCATAATGAAGTGGGCTACACCAGGTCTGACATTTCACCCTTCTTTATGATCATGTTGACTCTGGGGATTTAACTAATTTCTGTTATGTAGTTCCATGTGGCTTATTATTATTTCCATTTTAATATTAAACTAGAAAATGTCTGACTCTATTGTGGAAGTGTTCATGCTGTATTAAAAAATATAATTGCAGACTAAACAAAAGAAACACACACGTACTTAAAATAATTAAAAATATTTAAAACTAGGGAGCTAGAAAAGTAGAAGAATTATTCATTCATTTGTAATCATTGTCAACAAGTCCAGCACATACTGATCTGTAAAAGACTGTCCATTTTCTCACTATAATGCAACCCTGTGAATGCGATCATTAGGGAATGCTACCGTGGAAGATACTATAGCCATAAGAACATCTGTGGGGGAAAAAAAACCCCCACAAAAAGGCCATAACAAATAAAAAATGACTGGGAAATGACAAGAAAAGACTTTTTCTCAACTGCCCAGCTCTCTTGTAGCAAATTTAAAACATATTTAGTGTTGTATGGAACAGAAATCTTAAGCAGCAACACGGCTTTCAGCTCATCTCCCTTACAAAACAGATTTGAGGAGGGAGCAGCCTCCACCCTGCTGAGGAAGGTACTGGGTCTGCAGTCCTTGCTGGGTTGTCTGGGGTCTGCCCTGCAGCCACAGGGAGCTCAGGGGTAGTGGAACCATCCCTCCTCTTCTCTCCTCTCAGGAACCCAGGCTGTCCCTCTTGTCCTACATTTCATGCAGATAATGCAGTAACTCTGTTTTCTGTCATGACTCTCCTTCCTTTTCTCTGTCTTAGAGAGGGCAGACCTGGTTTTGCTCTTCCCTTCAGGAACAGCAGAATCGGCTCAGAGTAGGATTTCCTTGCCTTGCTTCTTCTCAGATCAGTTGTTCTAAGTTCTTGACAGACAAGGATGAGTGGAGGTGTTTAAAACCCACCTGGATATGTTCTTGTGTGACTGGATCTAGGAGATCCTGCTGTGGTGGGGGGATTGGACTCAATGGTCTTTTGAGGTCCTTTCCAACCCCTAATGTTCTGTGATCCTGTGAGTGTGAGGAGCACGTCTTTCTGCAGTGCTTCACACCATCGCCTTCCCAATAGTCTCCCACAGCCGTGACAAGAGGCAACAGCGGTACAAGGAAGCCAAACAGTGCACTTAGTGTGGGTATCCTATTTGCTTGTTTTACCAACTAGTGCCTCGATTTAGGAAAAGCGACAACAACAAGAACATCCTTTTTTTGATGCCACTTGGGAGCTGCCTGTCGGACCATGCTGGCAGTATACTCAGAAAACAACCCAACCAAATCAATCAACAAATCATAGATTTAATCACCAAAGTAAGAATGACTTGACCAGCAAAAAGGGAAGAGTCAAAATTAACCATTTTTCTGCAATTACTGCAAGAAAAAGAATGAAATCACTTCTGAGAATCCAACTGGGACATCTTCCTAAATATGACACAATACTTGTCTCTGAGATTATCCTTTGAGACAGGTTATTCGGACTCCATGACTTTTGATAACAGCTCAGCATATTGCTGCTGTTGTCCAGTTTATTCTTCAAGTTTCTGATGTGCCTGCTGATTATTTCTGAGCCAGTGGTTCAGAATCTTAGGATTTCCATCTTGCATCTTACCATCAGCAAAAGGTCTCAGTGGATGATCCCACCTCCTAACAGCGTCCTACATGTCATTAGCAACACTAAGGCTGCTACAGTATACGTGTAGCATGTGAGAACACAGATGAAGGCTGTTAAAGGCAAAACTCACTGCTTGAAGGGGTTAAAAAATTACTTTGGTCTTACATGAAAGCAAGAGATTCTAATTATTTCCACCAGTGCCTTTAGATACATTAAACACGGTACTTACCAAGGCACTGTGCTACGTGGAGTATTACTGGACAAAAGCGATGCAATCAAATTGCGTATCTCCTTAGTTCGGTATGCCAGGTTAAAACTCTGACTTTGAAAAGGAGAATGTGCATGAACTTTGGGAATGTGCTCTGTCATGAAGGGAGTCTGGATGGCCACAGGAATAGGAGGAAAAAGTTGCAAAGAAGGGAAAGTACTGAAACTACAGGGACAACTCGGTGTTGTGTGAAGAACTTACGCGACAGTAACACGGCTGGTGTGTAGTTCTACCATCCATTTTGGGTGGGAGACACTGTGGGACAATCAGAGAGACTTGCATATTCTAGAGTAGTATGTGGGAGATGCTGCAGTTCTAAAGAAATCAGACCAACAAAGGACAAGTAACAACCCACAGCAGCCTTCCTCGCGCGAATTAGCACAAAAACCAGCATCAGGGCCTCCTTATTTTAAAAGCCAGTGCACTAACAGTGGCAGGCATCAGGAAAAAGTAGACTAAGACTCCAATAATTGGGCCACACTTTTTATTTTGGCAAAGCCAAATGATTAACATTCCTGTTGATCACCAGTGTAGATTATCGTTTGTTCTGCTTCATTAGCTTTGCCTCAACAGCAGAAGCAGAATGGGAAGCAATGTGTGAAGGCAAATTTCAAGAAAGAGAAATGCAATGCTTCTGATGAAATGAAGCTAACTGCCTTTTCACCTAACGTGTCTGCTAACGGAGGCAAAGCCCCTCGTCACAGATGTTGAATGCACATAATCAATTCGCTTTAAAGTTGAATTTAATTGCATTATTATTTCTAAATACCGTATATTGCCTAAAAGCCATGAGCCAGGACTCCTCCGCACTAGCTGTGCAAACAAAGGAAAGAGGAGGTTTATGGTCCAGAGAGTTTATATTATCATTTTTTAATTTTTGATGAAGACCAAAAGACAATCTGGATGAGACATTCAGGCTCTTAAAAACAGGGAGCAAAAGCTGTGTAACGCAGCTCCTATTACAATTCTCAGCCCGCGCTCAGAAAACCCCATTACCAGACACACTAAGCATTGCTATAAACAGAGAGTAAAGAGGATAAAATTCTCTTTAGGTATAAATGCTGAACTACTACTACTAATGTCAGCGGAACTGTGCATTTTTACAAGAGAATTTCAGTCCATGCTATAAAAAAAGGTGGCAGCAGGAAAAAAATACAGCCAAACAATCTAAAACCACAGACACAAACAGACTGCAAATTGCTAATCTCCATTACAATAATATTTTTTCCTGTAAGCACAAAACTAATTTTACTTCAAAATGAAATAGGAGTAGCAATTACAGCTACTGTTCCACTGCTCGTTTCTGAACCCAAAGCCTTCCTGAAGGTTTTGGATTGGTAAATACGAAACCTGCTGGTACATACTGTCCTGTTCTGCCTGTAGTGAACACAGGCACCCTAAGCAAAACCGGTTCAGAGCTAAGGATGTATGGTGTTCTGTCCTTCGTGAACACAAAGGAAACACAGAGAAAGGTACTTGATGACAATAAGTGAATAAAATACATTTTCCCCCATAAAATATCATAAGCCCATGTGCTTATGATAAAGATTTAGAACAACTGGAAATACTTTACATTACAAATCGTAACATTATTAAAGAGTATAAATACTGAGTCATGTCCCTTTGCTCCACCAAGAGCTTTATCTGCTCTCTATAAAGAACACCTCTACATTGAAAACACAATACTCAATCCATATATTAGTAATTTCCTAAGTTACCAGGAACATCATTAGGTAAAATACATTGTCACAAGTTCTGTATCCTGACACACTTACTGTATTTATTTATCATCACTACTGACTTTTAAATATAATACTAGACTTGAACTCTTGTATAACTCTTTCTGGGCACAATGGAGACATCCAGGTGCTGGAGCGAGTGCAGAGGAGGGCAACGAAGCTGGTGAAGGGCCTGGAGAATAAATCTTATGAGGAGAGATTGAGA